>JAJJMB010008071.1:8134077-8247723 GCA_023531105.1 Papaver atlanticum | reverse complement strand
GAAGAAGAAGAAGAAGAAGAAGAAGAAGAAGAAGAAGAAGAAGAAGAAGAAGAAGAAGAGGAAGAAGAAGAAGAAGAGGAAGAAGATGAGGACGAAGGAAAGAAGAAAAACGGGTTTCTTAAAAGTCCTACATCAACTAAACTTCATGGTAAGAATCTGAAAATTGATTTTCTTGTTGATATTCCACTTTACGATGGGAGTGTCGAAGTAGAAAAATTGGATGATTGGATTGAACGTCTAGAGACGTATTTTTCTTTCTTTGAATACGGGTCAAAATAAAAGATTGCTTTCGCAGCATTGAAGCTACAAAAGCATGCTCTAACTTGGTGGAAAGCTTATCAAAGACAAAACCTAGGTAAGAGAGCATTGTCATGGAAAAGATTCAAGGAAGTTGTAAGAAAACAGTTTTATCCAGTTGGCTACCTTGAGGAAAGATGGTTCAAGTGGTACAATTTGAACAGTCCTACAACCAAACAATGCAAGAATATACTTCGAAATTTCATAATCAAGCTATGGTTTTGGATTTAGACTTGGAAGGTCATGCTATCTATATGAAGTATATTTCCGGGTTCCATGAGTATATACGGAAGGAGTTGAAGATGTTTTTGGTTGATACTATCTCCGAAGCAAGCATAAAAACTAATGCTATCAAAGGCAGGCTTAATAAATCTGATGTTGAGGGAAACACCAAGGGGAAGTATGGAGGTTTCGTCGCTAAAGGAGATGAAATGAGCAAAGAGGATAAGAAGTCTAAAGACAAAGAAGGTTTGATTTGCACTCACTGCAAACAAGTGCAAATCAAACATGACATGTTGTCGACAAGTGTTGGATGAAGTATCCTATTCTAAAACCAAAAGGGTTGCAGAAGAGAGAAGTCATGATGGCAACACTAGTCGCACAAGCTCCAAAAGAAATCCAAGGACTAACAGAACCTAATCAAAAGCTCTCTTTAATGGTAGGAGGCGTAGAAGAACTAACAAAAGATGATCCTAGGGAACGACTCTTCACAGTTAAGATGCAGGTTAAGACAACACTTATAGATGCTGTCATTGACCCTGGAAGTCAGAAAAATTTACTTTCGCATTCTTTGGTACATAAGTTGGGTTTGAAGATTTTCAAACATCCGAAACCCTATCCTTTAGGGTGGCTTCAAAAGGAAGGTGGGTTACAGGTTGCAGAGCAGTGTACGTTCAAGTTTGCTTTTGATGAGTCATACATTAATGAGGTTACGTGCGACGTGGTTCCATTATATGTTTGTCAAGTTGTACTTGGTAGTCCTTACTTGTGGGATCGAGATGCGATTTTACATAGAAGGAAGCAGAAGTATACCTTTAACAAAGATGGGGAAGCATTTGTAATACGAGCTATAGACTCTCCTCTTGAGGGAGAGAGCTTTATTACATCCACTCAGGCAAAACGGTTGGTGAATGCTAGTACAAAGTTCATTCTCCTTGTGATTCATTCTCTTGACGAGAATCTGAGTAGAGTTTATTTGGAAACCCTAACCAAACAACAAGAAGACGATCTAGGAAGGTTAAAGATGTTTGAAACACCATTACTAGATAATGACGGAGACGACAAGATAATCTTGCCACATGTGGAAGACTTGTGGTTTGATAGAGATGAAACACTCAAAGAGGATTGCATTACGGAGCGAAGAGAGACTAAGACAAGATAAGAAGATAATGGCGATTTTCTAATTGGAAGTCGAAGTCAAGTTCCCGGCAAGGAAAGATGGTTTAACAGGGAGAAAGGAACTCTCAGGTTCCCTAACCTCCAAATCTTACTTTCACAGGAGTTCAAGTTCTTGATGGGGGGCGCATGATACATATGTATCTTCCTCTCTCGGGGAACTAGTGGTCCTCAAGACGGATTTAGGATAGAATTGTAATTTATGAGGGATTATTGATTTAAGGTAGTATTCCTATAGGAGGAAAATAGATTCCTTGGAGGTTTGGGAAACCAAACCAAAGTAAGGAAGTATACCTAGATAAGGAAATACTTCCTAGACAAGGTAATATTCCTAGAAAGGGAAATATACGTAAAAAGGAATTATTCCTAAATAAGGAAATAGATTTCTAGAAGGTTTGAGAAACCAAACCAAAAGCTATGAATAGAGATGTTTAGCTCATAGCTAAGGACATCTAGAGAGTGTGGTTTGACAACTAGAAAAGAAGGTTTAACACAATACCTAGAGAGATGTTTGTGAGACAATTAATTATTGTAAAAGCAAACTTAGCAAATAGTTTAAGGTTATTTACCTAGAGAGATTGTGAGCTTAACAAAGAGAGAACTGTAATCGTTTTCTTGTTCATAATCTAAAGAAGATATATTTCTTCAAATTACCGCTTGTGTTCTGTTTTCTAGTATTCGGCTATTATTATTCTGAATTCCGCCTCTATAATAATAATCACCAAGGTACAAAGATCAAAAAGTATCAACCTAACATTGAACCGTAGGCACACAGTTCTAATAGTAGCTACAAATAATATTCCCAGATTTCTTAATGAAAGTACAAAATTATTAATACATGACCCAACAAACTCACACTTGACATATCTGAATTTCGAAAAGGGACTAGAAGAATAAATTAAAAGCTTTCTTCTTGATTTTAAAACCTTGTTTGTATGTTTGGTTAGCATGAAGTTTTGCCTACCACTGAAAATTTAAACAAATCGATTTTTCTAATAAATCTTTTCATAATCCCAATTTATTCTCATGTTATTATTTAGATTCACTGCAATGCTGACTAACTGAGCTACTAATTTGGCTTTCAACATATTTTTTAACTTAAACACTTTCGATTTGTAGTGGACAAAAGGGAAGGGGGTAACGAAGAAAATAGGATGAGGGTGTTCAGCTAGTCACTTTAACTTTTTAATACTATATTTTTATATTTTTCTCATGATAATTTTATAATATTTTAACCTTAACAAAGTTATTTGGGGAATGAAATTTTCGACAACCTCACATGAATTTCATGATTATGAAATGGTATATTCTAATTGCGTAGTTGAATTTGATTAACAAATTACTACTACCCTGTTTAAATAAGATAGGTTTGTTTCATGTACAAATTACACATGAAATAAGTTTATCTTTTTGAAACCGAGGGAGTAGTATTTTCTTTTGCAAAATGGTTATTGATTAATTTTTTTCCCCTAGAATAATGTTGTTCTCTTTTTCCGTACTCCTTTTTATTTATTCGTGCCCATATGTATGGGGTTTCATAATGACAAACCCCATTATGCTCTATGCCTCTATCCAATTTTCAAATGAATGCCAAAACACCAAGGTCAAAACTAGGAACGACTTACCTTCATATTGAAAACTTTCGGAGGAAGCCAAACTCAGACCAGTTTCAAACATACCAGCATAAGATGTTTGGAGAGCAAATCCTGATGATAATACCCGATGCATGCAGTTTTTAAATCATTTAAAAGAACGGCTTAGGTAATTGCATTTTTGCAACAATTTTTTAAGGTCGAGGGTACACTAGATGACCGCGCGAGATGATAAGGTGACCAAAGATAACTGGAGTTGGTACTGCAAGGTCGAGAGACAGAAGCTAGTCACTATTGTTTATTTTGGGACTTTAAGTTGAATACCTTGCATATATGAAACTGGAGATGGATCAATCAGTGCTTGGTTTGCATCTTTTACAACTCCTTCCCTGCAATCATGTAGCCTTTAAATTCTACACCGACAATACTAAGTTTGTCGTACACCTATATCAACCTACATTACTGCACCAATGACAAGATTCATACGGTAGGTGATGAAAAAATGAACATATATCAATTTTGTGTGCATTCTCCGATGAGTGTTTATATGATATTTTAAATGTATATATATATATATATATATATGTGATAATCTGACTAACTTATTAATTTAACTTTAGGAGTAAGTCTTTTTATTTTCTATTCAGAATTCATTATTCATGAATCATAATGCCACACTCTTATTTTCACACTATCTTACACTTTGGACACTAATTTTTTTCCTAAAAACCAAACTATAGTGTATTTGAAGCTAATATCTTGGGGACGTGTCCATCTTACAAAGCTCTACATACCCACAAAAATGAGCACGTTTTGAAATGTATAACTCCAACATTTAACTTTGAAAATCAACTATCGAAAATCAATAAATTTTCAACCGTTAAAATTAAGATTGGTAGATGGTGATCTTTGGTACTTTGGAATGTGCTCATTTTTCTGAGTATGTAGAGCATTGTAAGATGAGTATATTCCCAAAATATTATCTTCAGATACCCTATCATTTAAGTTTTATTAAGAAAAATATCCCCAAAATGTTACATAGTGTGAAAGGATCCCCTTCATGAATAAAATCTCTTTTAACAATGGATGAAACCTTAATACGTATAGAAGAGAAAACGATTGTTGACCACTTAACTAATGAAATGAAATTTTCAAATCAAATACTATTTGAAAAATATCACAAGATTAAACGCATTTTAAACCCACATAAATATGAGACGTAACATTTGAAACAGATTTAATTTTAAAATAGGAGGGTAGTAAGTATAACACAACTTTTTCGTTATGGAACGTATACACTATTCTCGTGTATGAACTTCAGTATAAGATTAAATCAGACAAGAAAATATCCTTAGATCATCTCTCAAAAGAGACTTTTGAATCACGAGGATTGATTAACGTATAACTTGTTTATACTTTTAATCATAAAGATGAAATCAATATAATGCGAAAAATAAAAGTAAAGCAAGATGCTAGAGATTTTGTTAACGAGAAAAATGTAAGTCAGTAGTAAAACCCCGTGCCTCGTCCAGTTTTAAGACACACTGTATTAAGCCACTACAAACACTAGCATATTATAAAAATTCGGCATGGAATGTAGTTCAGACATAATAAACCCTCTAAGTTATTTTGCTTCAATTGTGCCCCTGCACCTCTTGATTTTCGCAAGAACCTACACACTTGATTCCCCTAACTGATTTCCTTTATATCCATAGAAGTTGTTCCACAACCCATGGTGAAGAGTAGCACTACCCTGCCTCAAACAAGACACCTAAATATTTCCTCTCGATACTAGATAAAGGATAGAAATCACTTCCTTGAATTTAGATGAATCTAAATCCAAGATTATGGTTACGCTCATCAAAACTTATAGCGATACTTAATCTTCAATCTACACAAGAAACAACTAGAATTTAATCTGGAATAAAATCTTATATAAACAAAAACATGATTTCAATAAATAAGATTTATACTTAATCATGTTTGTGGTTTTCTATAAAATATGGATTTGATGTGCAATTTTTGAATGGCCTTATATAAGAAAAGAATGGCCTTAGAAGTTAGAATAGACAAGAATTATTAAGCAAGACAAATACAGATACAGTTTTTGAGTCTATCCTTCTTTTTAGACATGTGCTTCAGAATATCAAATGAAGTTTTTAAAAGTCGAACCTTAGATCACGAAGATCCATTAGATTTGGAGGACAACCTTGCAACAAAATACACACGACATGACCTTCCATTAGATATTGTGTTACTAGTGTCTCCAATTTATAGTATAGAAGAGCTTGTCTTGTATATTATACATCCCTAAATAGTGTGAATCTTTCCAATTGTGATAAATTAGGGGGAGTTTCTTTGTTCACTTCGCAGGAGCCGCTTGTGTTCTTTCGTTTCCAACTTTCTTCTCTTCAGAAAAAGAACGCAATATACCTTTATAGTGAATTGCTTACCAAATGGAGAAACTGATTTCATTCTAGCTTTTAAAGACTGGGTAGATATTTTCATTTCGTTAATTACTTAGATTATACTTCAATTGGATTAGGTAAAGGTATGGGCATGCTACGTCTTTTAGATTACAACCAAGTTAATTAGCTGCCAGGTATCCCGTCTTTATTGTGAGTACAATTCATTCTGCGAATTTAACCTCGTTTAGTTCAGTCATTTACTCCGTAAATAGTACTACAAATCCTATTTTATTAGAACAAGTTGAGGGGATAGGCGTTGTTGATGGAGAGTAAACAATAAATTGGGGTTTATCAAGTCCAATCCTGCGAGATTGCGGGTCACAATAAATTTTTATAAAGTCGATCGTTTTGGGTGTTACAGTGAGTTTGAATGGGAAGTACAATGACGAAAAAGCAAATTTATCTGTCAATTACTTAGTCTCAGTCGATGAAATGCCATAATCTCTAAAATTATTCACCATATTTTGGAGGAATTTCGCGCTTTAAATTTTCTATTCGCCTCTTGCTCTTTTTACAAATACTTGTGGGAAATTACGACATTATAAAGATTTTTTCTCTTTAGTATCGGTTTTCTAGGTTGTGATTTCTTGGATTTTTTGAGTCTTGGAGCCCATACCTGATGTGATATTTCGGCGATATTTGTCACAAATATTCCCGGGTCAGTGAAGAGGTCTTCCCCGGTCAGCGATGGGAATATTGACAGGTTGCAGAATACGGACTTGTGGGATAGCTTCTTCTCACTGCTATGCATAACAGGGAAATCTTTTGGTTGGTATAAAATTCAATGTACTAGGAAGAAGGAAGAAGGTGCAAAATAAGGTAAAGAAGTGTAATTAGATCCTTCCTCTTTAAAACCCTCTTTCTTTAATCCAAGTAAACAAAATTATTACCAAACCCCTAAATCACAGACCTCTGAGAGATGACAGGAGAAGTTACAAAAGAAGATGGTGGTGCTGTTAGTCTTGAGGATTTGAGGCAGAAAATGGTGGATTTTGCTAAAGAAAGAGACTGGGAAAAGTATCATAGTCCAAGAAATCTTCTTCTAGCTCTAGTAATACTCAATTAAAACCTCATCAATAAACCCATTTTCACACTCTTATCATATAATCATCTTTTTTTTTTAATGTTTTTATCAAAAACCCATGTTTTAAAATTTTGATTGTGGGTTCCAAAAATCATCAGATTTACTGTATTATTGCTTTGGAAAGATGATACTAATAGATGAGAAGAAAGAAAAGCAGAGGCTTTTTTTTTACTATTTGTAGTTTTCTTCTTGTCCTTTGAGAAAACCCACTTTCTCTTGTACCCAAAACGATCACAAAGATCTTTTCTTTTTCTTTGTCTTACTCCTATCTCTGAAGAAGATGGTACAATTTTTCTCTCTGAGTTTCAGGTAGGAGAAGTGGGAGAGTTATCAGAGTGTTTTCAATGGAAAGGCGAAGTACCAAAAGGATTACCAGACTGGAAAGAAGAAGAGAAACAACATTTAGGAGAGGAATTATCAGATGTTTTGTTATATCTAGTCCAACTTTCTTATTACTATGGGATTGATCTTGGTAAAGCCGCTCTTAGGAAAGTTCATCTTAATGTTATTAAACATCATGTCAATCGCTATATCAAAAGCAACATCCCTGAAGAGAACAAGAAATCAGATGATTTTGATGATGATGCCAATATCACAAACCAAGACAACAACAATAGTAATGGCATGGCTGAAAATTTACAAAACTAATAGGCTATTGATCGGTAATTTTAGCTTTGGGGGTTTGATGGGTCTGGTTTGGTAGGTAAAGTGTTTTTTCTGGCAGCATTGGGTATGTTTTGCAGAAATGGGGTTTTAACTAGTGTTTTTTGCTAGCAGAAAAATCCTTTTGTGAGGGATTTGGTGGTGATTTTCGTATGAAAAAAAATTCACAAAAAATACAATGAATGGTGAAGATATATGGTATTAAAATGTTTACTTGATGGTGAATATTTTGTTATTTATGATTGTTAACTTGAAAATCATGGGTGGGGGTGAAAAATTCTGATAATAGTAGTAATAGTAGAAGAAGCATCTTGCAATGCATCATGGTACCATAGTATTTGCGTCATCTAACTCGGCAGAATTTGATGCATTCAAAGATTTGAAGTACTTCCACTATTCGCAAATGCATTAAGAAGAGTTAAAAGGACCAAATGCATCAATTCCTCTGATCTTGGGACTTCTCTATAGTCTCACAAGTCAATCTCCCTTGCATTCAATTTGCAAGGTAGGTTCCTGTAATATGCTTTTGAGGATTCTAGGTGCAAATAACACTGCAATGTTCCTTACCCTTGGCTCTTTGCCTTTCCTCTTTAAGTTTTGGCCCCAAATTCTGTATTCTTTGAGAAAGGGACGGTGCTACTGTGCTAGGAATATATGAATCCGCATCTTTGGAGAATGTGTTGCGCTAAAACCCAGTGGAATCGATTTGCACAGCTACACAATAGTACTCTAAATATTGCAAAGAACACAAACTAGAAAGAAAAGGGACGAGAATTTAACGTGGTTGAATCCTCGGGAAAAATAAGAGATTTATATATTATCGTATGGAGAAAATCATATAAACCCTAGAGAGAAAAAAGAATTTTTGGTGTGTTTTTTTACTTTCTCTAATAAGCTATTTATACTAGTTAGCTAGGGCATATTACTTAACCTCCAAGAATAGGGTTCTTAGACTTTTGGAATAAGTAAGCAAATAAGAGTTATCAAAACTCTTTGTGACCGACTGATTTTGGTTTACCCAAAATCAACTCCACCGACCCAAGCTTCCACACTCGGTTTTAGAGTTTCATTCAAATTTTGACTCTCACAAAACCCGTGTCCTATAATTCAGCTAGCGTCCAATAATTCTCCACCTCGGATCATGCATTTATGCATGAGACGATCAATAACAAAATCACTTTCGTCTTCAAACGTCGATTGCGCCATAGGCTGTCTACGTATCCTCTGCAAGGAATCAAACCGACCATAGTTCACTTAATGGCCATACTAGAAGGCCTCCACCAGGTTCCTAAGAAACTCTACCCCAAGGGGTCTCACCAAACCGGAAGAATATGGATAAATATCGAACAATGGCGAAACTTGATCCAAGATACTACTTTCATTAACATATCAACTGGATTGTCTTTGGTTTCGATCTTCACAAGTAGAATGTCTTCTTCTTCCAGAATTTCTCTAACAAAGTGAAATTGAACATCTATATGTTTGGTTCTGGCATGATGAACTTGATTCTTAGCCAAGTAAGTTGCACTAAGACTATCACAATGCACAGGCAGCTGTTCTTGCACAACCCCCAAGTCATCGAGAAAACCCTATAACCCTATAACCTCCTTAAATGCCTCTGTCACTGCCATATACTCCGTTTCAGTAGTTGAGAGAGACACAGTAGGCTGCAAAATTGATCTCCAACTAACCGGTGCTCCATCCAAGGTAAATACATACCCTGTTGTTGAACGTCTCTTGTCCAAATCACCAGCATAGTCAGAATCCACATAACCAACACACAGCTGATTGTTCCCATCTTCCTTCACAAACTCCAAGCCAACATCAATAGTACCATAAAGATACCTCAAAATCCATTTCACAGCTTTCCAATGTCCTTTGCCAGGATTATGCATATAACGGTTGATCATACTTACTGCATGTGAAATGTTTGGCCTCGTATATACCATTGCATACATCAAGCTACCAACATCACTAGCATATGGGACTTGAGCAATACACTCACGCTCTTCTTCAGTAGTAGGAGACATAACAGAACTCAACTTAAAATGAGGACCAAGAGGAGTACTTACAGTTTTAGTTCCTTCACAGATACCAAATTTCTATAACACTTTCTTCAAGTATGCCTTCTGAGACAAACAAACTTTACCCTTTTCTATATCACATTGAATCTTCATGCCAATAATATTCTTAGCTTCTCCTAGATCTTTCATCTCAAACTCAGTTGACAATTTATGTTTCAAATTCTCAATCTCTTTCTTGTTATTCAATGCTATCAGCATATCATTGACATACAAGAGCAAATATATGAAAGACCCGTCACGTAGCTTCTTGAAGTATACACAATGGTTATAGTGACTTCTTGTGTATGTATGGCCAATCATAAACTGATCAAATCGCTTGTACCACTGTCTTGGAGACTGCTTCAGCCCATACAATGATTTTTTCAGCTTGCATACACAATCTTCTTTTCCAGCAACTTTGAACCCACTCGGCTGAGTCATATAGATCTCCTCTTCTAGATCGCCATGTAAGAACGTCGTCTTGACATCTAGCTGAACTAGGTCTAAATCATATTGCGCTACCAAGGCCAACAAAATTCGGATTGATGAGTGTTTCACAACTGGAGAGAACACCTCATTGTAGTCAATCCCTTCTCTTTGGGCATAACCTTTCGCAACTAACCTTGCCTTGTAGCGTACTTGATTCACCTGAGATCCTTCTTTCTTAGCGTATACCCATTTGCATCTTATGGCCTTCTTACCGTTTGAAAGCTTCATAAGAATCCATGTGCCATTCTTGTAAAGAGACTTCATCTCATCCTGCATAGCAGCTTCCCATTCTTGACGCTCTACACTGTGTATATCTTTAAAATAGGTATTACGAATGCCTTCTTCAATAACTGGTAATGCATAAGCTATAAAATCATCCATCCAACCAGGTTTCCTGGTTTGTCTTCTTGGTTTGCTGGTTTCTATGGTATTAGTGACCGTAGCTTCTGTATCTTTCACTGCTTCATGTTCCTCTTCATTAACCTCGTCACTATCATTTGGAACTTCAGTATGTACCTCCCTTATAGACGCCACGCCTTCGGAAGTAGTCATAACAGATACAGACTTAGCTGCAATTAGTGGAGTTGCATCAATCTCCACCTGCTGCAAAGGCTCACCGGTACTGGTAGTGTTCTCCACCTGCCGAGAACGCCAAGATTTCTCCATAGACGCTTCATCAAATGTAACGTCTCTACTCATGACTATCTCCTTCTCTACCGGATTCCAAATTTTGAAACCTTTCACTCATTTCTTCACACCCATAAAGATCCCTTTAACAGCACGGCTATCAAGCTTGTTTTCACTAACATGATACCAAGCAGGGCAACCAAAGATATGAATTGAGTCATAGTCATAAGTTGGTTTACCATACCACTTCTCCATCGGAGTTTTACCTTCTAACGTAGCTGATGGCAACCTATTAATGAGGAAGCACGCATATGTAACTGCCCCAGCCCAAAACGCTTTACCTAATCCAGCATTAGATAACATACATCGTACCTTCTCCAGTAAAGTACGATTCATGCGTTCAGCTACCCCGTTTTATTGCGGTGTCTTCTTAACTGTGAAGTGTCTCTGTATTCCCTCATCCTGGCATACTTGCAAGAATGGATCACTTTTGTACCTTCCATCATTGTCCGAACATAGTACCTTGATTTTTCTGCCAGTTTAAGTCTCAGTTGCCTTCTTCCACTTCACAAAGACTTCTAGGACATCACTGTTATGCCTCATGGTGTACACCCATACGCGCCTAGAATAGTCATCAATGAAATACACGAACCAATGCTTCCCTCCCAATGATGCATTCTTGGAGGGACCCCAAACATCTGAGTGAACATAATCAAGAACTCCACTAGTGTTGTGGATTTATGTGCCAAAGCTTGTTCTTGTCTTCTTTCCTTTCACACAATGTTCACAAAAGTCTAATTTGCAGGCAATAACACCTTTCAACAAATCTTGTCGAATTAAAGAATGTAACGACTTATCACCTGGATGTGCAAGCCGCATATGCCATAACTTCGTGGTCTCCAGAGCTGCAGTCTCGATGTGTTCTGAAATAGACACATCTTCCATTACTGTACTCCCAGTTAAGTAGTACAAGTTATGATGCCGTGTGCCCTTCATAATTACCAATGATCCATAGATTACCTTTAGAACACCATTATCTGCTACTAACTTGTAGCCCTTAGCTTCCAAAATTCTGAGCGAAATCAGATTCTTCTTCACAACAGGTACGAACCTTACTTCCTTCAGCTCCCGAACCATGCCATCATGCATCTTGATTTGAATACTACCAATCCCAATCATCTTGCAGGTGTGATTATTCCCCATACGCACTTCTCCATCAAACTCCTCGAAGCTTGAGAACCAGTCCCGATGAGGACATATATGATAAGTAGCACCAGAATCTAGTACCCATGTACCGTCAGTTACGATACAAGTTGATGGTGTCACAGTCAGTGAGAAATTTGAAGCTTCACCTGAATCTTCACTTGCGTTAGCAATGTTTACCTCGGTCTTGTTGTTATCTGTTTCTCTGTCTTTACGCTTGGTATAATCCTTAGCCCAATGACCAAGGTCATGACACCACGCACATTCATTCTTTTGCAGACGTGCTCTTGACTTTGAACACCCTTTCCCTTTCCCACGATCACCAAATTTCTTCTTCTTGTCTATCGAACAACCTCTTGCAACAAGCGCATCTCCGTCATCTTCATATGCAAGATTTTCACGATCCATCTTCCAGAACTCTTCACTTCGCAATGCTGTAGTGACTTCTTTGAACGTCATCTTTGCCATTCCATGCATTAATGCTTTAATCACGGGCTCGTACATGTCAGGAAGAGAATTCACCAGACACAACGCTTGCTCCTCATCGTTAACCGTCTCGTCATAGTTAACCAAATCAGCAAGAAGTTTATTAAACGAATCTAGGTGCTCTGTTAGAGTTGCACCCTTCTTCATGTTATAGCGATACAAATTTCGCTTAAGATGTATCATATTCGCCACGTTCTTCACAAGGTATTCCTTCTCTAGCTTTTCCCAGAGATCCTTAGCTGAAGTCTCGTGCTGATAATTAGGTCTTACTGCCGTTGCTAAACACCCTCGAATCGAACCAAGACATAATTTATTCATCTTGTTGCACTGCTTGTCAGACAGCTCCGTTGGCCGACCTTCTAGAGCTTCATCTAGGTCAAGATGAACAAGCGCATCCATTACGTCTGTTCTCCACAAACCAAAATTATTGGTTCCGGTGAACTTTTCAACCTTCAGTTGTGATCTATGTGAATGAAGTATTTCTTCTTTGGTTTCTTTATCTTTACTTGTGGACTCCGAATGTTCTCCTAACGGATCAACTGGTTTTTCTGGTTCAACCATTGTTCACAAACAACCAAATATAGATAAAAAACTAAACTTTGATGAGATCAGAATTACCTCAAATAACTTCAGGAAAAAAATAGCCCGCTGCAATATTACGAATACCCAAAATTCCAAAAACGTAACCCGAGCTCTGATACCAATTATTGCGCTAAAACCCTGCGGAAGCAGCTACACAATAGTACTCTAAATATTGCAAAGAACACAAACTAGAAAGAAAAGAGACGAGAATTTAACGAGGTTGAATCCTCGGAAAAAATAAGAGATTTATATATTATCGTATGGGAGAAAATCATATAAACCCTATAAAAAAAGAAAGAAGAATTTTTGGTGTGTTTTTTTACTCTCTAATAGGCTATTTATACTAGTTAGCTAGGGCATATTACTTAACCTCGAAGAATAGGGTTCCTAGACTTTTGGAATAAATAAGCAAATAAGAGTTATCAAAACTCTTTGTGACCGACTGATTTTGGTTTACCCAAAATCAACTCCACTGACCCAAGCTTCCACACACGGTTTTAGAGTTCCATTTTGGACTCTCACAAAGCCGGTGTCCTATAATTCAGCTAGCGTCCAACAGAATGAACCCTTTTTCAGCATAAATGCTGGGACAAATAATGCTGCAATACTGTTCAGAAAAACAGCACAGTATAGTTCTTTCTCTACCCTCCATGAACATCATCCTTAATTACTTTTCTGGAAGAATTCAATGTTGCCATGACTGCCATCACTGAAGTGGTAGTCACTTACCCATCACCACGTTGCCCACCCTACCACTAAATGGACCCCTCGATGATGAATTCTTGCCGGTTAAAAGGTAAAATATTTTGATGGAGGATTTCTGTATTTCCAGAGGTAATTGATACTACTTTTCTTGGTAGGCCTAGTAGGAAGAAATTGGTTGTCAAGTCATGTTGATTTTAATAGACTAATAGGCCTTCATGGTCTTTCTTAAAGGCCGAAAGTGCCAAATGCGACCAGAAAAACAAAAAGTCGCTTTGAGAAATCGTTGGTAACAAAAATGAAATTAATCGTTTTGTTTTTCAAAGGATAAAATGTCACGTGATGGTCCGGATTGCATGAATCACAATTGCACTCACAGTACTGAGCACACCATGTAAAAAGTGCGTAGTAGTTGATAAACGAATATATTCTGATCCAAATTACATGAGTGATTGCAAGGCCTTGGAGGTGGCCAACCCTGTACCAGACTAACTGCCTTTAAAGCTCATGCTTTATGCCTGTACTGGTTAGGAACTAAAAGATATGCACATAGTGGTTCTGCTTCTAAGATGATGATAATCATGCCATGTTCTCATTCAAGCCTCAAGATTATTCCAATTGGGGCATGTAACTGTTATGTCACACTATTTTCTGAATGATAATTAAGTTTTTCTTCGCCACAAGAAAAAAAGAAAAGAAAATCTTGAAATGCTCAGCAAAAATGTTTTTGTTCTTCTTTAGAAAGCCTCTATTTGACACCTCTTTTTAGTCTCCTCTCTTATGAACAAATCCATTAATCCAGGTAGCTTGCAAAAAAAAAAAAAAAAAAACATACACGTACATGAACTACTAGTATTTTATTCCGCAACAACTTGTATCATTTCTTTGTCAAAATCTCGGACATATACGTACATGAACTACTAGTACAGGGAACTTATCTTTAGCCTTTTTTCTAATTTTTGTTTATGAGCCCATCACTAAGATTCATAATACGTGAAACCCAAGTCAATACTTGTTTACTAAATTAACCTTTTAATTTATTGTCTGGTATTTTCCTTTTGTAACAAACAAACAATAAATTGTTTGCCGTTTTCCACGGAGGGCCGTTTTCCGGCGATTGGGAGGTGATCATAGAGTCTGTGTGTTTTCATCTGATCAAACCGATTCTGTATGATTCCTCCTTATTGTTTTCAGCTCCTCAGATTTTCCCCCTTGCAGATAGCTACATCTAGATACCTTTTACGGCTGGAACAACATCACAATCAGTTTTTTAGGGTTTCACTCGAACAACATCACGCACTGCTGTTTCTTCTAGGGTTTCTAATCCAATGCTTGGAACTGCGATACGATCAGCATCACGTTCTGTTTCCTGTGCGGCTTCTACAGCTCCCTTACCCCAATCCTTGACTGCAACCCCCTCCGTTAGCCTGGAAAACTCTTCTGAAGGTTGTGATGTTCTCTTCCAATGCCCATTTCGTGGTTTGGATGGTTGCAGGAATGGTGTCGGTGGGAGGGGACTCTTGAGAGGTTCACTGTTCAATCATTTGAAGAATCAACATTATAAAGGAGAAGAAGGAAAAAATAGGTGTCGTGAGAGAGTTCGCATCAATGCAGTTGTTTTCATGGCATGGGATTCTATTTTGTTGCAATTGAAGAGCTGGCTTTGCTCTCAATGCATGCATATCAATGCCTGGGGTAAGAAACGCAAGCTGCATCAAGGGGATGTTGTGTCTGCTCCTGTTACTGTGGTTGGAATTGAAGCTGTTGGTAGCCCTGTTGCTTCCACCAGTGTAGCGTCAAACAATCCCAATGTAAAAGCTCTGCCCACTGTGAGTTTGGAGCTCTTGAATACAATTTTGCAAGCTAAAATCCCAACTGTTTCTAGCATCCCTGCCAAATGCAGACTCAGTTTTGCTCGCACTTTCAAAACAATTCTTCAGAGAGTTGTTGCTTCTCCTAAAGATCTGGCTCATGGATTCAGCTTTTGCTTTTTCCTATTTGCATTTTGCATATGTACATCTGATGTGAATTTTAAGTTGTTGTAAAAAGTGATAAGTAGAGTTCGTTCAACTTGGGCTTGTGAAGGATTTTCGAAAATTAAATAAAGTTGTTTCAACAATAATAAGAAGACACCGAGACTCTAGATTCCACCATTGACCAATTAAGTGATATAATCTAATCAATATTCATGCAACTCTTTAC
The DNA here is from genome assembly GCA_023531105.1 of Papaver atlanticum. Lineage (NCBI taxonomy): Eukaryota > Viridiplantae > Streptophyta > Magnoliopsida > Ranunculales > Papaveraceae > Papaver > Papaver atlanticum. The sequence goes on along the minus strand of JAJJMB010008071.1, from coordinate 8,231,870 downwards.
GTTTAAAGTGATTCTAATATTTTGTAAAAGTAGATTTTTGGAATAACAAGTGTATTTCGAAAGCATAGAATATCAAAAACATAAGTCTAAGCATAATCTATCAAGAGAAATCACAATTGTTTAAGAAAAATCATTCAATCAATTCTCAATCAAAGCAAATAATCATATCAGAAATTGCAAAAATAATTAAAATAGAATTATACCACTTTTCATGGAACAATGGCTTCCTCCGTCGCCTCGGCTAAGGGTTTAGCTCCTCATATTAGAAATATGCTCAAAATTTGATTTCATTGATCAAATAAGGTGTTTTTATTAGAAAGGACGAGCTATAGTTACAGAAAGCTTGTTGTAAGGAAGATAATGGTCGCTGAAAGTATTAAGCAAAGACAGTCAAAAACGATAGCAGCTTTCTGTAGTTGAATAAAAGACTGCTTCTGCGACGGTTCGTTGTGGGTCGAAGTTCTTCGTGTTCTTTGCAACTGTTCCGTGTGCGTCTTATGTTCTTCATGTTCTTCAGCTCCGCACCAGCAGAAAACAGCAGCAGGTAGCTTTCTGTTCGTCTTGATTTCTCACTCCTCAGCTCTTCTCAGCCCCCCAAACTCTTGACACCCCTTCTATATGACCCAAACAATCTATTTATATCAAAAAGACCGATTAAATCTCTCCAAAATCTTCTGAAATCTCTTTCTTTCTCTTCACGGCAAAGTTGCGGCAATTTCTTGTTTTAGAATTTCCACGCGTATCTGAGCTTTCCTTTTGATTCTAAACTCTTCCTTAGATAGATATCAAGCTTTGGGAAGAAAATCTTTCCTTTAATCTCTCTAAAATTTCCTAAAATCGGTCACACACGTGACTTTCCATATTTTGCTGTTGAGATAAAAATCCTTCGATTGAGCCCAGTTTAATCGACTTCAACACCCATGTTAGATTCCTAGACCCATAAGGAGTCTACCCTATGAAAATCAGAGGTTTAATCGACCTCAAACTCCTCCAAATCACTACCACCAAAACTGCCAGAATGTGTTTATATTTTCCCGCCAAAAACAGAATTTGAATTTTGGGAAGAAAGTGACCTCTCCCTATCCAGTCCCGGTCTGTGTTTAGTAGCTGCTTGGAAATGGGTTACCCCTTATCCAAAATGAGAGTCTGGATAGAAAATTTCCTTCCAGGTGTCTTTAACAACTTTTTGAGCCAATTTCGCCGCAAAAGCCTATTTCTCCAAAAACACCTACAAAGGGATAAAATACCAAAATTAGTACAAAAATGGGTACTAACAATATGCACAATAGAGATGAAAATAGACACATAAATGCGTCTATCAAATACCCCCAAACTTATTATTTGCTAGTCCCGAGCAAATCAAAACTACAAAAAATAATATCCCAACTCACTGTCGCAGGCATCGTCGATTGCACTTAGCATGTGCAACAATCCTTTAAACCCAAAGGTGGCCCTAGTGGCCGAGTTATAGCCTCGGGAGGGTTTACGGGAGATATACCCACAAAACCTTTACTCCATACCCTAGCTATCTACGCAGAACCTTGGAATGAACTAAAGAACCTCCTTGGTTGGCATACTTATTGATTACGGGAGGAAGTACCCTGATGCGAAATTCCAATTCCTGTATATGAGTTTGCACTCAAGTATACTAAAATTCATATATAAGTGACAGAGCTCTACTAAGATAGTTGCACTATGGACATTAATATCCGGAGTCAACAAATCACATGGAAAGATTAAGAGATGGATATAGAAAAACATAGCTGGTTTTGATGTTGACTAGGTGAACGGTGTTTTATCATATCTGTCTAAAGGCCTCCACCAAGATGAACCTATCCTAATGGACTGAGATACCGGTCTGACTAATATCAACACAACTGGCATATACAAGGGAACCAGTGGTCGATAATCCTAATTCTAGATCAACTCGTCTGGCATATACAAGGGAACCAGCGGTCGATTTATTGAACACACATTTATATTTTATTTTTTAATTTTTAATTTTTTAGAACTAACGACATGATTAGATCTTGTGGATCCAAGCGCATGCTTCTTGTCAGCAGATTACATGGTAATTCCCGTGGATCTTGCATTCCACGCTTGTTTAGGCGACGGAGACAGGGAGAACACACACATATTGCTATCCAAGTGTTATAATTTATTCCGATTGGTCTAATTGGTCTGTTTTTTTGTTTTTTTTTTTTGGTATCTCAATCACTCTATTTCACCCTAGCATTGGTAACAACTTGAATCGTGAGCCCCACCTAATCACTTAGAAAAATATATTTTTAAAAGAAAAGAAAATAAAAATAGAAATGAAAAGGACTCAACGAGATATGGCGAAACTATCATGTTATTTCTGACACCTGAGCTCTATGCTTTTATGAATAGACTCTTTTAGATGTTTCCATCTAATCAGATTGGCCCCTCAACTCTTAAACCACAATGCTTCCATCCACTTAGATTGGTTAGTGCCATCCTTAATAGGCATAAATTTCTAGGCTCTGGAGTTTTAACGCAACTAAAAAGTTTATCCCATACCCCCAAACTTAAATCTAACATTGTCCTCAATGTTTTAAATATAAAATTAAAAGCATGAACAAGGAGAAACTGTTACCATTTGAAGCAAAAGAGTTAAGGAAAGATATTACCGTGTTGCATGAGCATGGGTTACCTCCCAAGAAGTGCTAAGTTTAAAGTCCTCAGCCAGACATCAAGTACCATAAAATGGCTAATTACCTTTCAAATCATATATCAGTAGTCGAAATAACTGTGGGTCATCAGAACCAAATAGCACTGCCACTAATATGAGACAACTGCACAGGATTAGAAAAATTAACAGACGGAGCACAATCTGATCTAAAATTTCTTGCAAGACAACTGGGTTTATCTGTGACGCCCTCTTAGGCTTCATGTGAGTGTCTTTACAAACATATTTTTCTGAACTATGAGTTCCCAATTCCTGGACAGTATCAGGAGGATCGGGTTGTGGAGTCGGGACAGACTCAAGTAATACCTCAGGAACACTGGACTCGAGTCCCAAGTTAGGGACTTCTAATAAGGATACTTGACCATCACTACCCCCAAAATTAGGGTAGTCAGTATTCTCAGACAAACCTCTAATTATTGCTTGAATTTCCGGATCCTCAGAGTCTTTAAAATACTCAAGAGCTTCTTCCAGTTCTCTACCCCCAAACTTAGAGTCATCATTACTCACAGAAAGACCTAACACTAGTGACTGAATTTATGGGTCTGTGGAGTCCTTGAAATATTCGAGAGCTTCTTCTAGTTCTAAAGTTTGGTCATCTATCTTACCTAAGATAATTGTCTCATCAAATTCATCTAAAGATTCACCAAACAAAGTTTCGTCCCAATTATCCTGAACCAAAGTACTAATCATATTCACTTCCTCTAAATCATCAGAAGGTTGTCTAGTAAAATTAAAGACATTTAGTTCAGTGGTCATATTACCAAAGGATATGTTCATAAGTCCGGTCCTACAGTTGATAACGGCATTAGACGTGTCTAAAAATGGGCGACCTAAAATCACCGATTTTTGATTCTCTGGGTCAGGGACAGGTTGTGTATCTAGGACTACAAAATCCACAGGATAAATAAACTTGTCGACCTCAATAAGAACATCTTCAATCACACCACGAGGAATTTTAATGGACCTATCAGCTAACTGCAGTGTTATCTTGGTGGGTTTCAATTCACCAAGTCCCAGTTGTAAGTACACATGGTACGGAAGTAAGTTCACAATAGCTCCTAAGTCAAGTAAAGCTTTTTCTACCCTGTGTTTTCCTATCGTGCAAGCAATGGTAGGGGCACCTGGGTCTTTATACTTAGGATTTGTGGTGTTCTGAATGATCGAACTTACATGATAGGCTAAAAAGGCTTTTTTAGGGACACTAAGCTTTCGCTTTCGCGTACACATATCCTTGAGGAACTTGGCATAAGCCGTAAGTTGCCTAATTGCGTAACGGAAGGTTTATGGTAACTTTATTAAAAACCTCCATAATGTCATTAAAGTTGGATTCATTCTTTGTTGGTACTAGTAGCTGTGGAAATGGGGCTCTAGGAATAAAATAGGGCTTCTCAGGAACCGAATTGACATCATCAGAGATTTTATCAGTCTCCTCAGCTTTGGATGGTCCTGAGGGGTGAACTACAGTTTGCTCACTTTCGGGCATGTTTACCTTATTGTCTACAACTCTACCACTCCTAAGGGTTCTAATAACATTCAATTGATTCGGTGGTTTTGTACCTACTTCATGAACTCCTCTAGGGTTGGGTTGTGTTTGACTAGGAAACCTACATTTTTCTCTCAAAGACTCATTTATCAGACCTACCTGGGTTTTTAACTCGGAAATAGCCTGACTATTTTCTTGTCCTATCTTGTTACTAGCTTGTAGACTTAGTTCTACTGATTGCTGAAATTTTGGAGTTTGCTGAGTTAACAACACGAGAGACTCCTCTAGGCTTAGGATTTTCTTATCCGACTGATTCTGAAATTGAGCTTGTCCCGAAGGATTCTTAGCATAACTAAAGCCTGGGGGAGCATTAGAGTTACTAAACTGACCTTGATTCTGGCCCTTAGACCAAGCAAAGTTCGGATGGTTTCTCCACCCAAGGTTATAGGTTTCTGAATATGGGTCAAATTTCTGACGATTCTCGAGTTTAGTGTTATTATAGAGAGCATTGGCTTGCTCTTCATTATTATGGCCTTCCCAAAAAGGCTCCAATCTACCACTAGTGTGGCCCATTTCTAGAACTTCTAACCTTTTAGCTATCGCTGCAATCTTGGCATCTGATTCAGAGCCTCCTTCTACCCTATTAACGTTTCCTCTGCTTAGAAGAATTGTTTTTCGGGGTTCCCTACTATTTTCCCATTGTTGGGTCTTTTCGGCGGCTTCATTCAAAAATGCCATTGCCGCATCAACGGTTTGGTTCTCAAACCCACCTGTACACAAAGCTTCAACCGTGGATATTGTGGAATAATCTAAACCCTCATAAAGGATCTGAACTAGCCTAACCTTCTCTAAACCATGGTGAGGACATTGTGTTAATAAATCATTGAACCTTTCCAAATACCTATACAAAGATTCTCCCTCTTGTTGTGAGAATATGCAGATTTGCGTCCTAATCGACGATGTTTTATTCCTAGGGAAAAACTTATTGAAAAAGGCAGATGTAAGTTGTTCATATGTTTCGATTGACTCGGAAGTCAAACTATACAGCCACGATTTGGCTTTATCTTTTAGGGAAAAGGGAAATAACCTAAGTTTCAAAGCATCATCATCTAAGCCTCTAATTCTTAGGGTACTGCAAATTTCTTTAAAATCCCTAACATGGAAATAAGGGTTTTCATTTTCTTTCCCTAAAAAGATTGGGAGCATCTGTATGGTCCCAGGTTTAAGCTCATAATTGGCTTCTGTGTCAGCTAACTTAATACACGAAGGACGAGTAATCCTAGTCGGATTCAACAAAGCTTTGAAAGTAGCCATTTCTGGTACTATCGGAGTATTAAGGATTCTCTCTTCAGGAAAATGTTCAAACCAGGACTCTCCGAAAATCGGACTTTCTAGATTAAGGTAATCGAGACGCTTAGAACTGCTAGGTTTTTCTTTTACAAATCTACCTAGGGCGTCTCTTTTACGTTCAGGCATACACAAGAATTTCCTAAAATTGGAAGGATAAGCAATCACAAATCAAGGACGACTCAACCAAATCAACCCTATTGATTTCTAGCTAACAAAAAGCATGATGGCTCCATTTAGATTGTTTCTAGACCAGCTTCTACTCTTCCAAGAGGCAACTGGGTACAATTTTAGCAAACCTCGTAGGACTATCCGAATAAAGTAAGTCAAAGAGAAGTAGGAGAAGATCAGAGGAGCTTTGATACCCCCACCTCTTTGGCAACACTTCCCTGGGTTACAAAGCGGCTCTAATCGACTTACAGTAATCTTCCTGAACTTTGAGTTAGGCTAACAAGATACCCAATACGATCCTTTTGAACAACTTTCCTATAAGCTCGTTACCCTATCAGTCTCGTTCTAGTCAATATTTTAAGCTTAGGTTCGCGTTTGGTATCGTTTTCCTAAGGCGGGCAAGAAGAGAACGGTGATGAAATCCGAACCCTTATCTTGTATGGCCAGGCCTTGCCCTTTACTAGAAAAGTAAATGTCCGTATTCAGATCCTCAGCAGATATGCACCTTAAGGAATACAGTAACTCGCTGACAGGGGATTCGCGAGTGTTCAGAATCTTACCTCTCGTTCCAGACGGGGGATGAATCAGTTGTAGTCGACTCGGGCAACTGACTCCTGTGTCAGTGTACGAACCCAAGGTGCAGAGACAATATCGTAATTGTCCTCCTTCTCTGCAAACAGTTTTTATATTTAAGGATACCCTTCCGTAGAGTATATAAAAATAAAAATAGAATAATGTCCAGAGTCCAAAAAGTCCAAAAAAAGAAAAGAAAAATTACAAAGTAATAAAGAAACCCTAATACAATTTTTTTTCTTTTTGTTTTTTCTATAAAAAAAAAAAGAAAACCCTAAAAAAATAATAAAAAATAACTAAAAAAAAAAATAACTAAAATAAAATTGTCTTCTTTTCCGTTCTTTTCGCTTTAATCTTTTGCTCCAAGTCTTTACGAAATCACCAAACTCCTTGGCTCAATTTTTTTTCTTTACGTTCCAAAACCTGTAGACAAAAGACAAATACCCAAAAACGTAAAATAGAACAAAAATAAATAAAAATAAAAATAAATCTAAAACCCTAAAAATAAGTCCTTGTCGGCGGCGCCAAAAATTGATGTGAATTTTAAGTTGTTGTAAAAGTGATAAGTAGAGTTCGTTCAACTCGGGCTTGTGAAGGATTTTCGAAAATTAAATAAAGTTGTTTCAACAATAATAAGAAAACACCGAGACTCTGGATTCCACCATTAACCAATTAAGTGATATAATCTAATCAATATTCATGCAACTCTTTACGTTTAAAGTGATTCTAATATTTTGCAAAAGTAGATTTTTGGAATAACAAGTGTATTTCGAAAGCATAGAATATCAAAAACATAAGTCTAAGCATAATCTATCAAGAGAAATCACAATTGTTTAAGAAAAATCATTCAATCAATTCTCAATCAAAGCAAATAATCATATCAGAAATTGCAAAAATAATTAAAATAGAATTATACCACTTTTCATGGAACAATGGCTTCCTCCGTCGCCTCGGCCATGGGTTTAGCTCCTCATATTAGAAATATGCTCAAAATTTGATTTCATTGATCAAATAAGGTGTTTTTATTAGAAAGGACGAGCTATAGTTACAGAAAGCTTGTTGTAAGGAAGATAATGGTCACTGAAAGTATTATGCAAAGACAGTCAAAAACGATAGCAGCTTTCTGTAGTTGAATAAAAGACTGCTTCTGCGACGGTTCGTTGTGGGTCGAAGTTCTTTGCGACTGTTCCGTGCGCGTCTTATGTTCTTCGTGTTCTTCAGCTCCGCACCAGCAGAAAACAGCAGCATGTAGCTTTCTGTTCGTCTTCCTCAGCCCTTCTCATCCCCCAAAACTCTCGACACCCCTTCTATATGACCCAAACAATCTATTTATATCAAAAAGACCGATTAAATCTCTCCAAAATCTTCCGAAATCTCTTTCTTTCTCTTCACGGCAAAGTTGCGGCAATTTCTTGTTTTAGAATTTCCACGCGTATCTGAGCTTTCCTTTTGATTCTAAACTCTTCCTTAGATAGATATCAAGCTTTGGGAAGAAAATCTTGCCTTTAATCTCTCTAAAATTCCTAAAATCGGTCACACACGTGACTTTCCATATTTTGTTGTTGAGATAAAAATCCGTCGATTGAGCCCAGTTTAATCGATTTCAACACCCATGTTAGATTCCTAGACCCATAAGGAGTCTACCCTATGAAAATCATAGGTTTAATCGACCTCAAACTCCTCCAAATCACTACCACCAAAACTGTCGGAATGTGTTTATATTTTCCCGCCAAAAACAGAATTTGAATTTTGAGAAGAAAGTGCAAAAATTGATGTGTTTTAATTTTGTTGTAGAAATAGTGGTGGTAATAGGATTAGATTCTCGAACTTGTGAAGGATAACTTAAGACTTAAATTAAAAACTAAATAGAAAAATCACTAAAAATTATAGCAAACACTGACAAAGTTGTTATCAATATTAAAAGAACACTGAGGATGAGATTCCACTATTTTCCAAGTTCAAAGTGATTTAATCCAGTATTTATATTCATGCAATTTTCTCGTTCAATTTGATTCAAAACTATTGCAACATGTAGATTTTCAAAACAACAAGTGTAAATCCGAAGCATAAAACATCAAAAACCTAGGTCCAAGAATGCTCTATCAAAAGAAATAACAATTGCTCAACAAAAATCATTCAAACAATTTTCAATCAAGGAAAATAATCATAAAATAATTGCAATAAAATAAATAAAATAGAATATACCACTTTTTGTTTGAAAAATAGCTTCCTCTACCGCCTCAACAAAGGGATTTAGCTCCTCATATTAATCACTTGCTCAAAATACATGTTTATAGCTCAAAAACTGATTACAAGGGAGAAAAGAGTATACTGTAGTCGCTGAAAGTCTAAAACAGAAGACTGAATCGTTGCTGAAAGGCTTCGGTGACTGCAGGAAGGAGCGACCGTATCTCGTTGTCACTGAAAATAAGTCTGCCTCTGTGACTGACTCTATGGGTCTTATGTTCTTCGTCTTCTTCTTCTTCAGCAGCAGCAGGTGAGTTTCTGCAAGTTGATTTTTTCGTCTCTCTAAGGGTCTAAACTTCCCCTAACTTCTCTCAAAGTGTTCCTATCCCTCCTAGGACTCAACGGCATCCCTTTTATACGCAACAGGTGAAGAAAATCTCGAGAAAATCTTCCCGATATCTTTTTTTTCTTTTTCAACCCAAGTCACCGGATATTATTCCCTTTTTATTTCACGTACCTTCCCTGAATCATGAGAATAAACCATTTGTTCACTCCTTACCAAACTTAATAGGTACGAATCCTACATGGATATATATTCTCCAAAACAACTCATAACTTCCATTTATAAAACAGTGGAACCGAGGAAAATAACTCGTCCCCTGTTTTGCTTCCAATCCGGGTTCTAGCCAATTCTACTCGATCAAAGCAAACGTACCAACCCTGTTAAGATTAAAAAGGCCCATTGAAACTAATTCTGGCGATTAAATCTCCTCCGAAACCTCCCAAAAATCCAACCCTAAAATCTGTTTGTGACTTCACATTTTCCCGCCAGTTTTCTGTTTTTGAAAATGTGAAGAAATGTGACCTCCCCCTATCCAGTCCCGGTCTATGTTTAGTAGTTGCTTGGAAATGAAATACCCCTTATCCAAAATGAGAGTCCGAATAGCAAATGTCCTTCCAGGTGTCTTTAACAACTTTTTGAGCCAATTTCGCCGCAAAATCTTATTTCTCCAAAAACACCTACAAAGGGATAAAATACCAAAATTAGTACAAAAATGGGTACTAACAATATTCACAATAGAGATGAAAATAGACACATAAATGCGTCTATCAACGTCCCACAAAGCAGTCAAGAGGAAAAAGCCTGTACTCGTAGAAAATTGCAGATTAGGTCCATTAATTTGGCCTTGAATCAGTGGGACGATGCTAAAGGATGTATGCTGCTGGTTCAAAATGTATTGGATGAGCACAAGTTACGACAGAAACTATTGGACAAGAGAAAGAGGACCCAACCGGAGAGTCTGGAAGCTACGAATTTACGATTGTGTAAAGGAAAATTTAGAGCTAGACTATATGCTGCTGCCATACGCACTCTCACTTCTAGTGGAGTCGCTTCAAACAATGAAGGTACGCTGGAAGAACTAAAGAGTAAGCATCCTATGTCGGCTCCCCCACGGATTTCTTCTACCCCCGTTACGTAAGAGGCTATGATTACTTCAACTGATCTTGTTTTGGGTCGACTTAGAAGTTTTCCTAAGGAAACTTCCTGTGGAAGAGATGGTTTTAGGGCGCAACATCTTCTAGATGCTCTCAGTGGTTCCGCAGCTGCTATCTCGGAAGAGCTAATCGTAGCCATCACTGCCGTAGTTAACCTATGGCTTTCAGGCTTATGCCCACCTGTTTTGGGGGAGTTTGTGGCGAGTGCACCTCTTACTCCTTTGGTTAAGCCGGGAGGTGGTTTGCGTCCCATTGCTGTTGGTACAATATGGAGAAGGCTTGTCTCCAAATGTGCTGCATCGTATGTCGACAAGGAAGTTAATGCTTACTTGGGGGATTACCAGTTTGGTGTTGGAGCCAAGTGCGGTGGAGAAGTGATCCTACATGCTGTTAACCGTATGCTAGAAGAGAAAGGAGGCTCAGACAATCTTTCCATGTTACTTGTGGATTTTTTGAATGCGTTTAACCTCATTGACTGTTCGGTTATGCTTTCTGAGGTACGTAATTTATGCCCATCAATTTCTCGATGGGTAGAATTCTGTTACGCTTATCCAGCTCATTTATACTACATGGACCATGTTCTCGCCTCATCCCAGGGTGTTCAACAAGGTGGTCCTTTGGGTCCTCTGTTGTTTTCTCTTACTCTTCACCCCTTGGTTAAGAAAATTGTCGTGCAATGTGAGCTTGAGTTGCAAGCCTGGTACTTAGATGATGGTACCTTAATAGGTGACACTCTTATGGTTGCAAAGGCCTTGAAGATTATTCAGGAAGAGGGGGTTGAAAGGGGACTGCATTTGAATATAGCTAAGACGGAGTTGTTTTGGCCCTCTCCAGATCCTAGAGCTTCGGTTGCAGGGGTTTTCCCTCCTAATATCAGCAGGCCTTCTAAGGGAGTGAAACTTTTGGGTGGTCCAGTCAGCCTTGATGCTCAATTCAATAAAGATTTGGTTGTTAGTAAAGTGCGCAAGACTGTGGCTCTTATTGATGTTGTAGAAAAACTAGAAAACCCTCAAGGTGAATTACTCTTGTTTCGGAATTGCGCTGGGGTGTCACGTCTTTATTTCGCCTTGATAACTACTAGACCTGAATTTATACAAGAATCTCAAGAGTTGTTCGATGCTCGTCTGTTTCAATTCCTTAGACACATTATTGCTGGAGATGGCCCTGGCTACGGACTCCTTCAGCAAAGGCTTTCTACCTTGCCCTTCAAACCTGGAGGTATGGGAGTATATACTATGCATGATACCAAACATTATTGTTTTCTTGAATCCTGTTTATAGACCTTAGATTTGCAGTCCACGATTTTGAGATGTGCTGGTATTAGTGGTAGTGTCCCTTCTCTTCAGCGTGCCTTGGACTCCTTCAACTCTTTGTGTGCGGTTGTTTCTCCTCTTTGCCCTAGTAATTTTGCCACCCATTCCATGAACTCTTTGGCAATAATTTACTTTGATGCAGTGAAGGAGAACATACCCACCAGTTATGATATGACAGAACGGGATTCTATACTCTGGCAATGCAACCAAACAAAACATGCCTGGGATTTTCTGATGGCGATTCCAATTGTGGGGCTTAATCAACATATTGGAGCTAGGCAATTCAGTGCAATTCTCCGATACCGATTTGGGATCCCTCTTTTCGAGGAAGATGGTGTTTGTCCTTTTTGTAAAAGAGATATGGATGTCTTTGGTGATCATGCTTTGCATTGCACGAATGAGGTTGGGATTAAGTTTATACATGATTTGGTACGTGATACTATTGCATACATGTGTTATCGTGCAGGCATGCCAGCTAGGAAGGAGGTTGACTTGGGTTTTCTTGCGAATAATGGCACGGCTTTGAGACCGGCTGACATACTTGTGCATAATTGGGATAATGGACGTGATGTGTGTTTGGATGTGATTGGTGTTTTGCCTTTTACTGGTGGTGGAGTTCGTACCTTTGCCTCGGGTCTTGCTATTAAAAATGTTGTCGCTCGCAAGAATGCTAAGTACTTAGAGAAGTGCACGTCCCAAGGTTATGGGTTTGGGACACTTGCTTTCACCACTTTGGGAGAGTTGGGTGATGAAACTATAGACTTTCTTAAGTGTCTGCGCAATTATATTGCTAGTCATGATGCTAATGTTCGGGCTGGAGATTTTATTTTTCATAGGCTAGGTGTAGTCATCCAAAAAAGTGTTGGAGCTCAGCTTGTTGCTATCACGGCTTCTTATTTACCTGTTGCCTTGTCCTAAAATAACTCGTAAATTAGTTCCCCAAAATTCTTACCGCCAACTAATATTTATATTAAAACATAGTGCTTGAATGTTTTTTCTCTCTCTTCTCTGCGAATCGGACGATGACTCAGTAACAAAAAATCGTTTCATTCAATTTTGATTTTTTTTCGATTGGTCATGAAATTTAGTCATCAAAGCTTCTAATTTATAATCTTACACGTTCCTTTCTCTAATCCCTTTTTATGATTTCCTGTAAAAATATCTTTAAAAAAAATCTCAATGTCGATCTAATCTTTTGGTTTTCTCTCTGTTTATGCAGTGTGTTTTGAATCATATGGCGTTTGCCGAATCAATGGAAGTGGTCATCGCGTTTTCGGTCATTGTTGTTCTGCTATTTGTAGCAAAGGAATCAAAGCGTTTGCAATCTGGAAAATCATGGCGTTTGCCAAATCTGTTGTTCAAGTATGAATGGAAGATGCTGGAGCTAGTCAGTTCTTTAGAAACTCAACCTAAACCTACCCGAGTTAGAGTGAATCGGCATATCCGCTATTTTGAAATTCAAAATTCAAAATTTAGATCCAAAATAAATTTCCTTTTTAGTTTAGTCCTGGCTGTGATGCATATAGGTCATACCTTAAGTTTAGCAGGAAAATTAGAAGAAAATATTGATCCAAATCCCTATCCAAGGAAGGAAAATTATTCTTATCAATACCTAAACCCTAATTTAGATTTCTGGCACTCTATAAATCAAGACAAAACCAGAAACCTGTTCCAAAAGAACCATCTCTTAAATCAAAAAAAGAGTTTGATGGAAGAAAATAATGATATGGCAACAAAAGCAGTTTCAAATCTTTCTGAAAAGTTGAAAGAAACTATTTTGGAGAAGAATACTAGTTCTTCAGAACTGGCTGTGCATAATAATGAACTTTTTCAACTAGAATAAGAAGATGATGATATGGAGTTCTCTCTGATAGGAAAGGTTATTACTGATGGAAAGATCTCTGACAAAAAAGTTGAAAAGGAGCTGAAATTTGTATGGGATTTCCTTCCCTAGGGAGATATTAGACTGTTTGAAATAAAACAAAATACTATGGTCTTTAGTTTCAAAGATGAGGATCATCTCAATAAGGTGTTTATTACAAGACCTTCGAGTATTGATGGTCACTTGGTGGTTCTTCATGCTTACTATGCAACCTTGAATTATAATAAATTGGTTGGGAAACACAAGAATTCTGGATCCAGTTAAAACATTTACTGCCTGAGCATATGAATCAGAGAGTTGTTTATGATATGGGAGATTTATTGGGTGAAGTAAGGCCAATTGAGCCAAAAACTGGTCTTCCTCCAACAGGAGATGTTTTCAAAGTATGTGTAAGAATCAAGCTCACTACTCCATTGAGAAGAGGTGCTCTAGCAGTCACAATAGCTGGATCTACAAGATGGATTAGATTTTATTATGAGAAGCAACCTCACAAAATTTTTAAGGAGTGCTTTGTATTAAAGCATTCAAGCACTGATTGTAAGGATATTGCTGCCAAGCTGGTGGATTTTCACAGTGAACCTCTGAAGTTTGGCAAGTTGAAGACAGGAATCTCTAAATCTAATATGAAGGTCAGAAACTCCATTCCAGGTTCAAGCTCTACTAATAAGAAGGTTATCAAGCATACTCCATTCATTCCTACCAAAGATGGTTGGATGGTAAAATACTCTGATAATAGTAAGAAGATAGAAATGAATGAGGCTGGGCCAGCTGAAGATATAAAAGAGGCAAGACTAGGAAAGAGATATAGATCCATTCCGACATCCTACATTCATACTCTGACTCAACAAAAGGACTCCACAACAATGATGATGACCACTAAGGAAAAGAAACAAGTTTTTGATGATTATCAACACACTGGCAAAACAAATGGAGAGAACCAGGTAATCCCTAAATTTCTAAATTTTAAAAAGTTTTTACTGAATTCTCATTTTGTGCTTTTGTTGTGCAAAAAAATCTTAGCCATGAAAATCCTTTCCTGGAATGTACGTGGTTTTGAAAACAAAAATTCAAGATATCACTTAGAAGACTTAATTAGGTCCAATGATCCAGACACAATCTTTTTAATAGAAACTAGAAATGCTAGGGAAAAAATGTCTTAATACATCTCCCAATATAATTTCTCAAATGTTTGCTATCTTGATCCTGTTGGTCTCTCTGGGGGTTTGTTTCTGCTGTGGAAAGATGGCATTGATATGCATGTTATAGACAGTACTTACAATATGTTTCAATGTAAAATACAAATAGATGCTAAAAGTGGGTACTCTCTGGTAACTTTTCTCTATGGTGCTTTAAATGATGAATCTAGAAAACAACAATGGATCCATATGCAAAACTTAGCCATACAAGTTAATCTTCCCTAGATAGTAATAGGTGACCTAAACTTTATTCTGAAACATGATGAAAAGGAAGGTGGTATTCCACTGACTCAAAATAATCTTGATAGATTTAATGACCTGGTGGATTGTAATGACCTACACTCCCTGTCTTACATAAGAAATCCTTTTACATGGACAAACAAAAGGCAAGACCATGAATTAATTCTTGAAAGATTAGATAGAGTTGTTGCTGATACTAGTTGGTTGCATTTTTCCCTAAAGCCATTACTTACCATATGATTCCTTTGGCTAGTGATCATTGTCCCAAAATGCTTGTAACCAATAGGGATTCTGTGAATACTTATAAACCTTTCAGATTAAACAAGATGTGGTTTAGAGATTCTAGATAAACTGATTTCTGAAAATTGGCATATGACTGATAATGGATCTGCTGCTTTTAAGTTTTCTAAAACTCTTTTCCATACAAAACATATTTTAATAAAATGAAATCTTGAACATTTTGGTAATTTTAATACCAAAATTGCTCAAATTAAAGCCCAAATTGAGAATCTGAACTCTAAAAATACTAGTCCCAATGACCCTAATTTGCTCCAGTTGCAAGATAGATTAACTCACTGGTATAATGTTGAGCTGATTTTTATGGCCAAAGAGGTAAAGAGGATGATATTCTGCTAGGTGAGAGAAACACGGCTTATTTCCATCACAAAATGAACTTTAGAAGGAGAAGAACTCAGATTGATACCCTTCAAAATAGTTCAGGTATTTGGTTATCTGAGAGGAGTGATATTGATAGTTGTTTAAAATTTCATTTTTTCAACATGAGTAGATGTTTTAATCCTCCTCCTGCTAGTAATTATCATGCTTTTATTTCTCATTGTATTTCCGATATTGATAATGCTATGTTGACTGCTATTCTAACTAGTGATGAGATTAAGACTGTTATCTTTGCTATGAAACCTTGGACTACCCCAGGGCCTGATGGCTTTCCACTGGGTTTTACCAACTTATGTGGGATACTGTAGGTAATGACATTGTGAAAGTAGTACAAGCCTTTTTCCACTCTGGCCATATTCTCAAACAGATGAATCATAACTTCATAACCTTAATCCCTAAGACCAACTGTCCTAAGCATGCTGCTGATTTTAGACCCATTAGTTTATGTAATACCTCTTACAAGGTGATTTCTAAACTGTTAGCTGCTAGAATCAAAATTATCTTAGGAAAAATCACCACTCCTTTCCAAACTACCTTCATTGCAGGGAGATCTGTAACAGATAAATAGACTGATAGAACTGTTTTAGTGCAGTCGGTGCTGGGATCCTTAGCTACACATCACATGGCTGTCTTCTCTATGCCTAAACATCTCACAGACCAGATGGATGGAATTCATAGGAAATTCGGGTGGAACAAAAAGAAAGGTCAAAAAGGTATTGTTCTTAAAAAATGGGAAGGTGTGGCCCAACAAAAATTTATGGTGGTATGAACATAAAACAATATGTTATTTTAAATAAAGCTCTATTAGCAAAATTGGCATGGAGAATGATCAACTCTCCTGATGATCTTTGGGTAAAACTCATGAGAGGTAAGTATTTCTTTAACCTTGATTCATTTACTGATTCTGTGTCTCCCAATGGCTCTTGGATCTGGAAGGGTATATGTGAGGGTGTAGATATTATAAAAAGGCATACTTGTTGGAAGTGGGTGATGGGAAACTTATTCACATTTGGAAAAATAGGTGGGTTCCAAGTATTGCTTGTACTGTAAAGCTTATCCTCAACCAACATGATTTATGTTTCCCAGTTAATAGATTTTGAGAACAAACACTGGAAAATGGATATTCTTCATAGTTTATTTGATGAAGCCACTGTTAATAAGATAACTGAGATTAGGATTCCTATGCATGGTAAAGATCACATTAGATGGCAACCCAATTCCAATGGTGAATTTAGTGTGAAAAGTGCTTACAAAGTAATTTTAAATGATACTAATGCTATGAATGGTTTCATACCTAATACTCTTGTTAACTGGAAGCTGTTTTGGAAAACTAAACTGCCACAGTCCATTCTACAGTTCCTGTGGAAATGTATTAGCAACCGTCTACCAACTAATGACAGGTTATCTAGATATTGTCATAACTTTACCACCCAATGCCCTCACTGTAATACTCTGGATGAATCAATGCAGCACTTGTTCATTGACTGTGTTTTTGCTAAAAGTGTTTGGAATGCTGTGAATGTTAATTTTTTGCATGAAATATCTAATGTGAATGTGCAGGAATGGATTGTTAACATGTTTAAGGTAACTAATACTCAACACATAAGTGTTTCTACGATGGATTCATATGGGTTTGTAATGTGGCACATCTGGAAATCTAGATTTAAAAAAGTATTTGATAACATTCAGCTAACCCATGTTCAAGTTGCTCATGATATTCAGTCTGAAATCTCTACTTGGTACAGATTAAATCTGGGTCAAAATATCCCTATTACAGATGTTTCTGAGAATGACAGGAGATGGAAAAAGCCTGGAAATGATTTTATTAAAGACTTTGATGCTTCGTTCCTGGAGCTAACTAAAGATACTGGAATTGGACTGATCATGCGTGATATTGCAGGTGACTGTCATGGAAGTAGATGCTGGCATTCAAAAGCGTTAGATCCAGAACAAGCTAAATCCCTAGCACTTATGGGAGCGATATATGGGCCAACCGGAAGGGTGTTAGAAAGCTTCACTTGGAGGGAGATTGCTCAAATGTTATAAGAGCTATTAATGGTAGTTTACATTCAATAAAATAGACAACTAGAAACATTGTGTTAGATTGTTTGGAATTATTAGTAGGTTTTGAAGATTGCAACTGCACTTATGTGCATAGAGATGTAAATCGTGTAGCGGATTCTATAGCAAAATATGCTAGAAATCTAGCTAGTGAGGAAGAATGAAGTGTGAATTTTCCTCATTGGTTATCTTTATGCCTTGGTTATCTTTATGCCTCAATGAGGATAAACATCTGTAATTCCCTTTCTTTAATGAAATTCCTCTCGTATTAAAAATAAATAATATTAAAGCATAATTAGAGCTTACATTAATTTTAACGATAATTAGGGCTTCAATTAGCTCCTTAAAGTTCTCCCTAAAAAAATTCTTTTTACTTCTTTTGTTTGCCACACCAGTTTGAATGTGAAAATTCTTCTTTTCACGATTCAACAATTCTTTTTGCTTCTTTTGTTTAGCACACCAGTTTGAATGTAAAAATTATGCTTTTCACCATTCAACGACAACTGCAGTTTGAATGCGAAAATACTAGTTTCCACAATTCAGTGAGAATGGCAATTTTAACTTGTGGAACCATTGTTAAGTGAAAATTTCAATTATCAAAAAATTCAGTTGTCAAATTTTGGTGACAGTTACAAATTTCCACCCATTTTAAGATTTGTGAAAATCACAATTATCAACGGGTCCTTAAAAATTTGATTTTTCATAAGTAGTGATAATCTTAATTTTTAATTGAAGTGTGAAGAAGAAAATCTACTGGATTGCATGGCTCAACATTTGCAAACCAACGTATTCTAAAGAAACAGCTAGAATCAAACTTGGTCCGCAACTGACCCATAAAAATGATGTGATAATTAAAATGGTGAGGTGAATGGAAGCTTGATTGTATTCAACAGATCGTTGTTCAACAAAACCAAAGATATTCTCACAATTCCTTACCGTTTTCCATCGTTCTTTTGTCCGTATATCTTTCTCCTCAAACATAGATATATGTAATGACAAGGGGAAAAAAGACGACGTATGTGTTATTAGCAGTCATCTTGAAGAATACATTGTGAAATTTAGATTCTTCATCTAAAAATTTGATTTTTCACTTTATAATAAAATGAAAGTTTTATTTTCACATATCAACTATTGCGATGGATGTAGGTGCAAATTGGGTTGTGCCGGCACGAGCACAACACGCTAAAATCGGAGCCCAGCCCAGCACGTGATTTATCCCAGCACGGTCCAACACGTTAGTTTCGTGGGCTGTACTGGGTTAGCCTAACCGGCACAGTAGCACAGCACAGCACGCGACACGGATAAGCACGTGTCCCATCCCAGCCCAGCACGTTAAGAAAGCACGTCATAGCATGCACAAATATACATATAACAAGGCATAATACATCACATTTTGTGTATATTTCACAAAAGAGTCACTATTCTCGCTAGTTTTTGACATTTTATGTTGGCTTATCGGGACGACCGAAGGGAGTCCCTTCTATACTTTCACTATGGGGTCTAAAAATGCATTGCTTGCAACGCTTTTTTTTTCATTTTTAATCGATTCAATTGAATTGGTATTGACCATTTTTTCTCAAAATTGAGTCAACAAGCGGAGAGTCATCGTCCCTGACTACGATTAGGAGCGATAAAAACGAATGGAAGTCGACCCGATTCACGGCTAATATGGCATGAAAATGGTCAAAAAACCGTCACCTAAACTTTCAATTTTATTCTTGATCGTTGATTGCCAATAAAATTCAGCCATTCAATCTAAAACTGTTACAAAATTGTTACAATATAAGTGTTACACGACTATAACGCTTATAAATGTTATAAAATCACTGTTACATATATTGTTGCAAACTCTGTTACAAATTGCGTCACAAAAAACAAGCCCCCCCTACTTTGGTCGTCCCAGCACTGCTAAAGCATTCATCTAGTTTTTATAACAACACATATAATACCTAAATATTTGGAAAATATATTTCAATATCGTTGTGATAATGTCGTTACCCATATTTAACTAGAACATTAATTTACATGGCAATGATCCAATTTTATATTTGATGGGCTATTTCTTTTTATTGAATAAACTTGTTAATTTTACTTGAAATAATTTCAAATGATATGTTGTCTATTTAAATTCTCGTGATAATGTCCGACTTAATATATACATTAAGTGATTTCAAATTGTTTATAACACGTGTGCCAGCACGGCACAACACGTTTATTCGTGTGATGTGCCTGTGGGTTGTGATGTGCCTAGCTTTTGACTAGTAAAGCACAACACGACACAACACGTTTAAATCGTTGGCACAGCATGGCACATGGCACGTGAAGCACGCGACTCGTGTGCCGGGCCGTGCCGAGCCGGCACGTTTTACACCTCTAGATGTAGTTATCCCGGTTTAATGTTGTGAAAACGGTTGTTTTCCATTTTCATTATTGTGAAAGGCTTAGTTATCATTTTGTGATAATCATGAAAATAACGTTTATCTCATGCTGATGAAAATTCCAGTTGGTGGTAAAAATTGCCAAAAACGTAGTTATCACAAGGTGGGATGATTACAATTATCACCAATGTTTGCAAGGTTTCAACTTTCAACGAAAACTTTCACTTAAACATCAGCATTGTTGCTATGATTATGCAACTGCCACTAATCACCAAAGACGATATCAAACAAAAACTGAGACAAGAAAAGAAGAAAAGTAATACATAGTAGTAGTATACAAAGCACGGATACGATAAATATAATGACAACTAATTTGATGATAATCTTTGGACTATCTCCGCCTCGAATCTTCTTACCTGGTCATCTCTCCCCCCTTTCAATGCCAACAACCCTTCTTGAAAAACGCTAACCATTTTTCGTTCCAGCACGTATTTTTGGTATTCGCACGTACTATTCGTATAACCCGTATTTTATAGTTAGCCGCTGGATTAAGTTCATCTTTAACTGAGACTGTCAGATCAAATAAACTACGAAATTACCCTGTACACAAAACCAGCCCTTTTTCTCTTTCTCCTCGATGATTCTTTTTCTTCCTCAGCTCTCTGTCTTCTCAACAACTAAATTCCCACAAGTGAATCTCCAATTATGTTTCGAACAATTAATGGAGGAGATCAACCATCGAATCAAATGTTTTCTTTTCTTTGAATTAGGTATGCATTTTTTCTAAAACCAAAATCGTTTTCTAATGTATTCTGTAATATTAGGGTTCCGTTAATTTTGGGGTTACGTTTAATTTATGTTTATCAATGATGACACCGGAAACATCTAACCTCCATTAACATTTTTCTGAGAAAAACCTACTATTATTTGAGTTCGGTTTCAAGAATTCATGATGAATATGAAGATTTTACTAATAAAATCCCAAACCCCTTATTCACAAATCCAATTTCTAGGGTTACAAAATGAACATTCACAATTACAATCTGAAGATGCAATCGTGCAACTACTGGTAAGATTTCATCTGTTAGTTTTGATTTAGTAGTTTTAATTCTTGATTATGGGTTTGATCTGGGTTTCTTGAATTTTACCAGCGTTTTTATACAGTTAAACTCTTAATTACTCACAGTTAGTTTGAAACCCCATTTTCCATCAAACTATTGTATAATTCTCTTCTTTTTTTCCCCTAATGGTTTGATTAGAAAATAACAACTGCATTTGACGACTATTCGTTGACTGCGATTCGAGGCTTCCTTATTTAATATCTCAGAAAGTAAAATATCCATTTATGTGATAATTTTCTTCCATGAACCTAAAACTGTGAAGGTAATCAATCTCCAAATAATAAGGGAGATGATCTGGTGATCACTACTGCTCTAATTGTGATGAAGAGAGCAATTTTCAGGCTGTCAGCGGGTTGTGTTTGATTCTCCAAGTCCATTGCATTCTTGCTGGTGCTAATTCAATCTTTACCAGTGAAAAACTTTTGGCAACTTCCAGCGATGATTTGATGCAGATCAAATGATGGTTAAGGTTCTATAGTTGACACAATGTCAAGAAGCAGCTGCCTCATAATTTTAGTTCATGTGGTAAATTAATAATATTTATTTATAATTGCAAGTTACTGCAAAATCTCAATATCTATAGGAACTAGGAAACCTAGCTTTTATTCCCATTTTTCTTGCAACACCTGAACATTTCCCTGCATGCAATATTGTGCTGCTGCTGCTGCAACACTAATTTTATTTGGTTAAGTAATGGAATTTTCTGTAAACTTTCAATCCATAGATTCTAAGTAGCCGAAGGAGGAGAAAGTACTAAGAAAATGGAAGATAAGCTATGATTTGCCGACGTGCAACGCACGTGCACTCCACTTGTTTAGATTAATTAATCGATGCATATTGTAGCTCCTGATTATTTTTTCCTTAATAAAATCATTAGCTCCTGATTTCTTTCTCTTCTTCTAGGATTTGTTAGGGTTGTTTAGATAGTTTTCGGAAGATGAGGGTTGTTTTAGATAGCAAGATCATGAATCTTGGGTTGCTCTGTTGCGACTTCAATTTCCAGACCATTGCTGCAAATTAAGAAGAAGATGGAAGAACCCTAATATGCCGAAATATTATATTGCCGACAATTAATGTTATTTGAGCATTCAATTAAGATCCTAAATAATCGAATCTTATATAGCATCTTACAGTAATTATTATCCAATGTTAATAGCGCCCACAATTGGATTTGCAGACAATCATGGCGATGGGTGTTCGTGATTGATGGTACAATAGCTTGTTTTTAATGGTAGTTTATCTACATAGGGTGGTGATGTTTTCACCTTTCATGAAGGTTACTTTTCAGTTGATTCATGGTGGTCAGCGGCGGCAACATCTGGTTCTCCTGATTCATGGTGGTCACTGTGAGGCGGCGGCTTTAGGGATTCTAGGGTTTGGTTGGGATAAGGATTTAGGGTTGCGTAGAGTTTAATGTTTGGGCTGGAGGGATTTAGGATTCGGGTACGGGTTTATTTGAATATCATACATTGTGGGCTTTTTGTTGGTTCAAAATTTACAATCCTGTTATAGGGGCGGCAGATAATAGGACAAAAATGGTCATTACATGGTAATTTGAAGTGCCCCTTATCCAAAAAAAACTGAAAATGACTAATTAATCCCTACATAGTTTAGTGTTGATAATCTAGTTTAGTGTTAATGATTAATTTTCACTTATATTAACTCTAAGTCAAAACAAAATCATATTTTTAGAGTTAAAAAAAAACAAAAGTTTAGAGGAGAAGAAAAGAAAAAACTTTTGTGATATTTGTGAAACCCTAGGTTTTGATTCACTCATTTTCTCACTCAACGAAAATGAGTGATTCCAGTGACAAATTTAAGATGGGTGAATCTCTATATGATAGATAAAACAAATTCTACATACCTCTTGATGGAGATCCTGATATGGAGTATTTGTTAGATGGTAGAGATGTTTTAACCCAAATTGAAGGTCAATCTCAATCAATTGAAGAAATTAACCAACAAAGTGAAGAACCAGAGCCTGAAATTAACCAGGTGTACTTCTAAATTAGTTCCCATTAGTGTTTGGTCGCTCAAAATTATCTAAAGTACGTTAAAAAATCAAAACTTTTAAAATTTCAGAAGAACTTACGGTTGTTATTTTGCTCGTGACCAACCGTAACTCATAGTTACGGTTCGGAAAGTGTCGAATACCAACCGTAACTGGTTCAATTTGGGGAAAACCCAATCGTAATACCAGTTACGGTTGGTAAAAAAAAATTCGACACGAACCGTAACCTAATTATGGTTGATTTAGTCGTTCAGTAGTTACCAACCGTAACTAATCAAGTGCATGGCAGTATTTGCTGCACTATTTACGGTTGGTAATATGTAAATCGAGACCAACCGTAACTTTAGTTACGGTTTGTTAAATACTTTTTTTCCAACCGTAAATCACTCTGTATGTTTTCAATTTTCTTTTGATGTATTTACGGTTTGTTAGTAGATGACCATTACCAACCGTAGGTCTGTTACGGTTCATATAAGATTATAGTTACCAACCGTACCCGTGTTACGGTTTGTTTATCCTCTTTCGTTACCAACCGTACCTTCATATATGTTTTCTTTTTGTTGCCTCGTTTAGACTAATGTGGGTATATTTTTGTCCGGGTCGTGGATGTACCTCCCCTAATGGATGAACAACCTTTAGCAAATGAAGTTCTCACCGAAGATTATAGCTTTCACTATTTAACCGAGGAGACATGGAAGGATAAAGAAGATGCAAAGAAGTGGGCTAGAGAACGAGGCAAGTTGATTATGTGTATCATAGTTTGTAATGGTACCACTAATGAAAATGACTTTCAAATGGTTTGCGAGTGTAGTGGACAACATAGAAGTCACGCAAAAAAAGGTACCGTGCACGAAGCAAAGACAAAGAGGACGAATACTACTTTCACTAAAAAGACCCGATGCCCTTTCAAGCTTCAATTTAGAAGGAACGCAGCAAAAATGTGGTTTTTGGAGAAAGTTGTATGCGGTTGTCATAACCACCCTATACCAAGTGTTTCTTGAACAAGGCTGTAAAGGTCAGTCCAAGACATGTTGTTGTCGAAACCTTCTGCCACAGATTGTCCTTCAACTTCTAGGTCAAGAATTTGCTTCACATCGTCCGGTAGTATTGTCATCTCGCCAAATGGAAGATGAAACATATCGGTTTCAAGCCAATATCGTTCCCTGAAGGAAGAGACCACAACACTATCATACTCCGATTGGGCATGCAGAATTCCAGGCCCTAATCCTGTACTAACCACTAGATTGCGAATAGAAGCACATTCTTCACTTAAAGGCTAATGTTCAGCCCTTTGACGCTTGAACAATTTGTTCGCCCTTGCATGGTCCTAAAAAAACAAATATTTTGTTATGAGAAACATACTTTGGTGAACTGAAATAAACAAACAAAATGAATCAAAATAAGTTATAAATTCAATGTTTTAAGCAAAGTAGGAAAAATCATACCCTAGTCTCACAGACTTTTGCGGCCCAGGAACCGGTATAACCAAATAAGATTGAAGACTTATCTAGGGCCTCGCCCCAAGGTTGTTTTTTTTTCTTCTTCGGTGGCAATAACAACACTTTTCCTTTAGGAATATGCATCCCTTTCGGTGCAGGTTCCTTTCTCGGTTTCTTTTCTTTCACTGGAGGTGCAGCTACAACAACCTCTTTTCCCTTGGCATTTTCTCCATCTTCATCATTTGATTCCTCTTCCTCCTCTTCATCATTTGCTTCCTCTTCCTCCTCTTCTTCATCATCGGATTCTTTAGATTCTTCTTCTTCTTCATCATCATTAGATTCTTCCTCTACAATTTCATTTTCGTTGCCTTCACGGTTAGTTTCGACTCCGACCTCTTCTTGATCATTATGTTCCACTCCTTCTAAATCAACTCCAGATTCAGCCATAGGTGGTTCTCTCAACTTAATTTCAAACTTATTCTTCCTCTTCTCATTCTTGTGGATACCTCTATTATCTACTCCTAAATGCTTGTCACTGCGAGGGGTTGGCGTATGATCAATCGGGGTTAAGTTATTTCCTCTCTTATTCTTCACCCTATCAGGATTCCTACACAAGCATTACAATTGATTGATTTACTAAGGGTAGAACAAATAATATAGAAAGCAAAAAACAAAAAAATTTGGTGAGCATGCAGATTTACGGTTTGACAGATGACAACATATAGCAACCGTAACTAATTACGGTTGGTAACTAATGAATCGAGATCAACCGTAACTAACCTGCGGTTGGTATGTCAACTTATTTTATGCACCGTAAGTTATTTTTGGGTAAATTGCTAAGACACGGGATGTTCTACGGTTGATAATGTTGTTGGAGTATCAAACCGTAAGTCAATTACGGTTGATAATTGTGATGCAACTACAAACCGTAAAATAACATTGAAACATCCAGGATGATTTACGGTTCGTAATTGTAATTTCGAGACCAACCGTAAGTCAATTTACGGTTGAAAATAAAAAACGTAACTGATAATATTTCTCAAAATGAAGAACTTAAGGTTGGTTTTTGAGTAAACACAACCGTAACATCAACCCAATCTACAGTTGTTCGTATTTGATATATGACCAACCGTAACTCACAGAAATTTCAATTTCAATTTTCATACCAAACCCTAATTTTTGATACAAAACTAACTTAAAACAAACACAATAAACTAAACCCTAACCGGGTTTTTCGAAACATACCTCAAATAAGTCATTCCAGTTGATTTTGACGGTTGAGGAGTTTCAAATTGATGTTCTTGACCTAATGGAGGATGTGGTTGATTAGAACGGCTACAATCTTTGTCAACCTTCTTCTTCGGCATCTCTAATATAGTTTTCAATCAACGACTATCAATTTTTCAAATCGTCGATTAATCGAGGACGATGAATTAATGGAGGAGGAGAAGAGAAGATGAAGATGAAGATGAAAAAAAACTGTTTTGATTTTTGCTGATTCCATTAGGTTTAAAAATAGGGGAGGACAATTCAGTCTTCTCAACCAAAAAAGAAAGGGTAAATTAGTCCATTTAAGGTGAAAAGGGTAATCTAGTCAATTTACACCCCCTATAGGACATCCCCTAACCAACTAGAGGGACATTATTATCACACTGCCGCCCCTCTAATAAAACCCGCCGCCCCTATAACAGGATTGAAAATTTAACTTGTGGGATTTCTATTTTGGGCCATCAATCAATTGATGGGTTTCCCGAAAGTTTGTATTAAGGCGTATTGTGGTTTTCTCGTATAAGGGTCGTGTGCTCCTTAATATTGTACATGACATTTCTATACATAAAATTTATCTTTACCGATCAAAAAAATAAATAAAAAATAGCTCCCACAAAAAACGGCCATAACTAATCACCCATTATTAACGGAAATTACATCAAAATATTTTGTTACGGAAATTATACACAAAAACTTTTGATGGGTTTCTGGAAGAGAGAGGAGGTTCTTCAGAAATTTCCATTTTTTTTTATTTTTTTTGGGACAATTAGCAGTTAAATTCAAAGTGTTGAAATATCAAACAATACTCCAAATCTTATCACCCTCTCGTGCATCTAAAAATCAATATCAAGAACTTCCATTAAAAAAACAAAAACAAAAAAAACCTTACAAGAAATGTACGAAATTCATAAATTAGTGTTTTGGCTACAATCCACCAATCTACTTCCATGTACATGATCTCTTTCTCCGGCATTGACCAGTTGAATCAAGTTGACTTTGTTTTGTCAACTCCCAAAAGTACAAGGTCGGGTGTATGTATTTTAAGGCCGTTTGAAGCAGAGTCATAGACGAATATATGCTACGACTTCAGTCACCAGTATTATACATGTAGCAAAGTTGATCTTAAC
Organism: Papaver atlanticum; assembly: GCA_023531105.1. Classification (NCBI taxonomy): domain Eukaryota; kingdom Viridiplantae; phylum Streptophyta; class Magnoliopsida; order Ranunculales; family Papaveraceae; genus Papaver; species Papaver atlanticum. The sequence continues at coordinate 8,205,190 of JAJJMB010008071.1, read as the reverse complement.
ATGATCCTTCTTGAAATAGAATTGGCATTATAACGACCCCTCGAAAATATGAGAAGGTTGTCACAAAATGACCTCAATGAATTTTTTTAAGGTCCTGGGGAGATGAACATGGCCTTATTAGGCCCTTAATTCATGTTTGGGGTCCGAGGCAGTGGCATGACCTTGATTTCATCTTTAGGTCCGAGCCAGTGATGCGACCTTAATTCATCTTTGGGTCCGATGAGAGGAATATATCCTTTGATTGGGAACTATCATAGCCGACATAATTTTAATCATTTTTTCATTGAGACCTAGCGTGGCACGACCTCAATTCATATGTTGTTATACTTGTTACCATTTTTTCTTTTTTTACTTTGTGCGTCGATAATTTTGTTCTTGTACTACGTAAAATGATATCTAGAAATCGAACAAAAAAAAATCAAAATGGCATTTCGAAAGAAATATGAGAAAATTGGGGATATGTTCTAAAATTGATTATCATTTTGGGGATATGCTTTAGGATTTCAGTTTCTGGGAATAAGCCATTAAATCTTGCGAGAATTCACAGACTTATAGACAAAAAAAAAAAAAAAAAAAAAAAAAAACTCAAAAAAAACACTAACGATGTGATTTTATTCAAACAAAATAGTACTAGATAAAAATTGAATGCATCACGTAACCAATCGTGATATGAAATGTACACCAATTCCAAGATGTAGCTTCTTTTACTTCACCCACCTGGTCGCTAGTGCAGTTGTGCTGGTTGAGATAGGTGAACGGCCAAACATTGTTTTGCCGGTGTAGAATCATGATTAAAATTCTTTTTCTTCCATTTACTTTCGTTTCCTTCCCCATAGGCGTGCATTTACAGCGTGACTTTCCAGAGGGGACAATTCAGATTCATGCACAGCACGTCTAACAACATCAGCGAATAATTACGCCACGTGTAATTTCAGGTGTTGATCTCAGTCTGTTGTGATTTACTAGGGACCCCCCCACCTGAGTGTTATGACGTCAGCATGCTCAAAGTCTAATGTACCCCTTGACTCGAAGAAGTCACTGCCAATTAATGTACGTCGATTAACTATGCCGGCATGTTTGAACTTGGTAACTTGGTTTCCTCCAAAAGCTTTCAATACCGATCACACCGATCACCGATGTAAGTAGTACTTAGTCGTCCCGTTCGTGGTGATTTGGGCGAGCCGGCGGGGAAAAAAATGACTGGTATGAAGGAGAAAAGGAATATGTCACATGGCAAAAGGTAACCGATAAGCATTATTAAATTGTTACAATTTGTTAATCATTTGATAAGGGAATTAGAATATATCATTTCATAATCAAGAAATTCATGTGAGGCAGTAGTTGAAGATTTCATTCTCAAATGACTTTGTTAAAGTGACTAATGAAACACCCTCATTCACTTTTCTTCTTTGCCCCGCCCCTTTGTCCAACTACAAATCACAAGGTTTTAAGTTTAAATCTACCTGATTCTACGAAAGAGAAATACTCCAAGATCGATCATTGATCAAAAGTGCACTAAACATTATCGCCAAGACGATAAACATTATTAATCAAAGTACAATGTTTCTTGGACCATAAAAAAGATCTCCGCCAAAACCGTACTGGGAGAGGGAGGGGTGGGGATTGCCCTCCGGGAATTAGCAGGGGAGCCCATTAAAGTGTGAGTTGGGTCCACTTGATGTGCCGGTGTTGGGGTGGTTGCACGGTCTGTTAGAAGTTTTTGTTGAATTTTATACTCGACGTCACAAAGCTCTTCTAGGTTTGAGCACGGAAGTGCTACACTTCCCCCATTAGGTGTTATCGTTCTTAACCCTTGATCCCTGGATTGAGATTAGCAGGGATCCCATTATTATTGGATTTAACCAACAGATACTTGACACGGGGAAAGGAGTGGGGATATCATTTTTGGCTTGAGCATAACATTGACAGATGGCAGAATATGGCAGAATACGGACGTGCTGTATAACATCGTCCTGCTGTATGTATAACAGGGAAGTCTTTTTTGTTTTGGTATATAAAATACAGAGGTAAGAAGTGTAGTTAGATCCTTCTTCTTTAAAACCCTTTTTTATAATATTTTTGTTCTTCAAAAACCAAAAACAAAATTACCAAACCCCTAAATCTCTCTGCACACAGAGGTACCTGTGAGAAGAAGAGAAAGATGACAGGAGAAGTTACAAAAGAAGATGGTGGTTTTGTCAGTCTTGAAGATTTGAGGCAGAAAATGGTGGATTTTGCTAAAGAAAGAGACTGGGAAAAGTATCATAGTCCGAGAAATCTTCTTCTAGCTCTGGTAATAATTAAACCCCCTCAGAAAACCCATTTTCACAATCATCATGTTTTAGTCTTATAATCATCTTATTTGATGTTTTTATCAAAAACCCATGTTTTAAAATTTTGATTTTGGGTTTGAAAATCATCAGATTTACTGTATTATTGCTCTGGAAAGATGATACTAGTAGATAAGAAGAAAGAAAAGCAGAGGCTTTTTTTACTATTTTTAGTTTTTTTCTTGTCCTTCGAGAAAACCCACTTTCTCTTGTACCCAAAACGATCATAAAGATCTTTTATTTTTCTTTGTCTTATTTTCTGTCTCTGAAGTTGTTAGTACAAATCTTTCTCTGAGTTTCAGGTAGGAGAAGTGGGAGAGTTATCAGAGTGTTTTCAATGGAAAGGTGAAGTACCAAAAGGATTACCAGATTGGAAAGAAGAAGAGAAACAGCATTTAGGAGAAGAATTATCAGATGTTTTGTTGTATCTAGTTCAACTTTCTCATTATTGTGGGATTGATCTTGGTAAAGCCGCTCTTAGAAAAGTTCATCTCAATGCCATTAAACACCCAGTCAATCGCTATATCAAAAGCAACATCCCGGAAGAGAACAAGAAATCAGATGATGATGCCAAGATCACAAACCAAGACAACAACAATAGTAATGGCATGGCTGAAAATTTAGAGGTTTGATGGGTCTGGTTTGGTAGGTAAAGTGTTTTTTCTGGCAGCATTGGGTATGTGCTGCAGAAATGAAATGCGGTTTTAACTAGTGTTTTTTGTTAGTAGAAAAATAACAAAAAACAATGAATAAAAAAGATTCGGAAAAAAATATACAATGAATGGCGAAAGATATATTTAAATGTTTACTTGATGGTGAATATTTTGTTACCTATGATTTTTTGACTTGAAAAAAATGGGTGGGGGTGGTAAGAATTTAGAAGAAGAAGATAATGTAGAGAAATGATCAAATTCTGTCTCTTACTGAAATTGTGTCCTGGTAATAATGTAGAAGAAGCATGTTGCAATGCATCATGGTACCATGGTATCTGCGTCATCTAACTCTGTAGAATTTGATGCATTTAAAGATTAAAAGTACTTCCAATATTTGGAAATGCATTAAGAAGAAATCAAAGGACCAAATGCATCAATTCCTCTAATCTTGGGACTTCTCTATAGTCTCACAAGTCAAGTCTCCCTTGCATTCAATTTGCAAGGTAGGTTTGAGGATTCTAGTTGCAAATAACACGGCAATGTTCCTTTCCCTTGGCTATTTGGCTTCCCCCTTTAAGTTTTGGCCCCAAATTCTGTATTCTTTTTGAGAAAGGGACGGTGCTACTGTGCTGGGAATCTCTGAATCCGCATCTTTGGATAATGAACCCTTTTTCAGCATAAACGCTGGGACAAATACTGCTGCAATACTGTGCTGCTACAAGGCTCATACTAGACATATAGCTTGGTATAGTCCCTGTTCAGAGAACGGCACAGTTATAGTTCTTTCTCTACCCTCCATGAACATCATCCTTAATTACTTTTGTGCAACAATTCAATGTTGCCATGACTGCCATCACTGAAGTGGTAGTCACTTACCCATCACCATGTTGCCCACCCTACCACTAAACGGACCCCAATGATGAATTCTTGTCTGTTAAAAGGTGAAATATTTTGATGGAGGATTTCCGTATTTTCAGAGGTAATTGATACTACTGTTCTTGATAGGCCGAGGGTTTTGATAGACTAGGCCTTCCTGGTCATGAAAGGCCGAAAGTGCCAAATGCGACCAGAAAAACAAAAAGTCGCTTGAAGAAATCGGTGGTGACAAAAATGAAATGAATCACTTTGTTTTTCAGGGGATAAAATGTCACGTGATGGTCCGGATTGCATGAATCAAAATTGCACTCACTGTACTGAGTACACCATGTAAAAAGTGCTTAGTTGTTGTTGAGCTTGAGATACGAATATGTTCTCATTCAAAATACATGAGCGATTGCAAGGCCTTGGAGGTGGCCAACCCTGTACCAGACTAACTTCCTTTGAAGCTCAAGCTTTATGCATGTACTGGTTAGGAACTAAAAGACATGCACATAATTTTACCTGAAAAATCATGTGTTCTTGACATCAAGGAACAGAAACAGTAAAAAAATATAGGCTGTCACTAGTTGATCGCTTGATCTTCTTACGGCTGCGAGCAGATGAGTTGTATATACGAGTAGGATGGTTCTGCTTAATCATGCCATATTTTCATTCTCAACGCGAAGATAAAATGCAGTTAGTTCTAAGCTTTGAATGTCTACTCTTCTGATTGTTCTTTTGGGATGAATAATGCTACATGTCCTAGTTTTCAACGCTTTGTGACAATATTGGTTGAAATTGAACATTCTCATTGCTATGCTGTCCTGTGAAATCCTGAAATGCCCAGAAGAAATGTTTCTTTTTTCTTTAAAAAGCCTCTTTTCTAACACCTCTTCTTAGTCACTAACAAATAAATCCAGGTAGCTCGCCAAAGAAGAAAAAAATACACACGTACATGAACTACTAGTGTTTTATTCCGCAACAACTCATCATTCCTTTGTCAAATCCTCAAAACCAATTACGGCGTGACATTGTATGGATTTTTTTAAAGACAATTAGCTGTGAAATTAAGTGTATTGAAATATCAACGATACTCCAAACAAATGTTATCACCAAATCAATATCAAGAACGTACAGGAAATGTAAGAAATTTATAAATTCAGAAATGATAAAGGTACTACCTACCGAGGAATTATCCCGACTTTTATCCGGATTGAAACATAAAAAGTTACGGGCTCCACCCTTTAACGACACCCTGTTTTCTCCCAATGGGCCATACCAGAAAACTGATTCTGGCGAGATTATTATCGGGACAAACCCGTGGGGAGCTGTATAACTTGCCTTATAAATTAGTGTTCTGGCTACAGTCCACCAATCTACTTCCGTGTACATGATTTCTTTCTCTGGCGTTGACCAGTTGAATCAAGTTTACTTTGTTTTTGTCAACCACCAAAAGTGCAAGGTCGGGTGTATATTAAGGCAGTTTTAAACAAAGTCATATACGAATATACGCTACGACTTCAGTCACCAAAACATGTACATGTTGCAAAGTTGATCTTAACATGATCCTTGTTGAAATATAATTGGCATCATAGCGACCTCTCGGAAATATGAGAAGGTTGTGAATTTTTTAAGGTCCTAGGGAGATGAACGTGGCCATAGGTCCTTAATTCATGTTTGGGGTCCGAGGCAGTGACATGACCTTAATTTCATCTTTAGGTCCGAGCCAGTGATACGACCTTAATTCATCTTTGGGTCCGACGAGAGGAATGTATCCCTTGATTGGAACCATCATAGCCGACATAACTTTAATCATTTTATCGTTGAGCCTAGCGTGGCCCGACTTCAATTCATATGTTGTTATACTTGTACCATTTTTTTTTTGTGTGTGTCAATAATTTGTTCTTGTATTACGAAAAATTGCATCAACAAATGGAGGAAAAAAAATCAAAATGGTATCCGCAAAGAATTATTCTATATTACAGACCGAAAAGTCAAATGGAACTCACAAGAGACAGGAAAATACAGTAGGGTCGGTTTCAGAAAGTTCGTTACACTCTATCCACCGAGCATTTTTTACCTATAAGCATAAGTAATTAGCATCAACAATATGTAAGGTTCTTGGATTTTTTTTTTTTTAGAATGGTAAGGAAGAGTTTAAGAAAATTAGGAGAGAATTTTTTATTTTATTTTTATAGATAAAAAAAAAATTACTAAAAAATTACAGAAAGTAGAGGTGCCTCCCACAACTGAGGACTTTGAGTTTTTGCTCCAGCCATAGCTAGCCGACGGAGGTCAGGAAAAGTAACACTTTTAAAGGAGTTACAAAAGGCTGATTCAAATTTCGTTATACTCAAAATAAGTTGGTCTATTCTAGCATTTGTCTTCCAGCTAGTTGTTCTTATTCCGCCTTGCAGGGTTTTTTTGATTTGTTGGTTGCTTCCCAAGAGATTAGAGAAATATAAGTCTGATTAAGTTTGGAAAGCATGTGACCACTATTGAAAAAAGATTTAACAGTAACTATAACATCAAGTTTGACAATATTCCAATTTTTTTTGAAAAAACATGCTGGGAAGTCATCCGGACCAGGAATAGCATTTGGTTGCATACCAAAAAGAGTTGCATGGATTTCCAAATCAGTTCGAAGTTTTCATGAGTTTCACATTTTCTATATCAATGATCATAGGGGGGACAAGGTTGACAATTTCATGGTTTATGACAGGTTTAGTAGTGGTAAGAAGGGTTTCGAAACAGACATTTAAACAATTGGCAATCTTATCCATACCTTCTATCCATAAGTTGTTACTATCATATAACCCTACGATCTTGTTACGCCTTTGTCTTATCACAGCATTTTGGTGGAAGTAGTGTGTGCTTCTATCCCCTAGGAGCGTAGTATTTTCTTTACCTTTTATTTTCCACAGCTCATCTTCCTAGTCATGTAATTTTTGAATTTCAGATTTATTTTTTAATAGGATTTGATCATTAAGCCTAACATTAGGATTATCCATAATGGTATCCAGCTTCTTATTTAAGGAAGTTAGATTGTTTTTAATGTTACCAAAATCATTCCTATTCCACTGACTAACCTCTTTTTTGACAGTAAACAACCTATCGACCAAAACAAGAACACTAGACCTTTGAAAGGGGGTTTCCCAATACTTTTTTTTTTTTTTTAAATCCCGACATTTTTGTTCTTCTTGATAAAGACTAAAATTTTTAAAAGGTTTGAAGCCATCCAAGCAGGGGATGTCAGTATTAAGGAGAGTAGAGGAGTAATCAGAGCCTAGGTGGTTTAAGTGCCGGAGACTCGCATTAGGAAAGTGGGCTAACCAGAGCCCATTTGCCATGCCTCTGTCTAATCTTTCTTCGATAAGGTAATCTTCCGATTGGTGATTAGACCAAGTACAAGGAAAACCTATAAACCTTGTATCCTTCAATCCTATCTTATTAGAAAAGGAGTTAAATTTCCTAATTTCCGAGCCATTGGCAGGGAGACCACCTCTTTTTTCATCCTTAATAATAATGATATTCAAATCCCCTAAAACTATCTAAGGCTTATTCATAGAGACACCCATATCAGGCACCAGATTCGAAGAAATATCATTTCTACTATCTTAATAAGGACTCCCATACATACATGTTAAAAACCACTCGTATTTAGATTTTTCATCCCACACACTACAATTAATCTGGTGATCATCTTTAAATAGAACATTCAGTTTTATAGAGTTATCTCAAGCAACCACTAGCCTCCAGCTCTACCAACAGGGTTTTGACATACATGATTGTAAAGCATTGAAGCATGCAAAGTGGTTTCAACAAAAGTGTGCAGTTGTTTTGTTTCAGATAGAAAAATAATGTTTGGCTCATTATGGAATATGAGTTTTTTCAATTGAAGTCTAGTATGATTTTGTCCCAAACCTTGACAGTTCCATGAAAAAATCTTGAAAAATTGCAAAAAATATGAAACAGCGGGGTATTCTAGAGTCAAGAAATTATGAGTTCTGATAGGAGACATGTAATGGTTGACATAGAAATTGAATTGGTTTATGGCATGAAAAGTTTGGAAAAACAAAGGATAAAGAGTTATAAAAAAAAACTGATGATAGGTGTCTAAAACACCTTGATATTTATCTATTGTTTATGCTTTCTTTGCGAGTTTTCTTGTAGAATATGTATCTTATGTTTGCTTTTGAGTTATTTAGGTGCTTTGGAGTCATTTGGAGTGAAATAAGGAGAAATCACTCACAAAGGGCAATTCACATGCGAGCTATACTTGGAGCGGGCTAAGGTGTGCGAGAAGGAGGTGAATTAGGCCGTCGGTTCTCTAAAACCGACAAGCCATGTACGAGCTGGTTAGCCCTTATCCTATAGTGTGGGATACCTGGATAAGTCCTGTATCTATTACCAAACCCAAGTGGGGTGGTGTCTTCATTACAAACCACCTGAAATTCAGAGAAGCGAAGAAAGAGATGCGAGCTGTTGTTTGTTCTCTGAGAGTTAGAGATGCAGTAAAAGGAAGAGATTCACAGAGAAATCTAAGCAGAAGGAGTTGGTGATTGATTGAGATTTTGAAGGAAGTGTTGATGGTGGTTTTTAGTTAAGGGCTAAAAATTGTAAAACCCTGCATTTAATGTGCCGTCATTCTGCAAAGAGACGGAGCCATTCGAAAGTGATGAATACCCAACCTCTCCACTTGCGCATTTATTGAGCAATTCAATATGTTTACCTGAAATTTATCCATAATGGTGCATATAGCAACAATCCCAGATATTCTGTAAATTTCGACACTCTGCATGTATTATTCATTAATATATGACTCATTGAATACTTTCTGTGCTGTGTTCCCCGGCTGAACCCTTAATATTGATATGACATGGCAATTAGTGTTCACTCGCAGCTGAGTAGCATAAATTTCCCGAAGTATCAAGGTTGAGGTTTGCATAAAAGTACTCAGTCAGAAAGCATGCTGCTCTCTGGCAATAAATAACTCTGTGTCAACACGCAGAATCCAATCAATTTTGTGATAATTCACAATATTAAATATCAACAGAATTAATTTGCAGAAATTAGGTTTCTTGCGCCCTACGCAGTATATCAGACCCTGCTGGTCGAAACTAAACATAGGAAAACTAGGCAATTGATCCGCAATGGATTAGTAGGTGCAAAGTCCTACCCAAAATCAGAAAACAAGGAATAAAAGAGGAGCCGTGGAAAATAGGAGCAGCAACAAAGGGAGGTGTGGCCATGCCATAGGCCAGCCGGCGCCACCTGCAGATGGCCACGCCCCCATGATGCTTGCTGGCCCTCCTCTTTCCCATCGACCAATCAGGTGGCTTTATATTTGCCACATGCACATGAGATGTGGCCGGGCCCATACTTGCCGTCCCCCTTTTCTATTGACCAATCAGGTCATTCTAAACCCACCACGCGCATAAAAAGGCCAAACCATGCCAATTGCTAATCGGCATGCCAACATGCCACTCCGCCGCAGTAACATGCCAATGTGCCACAAATGGCGCAGCTACGTGCTAACCCACTTTCTGTTCATGGCCAACGCCATAACGGACTTCAATCAGGGTATTCTAATCAGAAGCACGACTTTTGCTTTAGCGGCACTAGTCGAAACCCTAATTTCCAGTCGTGGCCCAAATTACGTCACTTTGGCCCCACAACATGTCACGAGCCATGCGGGACCCAAGAAACCCTAAAAATGGCGACATGCTATGGCCACCCATGTCTATCCTTGTGCATGTGCTCGTTCCCACATTATGGCCTTGCCATAATTCCTTTGACGCGGCCATGAAACCATCTGCACAAAGAATGTCACCGTGCCACGGCCACATGCCACACGCGCTAATTAGGGTTTTGGCACGCCAAAACCTAATTTAAGTAAGGTTGCTACGCCAACCATGCCAAATAATGCTACCTAGGGCATTAAGTTTGATATGGCAACTAGAGCCAATATTGCCAAGCTATATTTGGATTCAACACTAATATGCCAAGATATAACGACCGCGGCTACGCCAGGCGCTATTCGCGCCACTATGCCACTGGCATGTGCCAATCGTGCCACCATGCCACTGGCGCCACTATGCCATCACCAGGTGCCAACTGAATGTGGCCATAATCAACAATCACCTTCCTTCATGAATTACAATCTTAGCCGTCCAAATTCGCCACGGAATTTACCGGCCTATGGTAAGTCTTAAGTGACCAACCAAGACTAACCTAAAAGCGTCACACACCATTCTCCTGCGGCAAGTCTCCTGACTTACTTGCCATACATGGCTATCCGCCACCTAGCTGGCGTACAATTAATCAGAATAATTAGGTCTTGCAAACAAGACCCACTCAGCAATCTGCTGCACATTTTCCACGAAAATACTCGAGACATCAAACATGTCACAAACTGGGGGATGCTTATCAGGGTATTGGTATGGCGGTTTACAGCGTGCGGCGTGCAGCACACCCATTATAAGAAAGTGTCAGGAAAGCGGGCAGTTAGTGGCAGCAAGAAGTAGTGGGTGTAAACTAACCCGTTTCCTTCATAGTGGGGATGTGGTTTCTAGCATTTACACATTACCCCACTTCTCCATCACTCAACCACTCCCACTTCCTACGAGATCAGGGTGCGTTCAATTATGACTTGTATAAATAGGTTTCTACCTATTTCGACCAGACACAAGAGTTTTGGTTAACAACAACACAGTATCCAGAAAAAACACAAAAGAACTGATAGCTTTTACATTCCGCAAGTCAGTTTCACATTCTGATACAAGTCATAAATAATCACACCTTCAGAATTAACTATCCTGGTCTCAACACCTTCTTTGCTTCCCTCCCTAAGATCAACCCTTCTCCTTCACTTTGTGACCGAAGCAAGACTGGAACGGCCATTTCTTGGTTTAGGCCAGGATTGTACAGATTGATCTCTCGAATCTAAAATACTCCAGTGTAGTGCATTTGTTTAGGTTTAAATTCGTTTCTCATCAACACACCCAAATTTACCAAAACCAGCAGAAATAGTTTTTACCCCAAAACAACTGGCGACCACAGTGGGAGACTAATCTCTCGGTTGCAAATCAGTTTCTCAGGATTCATTCCATTTTTCTCAATTTCAAAAGGGTGGATCTTAGATCCAATTCAATCATTAAACTCAATTTAGGTTCAACAACCAATTTCAATTCCGGTGCTTCGTTCGCTAAGAAGCTTCACAAAAATGCTATTTCAAGCAATGCTACTAGAAATGCCTTGGATAGATGAGCAACAATAAATCTCCCAGATGAAAGGACCATAAAGTCGCGTGAAGACACATGAAGACCTTATTACTACTTAGGAAGGCACGATGGCTTCTCTCGAGGTCCGAATGGAGCAGCCACATCTGCAACACCATAAGTGTTATATGGAGCAAGCCGGAAACACCTCAAAGTTATCACCGATATTAATGTCTCCAGGGTCTACACTCAGGGAGATAAAAGGAAAGATTCGCATAACCGTTGTTTCAGTATGGAGATTCTCGACAACAAATCTCAACACCAGTGGAGTCCTAAAAAGGCACTTGCAGAGATCACGAAAGCGAGGGTCTATCTCCATTCCACCACTACTACCATTTTATGGTCAGGAGTATCCGGTATCACTTCATCAGCAAAATGTATGGATCCAGACCATGGCGCAATTCTGGGAATTCGTACATCTACACTAATAAAGGAGGCTTGACACATCTTCAAATCATTCATAAGGGTTCTCCTATTATGCCGACCCAAGCAAGAGCAAGCCCGGGACATCTTCAAATCTACTATGGAGCCGACATGTCAAGAGAGCAGCCTCAAGAAGATAACGGTGCCCGCACCATCATGTCAGGAAAGAATCCGCAGTCGAGATAACTTCACGCAGAGGAAGATTCGAGAAGTTGCTGCACCAAAAGGATCCACGTTTCCCATATTTCCTTTTCCTAAGGGAGCGGGTAATGCTGAAGAGTTCTCCAAATTGCCTACCGGAAGAACCTACACCAGATGTTCCAGCAAAATAACAGGCATCTCGATGACTGCGTCAAGAGATCCAAAATTGAAGCCCTCGATTTCCAAGTATACTGCTGGTACTAACACATCAACAAATAACTCACAAAGAAAAACACCTCATCAGTAGCGTCACCCACGGACATGGCATGTGGTTTAGAAAGGTTACGGGTCATTTTGAAAGAACTCCATCAGAAACATTTTTACACTGCCCTCCGGAAGAATTGAAACTGGTGCTAATTGGTGAAGAATATTGGAGTGATACATATACCAAACGATTCGTATGGAAGTGTTATACAACATACTAAAATGGCACATCAATCCTATGAATGAGCTATAAATAGAAGCCGAAACCCTCAACTACGTGACAGCTGAAAAACCCACATAATTCTTCCTGGAAAGTTCTGAATTCTCGGTGTCAGGTACTTTTCACCTACCAAACGGACTCCGAATGAATAAATTCTTTTTGTAAAAGTTATATTTTCCTCTTATCAAAAGAATGAGATGTCAATCACCTCATTCCGATATCGCACGAAGATTTTGCTGCCGTTTTGGCAAGAAGACACGAATATGAAATTTTCATCTAGTCAATACACCAAGGTCGCATGCAAGCAACAATAGGAAAGATGCCGCACGCAGAGAATCACGGAAGAGCTACTTCGCCTAAATAAGAAAAGAGAAGGATAAGAAGAAATAACCTCACGGACATGAGTTATATTAAAAGGAGGAATCCTTCTTTTGGGCCATAATGTCCGAGCCACTCCTTCCTGCCAAGGTTCGTGCCCGTAGCCGCCACTCCCTCCTGCCAAGGTTGTGCCCGTAGCCACCACTCCTTCCTGCCAAGGTTCGTGCCCGTAGCCGCCACTCCTTCCTGCCAAGGATCGTGTCGTAGACACCACTCCTTCCTGCCAAGGATCGTGCCGTAGCCTCCACACTCCTCCCTGTCAAGGATCGAGATCGCAGCCATCCAAGGTTCGTAGTTGTGGCCACTTTTGTCCCATCCCGTAAAAGCTCATGGTCGTGGACAGTTTTACTCGCTTACACATCCAGCCAATCCCTTTTCTTCCATGGACGCCCATGCAATTCCAGCCAACCTACTTTGTTCCCATGACAATGTAGTCTCTTCTGATCACAGCTGCTTCCAAGAACCTTTGCTTCTCGTTTGTTGATACTAGCCAGAGATTCACCATAGCAACAACCACTACAAAGGTAATCCGTACTTCTCCATATTTTAGTTTCACATGGAAGAAGTAATAGAGTCACCAGTACAGATTCAAGATGGTGATATCTTTATCATGGTCAACCCACTGGCCATACAAGATAGAAACATGTAAACCACACTTGGGGACTGAGGCTCTACACGAAATCCCTTCACTGTCATAGCCCAGAAGACACAGTCAACCAAAAACTCATAGCCACGACAAGGTCATCTACTCTTCAAAGGTGTAACGTAAGGATATCATCACCTCTCTGTTTGGAAGGCGCATACAACACTTTATGAGGCCGCGACGGATCCCAATCCTACTCAGATAAAACAACTTCAGTAACTATAGAGAAGTGCGACCGGGGGATGCTCATCGCAGTCCATCCTCGATAACAATCAAAGATTCATGAGATAACTTCATAGACACGGCTGAAACATTTTTCTTGAAGAAACAAGGGGAGCCACGATTAACAACATAACTCTCTCACTTCTACCTCTTCGTTATCTAGTATATTTCGTCCATGTGATGTTCCAAGCATCCCATCATCGCATCCAGGAGACTACAATAAGCTTGTATCAAATACCATAGGCGTGGATTCAAGGTGATACAATCAAAGTAGGCTATACTTGGGGACTGAAGCCTCCTTCAGGTTTAGAAATTTAAACGTAGTCATCACCTTACTAGCGAATGCAGTAGAAGCACATCTTCCACGAGAAAATAGGCTCAGGATAATTACACATGGGACTACCAGCATGGGATGCCTTCACTTCCCTCAACCAGGTTATTTCTTATGTCAATATCGGCACTGTCGAAGCTTTATGAGCCGCAGGAATTTCTCAGCATGAAGCCGTACACGTGCATCAAAGACTCCCAAAAGCACGCCACGAATATATTCACATATCCGGCCACGTCATCGGATCTATGACCAGATAGAAATGTAACTGGGGACTGCTCATCGCATCCCATTCGATACAATAGTCCGAGATGCAGAAGATGGTTCTAAGGATGTCGCTTGGAATGAAGTTCTTGAAGACTTGATAGCAGCACGTCGGCAACGGAACGCCTCTCAGCTTGTCTACTTCACCCAACGGCTCCGGAAGATTTCGACCATATAAGCATCCACAACATATCATCATCGCAATCATAAAGGAAAGAATAAGCCTTCCAGAGACCTGCTCAGCAGTCCAGACACCAAATAACTTAAAGTCAAGGACGGATCAACAACGCAGCTACGCTCTCCAAGATTAGCCCTGACGTGATCATTGCCGAGCATATATTTCATCCATCCATCCCAGGAGAGCAATGGAGTTTGGTAAATTTTGAAATCCACTGGAGAGGTTAGATGCTCATTCTTATGGAGTCAGAACCTTATTACACATTCTGGAGAAGATCGATGGTACTGTTGGGTGGCTACATGCGCAAAATAGAAAAGAGCACCTACCTTGGGTTCTCTTGGATCGCCTTGCTGCTGATTATAACTATTGTAGATTGCTTTGTTGCAGTTGACGCCGCTAACAAAGAAAGTCATTCACACCGAGCTAAATGTCCAAGTTTGATCAACTACTCATGGATATTACACTCACAGCTAAAATACGAAGACAAGATGAACTTACCTTGTCGTTGACGATTGGCACGCCTACGATCGAGCTGATGCAAACGAACACAAGAAGCAGATGAGAGAATAATAAAAGGGGAGGAAGTTAGCACGCCCTTTTATATGCATAACACTTTTGGAATTCGAGTAGAGGAGGTTTTTCCTTTTGGACCATGCACGGAAGAAGGCAATTGGGCTCGCGGCGCCAACGCTCTATGGCACCAACCTCCATGACCAAGATAGAAGGGCGCCAGTACGAGGAACACTAGCCGCTCAACCTGCAATACTTCGTGGCCAGGCCAGTCGCTCAACCTGCAACGCTCCGTGGCCAAGCCAGCCGCTCAACCTGCAACGCTCCGTAGCCAAGCCAGCCGCTCAACCTGCAACGCTCCGTGGCCAAGCTAGCAGCACGCCAGTACAAAGATCACCATCCACTCGTATTCGTCGCCAAAGGTCGATCAAGATTTCCTGGTAATCCCCACATGCCTCGCCTTTTAAGTTTGTTCTCGTCTGTCACCATCTAATGCTTACCCCGCAACAATGCCACTGTTACGCGCTAAGCAGGGGACTTAATGTTGATGGTGGTTTTTAGTTCAGGGCTAAAAATTGTAAACCCTGCATTTAATGTGCCGTCATTCTGCAAAGAGACGGAGCCATTCGAAAGTGATGAATACCCAACCTCTTCACTTGCACATTTATTGAGCAATTCAATATGTTTACCTGAAATTTATCCATAATGGTGCATGTAGCAACAATCCCAGATATTCTGTAAATTTCGACACTCTGCATGTATTATTCATTAATATAGGACTCATTGAATACTTTCTGTGCTGTGTTCCCCGGCTGAACCCTTAATATTGATATGACATGACCATTATTGTTCACTCGCAGCTGAGTAGCATAAATTTCCCGAAGTATCAAGGTTGAGGTTTGCATAAAAGTACTCAGTCAGAAAGCATGCTGCTCTCTGGCAATAAATAACTATGTGTCAACACGCAGAATCCAATCAATTTTGTGATAATTTACAAGATTCAATATCAACCTAATTAATTTGCAGAAATTAGGTTTCTTACGCCCTGTGTAGTATATCAGACCCTGCTGGTTGAAACTAAACCAAGGCAAACTTGGCAATTGATCCGCCATGGATTAGTAGGTGCAAAGTCCTACCCAAAATCAGAAAACAAGGAATAAAAGTGGAGCCGTGGAAAATAGGAGCAGCAACAAAGGGAGGTGTGGCCGTGCCATAGGCCAGCCGGCGCCACCTGCAGATGGCCACGCCCCCATGCTACTTGCCGTCCCTCCTCTTTCCCATCGACCAATCAGGTCGCTTTAAATGCGCCACATGTACATGAGATGTGGCCGGGCCCATATTTGCCGGCCCCCTTTTCTATTGACCAATCAGGTCATTCTAAACCCGCCACGCGCATTAAAAGGCCAAACCAGGCCAAACGGCCACCATGCCAATTGCTAATCGGCATGCCAACATGCCACTCCGCCGCAGTAACATGCCAATGTGCCACAAATGGCGCAGCTACGTTCTAATCCACTTTATGTTCATGGCCAACGCCATAATGGACTTCAACCAGGGTATTCTAATCATAAGCACGACTTTTGCTTTAGCGGCACTAGTCGAAACCCTAATTTCCATTTGTGGCCCAAATTACGTTATTTTGGCCCCACAACATGTAACGAGCCATGTGTGACCCAGGAAACCCTAAAAATGGCTCCATGCTATGGCCACCCATGGCTATCCTTGCGCCTGTGGTCGTTCCCACATTATGGCCTTGCCATAATTCCTTTGACGCGGCCATGGAACCATCTGCACAAAGAATGTTATCGTGCCACGGCCACATGCCACACGCGGTAATTAGGGTTTTGGCATGCCAAACCCTAATTTAAGTAAGGTTGCTACGCCAACCATGCCAAATAATGCTACCTAGGGAATTAAGTTTGATATGGCAACTAGAGCCAATATTTGCTAAGCCATATTTGGATTCAACACCAATATGCCAAGATATAACGACCGCGGCTAGCTACGTCAGGCGCTATTCGCGCCACTATGCCACTGGCATGTGCCAATCGTGCCACCATGCCACTGGCGCCACTATGCCATCACCAGGTGCCAACGGAATGTGGCCATAATCAACGACCACCTTCTCTCATGAATTACAATCTCAGCCGTCCAAATTCGCCACGGAATTGACCGGCCTATGGTAAGTATTAAGTGAACAACCAAGACTAACCTAATAGCGTCACACATCATTCTCCTACGGCAAGTCTCCTGACATGGCTATCCGCCACCTAGATGGTGTACAATTAATCAGAATAATTAGGTCTTGCAAACAAGACCCACTCAGCAATCTGCTGCACATTTTCCACGAAAATACTAGAGACATCAAACATGTCACAAACTGGGGGATGCTTATCAAGTTATTGGTCTGGCGGTTTACAACGTGCGGCGTGCAGCACACCCATTATAAGAAAGTGTCAGGAAAGCGGGAAGTTAGTGGCAGCAAGAAGTAGTGGTTGTAAACTAACCCGTTTCCTTCATAGTGGAGACGTGGTTTCTAGCATTTACACATTACCCCACTTCTCCATCACTCAACCACTCCCACTTCCTACGAGATCAGGGTGCTTTCAATTATGACTTGTATAAATAGGTTTCTACCTATTTCGACCATACACAAGAGTTTTGGTTAACAACAACACAGTATCTATAAAAAAACACAAAAGAACTGATAGCTTACATTCCGCAAGCCAATTTCACATTCTGATACAAGTCATAAATAGCCACATCTTCAGAATTAACCATTCTGGTCTCAACACCTTTTTTGCTTCCCTCTCTAAGACCAACCCTTCTCCTTCACTTTGTGACCGAAGCAAGACTGGAACGACCATTTCTTGGTTTAGGCCAGGATTGTATAGATTGATCTCTCGATTCTATAGTACTCCCGTGCAGTGCATTTGTTTAGGTCTAAATTCGTTTCTCATCAACACACCCAAATTTACCAAAACCAGCAGAAACAGTTTTTACCTCAAAACAGGAAGATATCCGATGAAGAACAGATTTGTGTTGTTAAGTGAATCTGAGAAGATGTAAGGGTTTTGAATTCGAAATGGATTTGGGGGTTTCATAGAAATTAGAGTCCTCAGATAGAAGATAATGGAGAAATCAAGAATGGGTTTAGGTCGAATTTGAGCAGAGATGGAAATGGAGATGAAATCGGGATTATGAAGCTGCTGGTAATCTGAGTTGGTGGCCGTAGCTGATGAGAATAAGGAGAAGATGTCCAAGGGAGTTGGTTGCTATGTTGATGTTGCTGCTGTTGCATGGAGTAAGCTAAAGTTTGTTGCATTTCAAGTATGAAATGAAATTGGGTACAGTTCTTGAATATGAAATGATGTAGGGAATGAGTACTGATGTTGGTACGACTTTGAGCTGAGAAAGAAGCAGTAAACAAGGATATGGCTAGGCAGTTTCTGGTTGATTATTGGAGTTGAACTGTGGTGGTCTCAGAGGGTTCAAGAAGGCTACAGGAGATGGTGATTATCATGGGTTGTTTGAGGCAGTGATGATGGTCTATGGCTGTGAGGAAGTAACAATGGAGATTGGCAGTTTGGGTGTTTGTCTGAGTGTGGAGATGGAAGAATTCTGGTGAAAACTGTTTGTTGCCGTGACTGAATGGCTGGTGGTATGATTACACTGTTTAGGTATGTTGAAGCCATAAGAGATGGAAATGATATGAATTGAGCTGAGCATATGGCTTTGTTTGAGTTTGCAGTTACAAGTGGATATGGAGCACAGAAGCAACAAGGGATTGAGTTAAGTGGGTTTCACAGAAATGGCAATGCAGAGAATGAAATGGCATGAGTATGCTATGCTCGATGAGCAGCTGCAGTTTTGCTGGTGTGTACGTAGCCAAGAAAGTGCCAGGGAATGTGTAGATGGGTTATGCTTTAGATGAATGTTAGGTACACAGGTTGGTGGTTGCTGGCATTTGATCAATGGTGGTGTTAACTGTTGTAGGAAGTGAAGCTAACACTGATTGTTACAGATGGCTAGGGAGTTAAGGAATGAGCAGGTGTTGCTGTGAAGTTGAGAAGGAGATTATGGAGTTGCTGCTATTGAAGTGACAAGGAGTTATAGGCCGACGCAGATGCAGTTAGGGATCTGATGCATAGAAGAACAACAAGCTGTTGCCGTGAGTTAATGGGTACTGTGGTTGCAGGGAGGAGACAACTGATGCCGACTGCAGTTAAATGCAATGTCTTTGAAGTGCTTGCACTGGAGTTTGGTTGCAGCTGCAATTGTTGGATCTGGAGTGTATGGGTACAAGACTATTTTAGAGTGGTGCAGAGATATGAAGATAGAGATGCAGTAGTTGCTATTGGTGGTATTAAGAAATCAGGGATGGAGTTGGTGTTACAGAAGAAATGGTTGTCATGGGTTTGGCTTGGTCTGAATGCTAGCCAGGGAAGCTACAGTTGATGGGATTTGCGGTTGTTGTGACTTGGTAATGGAAAATGGAAGTATTGTCGTGGGATTGAAGCTGTGATGCTGTTGGTGGTTCTCTGGTGAGCTGCATCATATGGTATGTTGGCCAAGAGTTGTATGACATGAAGCTACCGCAGTTGGAGTTGCTTATGTTGTTGGCACTTGGATGCTGAGATATGAAATTGCAGGTGCAGCTGGATAATTGTGGTTCAAGGAATGTATTGCAGGAAAGTTGGTTTGGCTATTGCAGTCAAAAAGATGGAACAGCAAGTAGATGAATGCTAGGAAGAATGTTGAATGCATGAATGACATTACAGGAATGGGGTTGATGCTGTCGGTCTAGAATGAAGGTCTTGAGTGTTGAAATGTGAATTGATTTGCAGGAGAAGGTGCAAGTTGAGATTGAATTCTGGTGGAGTAGTCGAGGATGGTGCTGTTGTTGGCAAAGCAAGCAGTGATACAAGGGAATTAATAGCTGAGAAGCTGCAGAATTCAAATGAAGTAGATGATATGACTTGGAAGATGTGATGCTGCCAACGGTTGTTGCTGGTGAAGGATTTTTAATGCAAGATGAAGTTTTGTGCATGAATGATATTGTTGCAGGGATGGAGCTGATTATTGGTGGAAGTAGAGCTGGCAAACAAGCCGAAACCCGCGGATTAACCCGTACCCGGCCCGTGAAAACCCGAACCCGGCTTGGCTGGGTTATAAACAAGCTGGGTTCGGGTTAGAGAATTGGTGGCTTGTGGGAAAATGGGTTAACCCGTGCCCGACCCGTAAACCCGCGGGTAAACCTGTTAACCCGTGTACTTCTAATTTCCATCGTCAGATTAACTACATTTAATCCTATTCGTACGTCTAGGATATAAAAGACTATAAAAAAAAAACCTAGCATAGAAGGTCTCATTTCTCTTTTCTTTCTTCTGCAGCTTTTCACTGCGCCTCCTACCCTTACGCCCAAGATCTCTGAGGCTTCACATATTTCATATCATCACAGAGAACAGAGAGAGAAAGAGAGCTGGGAGTTGAGTGCGCTGTTTGATTTGTTATAGAAGATCCAGGGAAGAAGATGGGTAACTTCCTGCTACTGTGGATCAATCAGATCGAGAAATTAGATTTGAAGAAAGTGAATCTGTTGAAATCGAGATAGGTGATGAAGAGAAGATGGAATTAATCAGGGGTTTTGTGGTTGTATCATGTATGACTCAATTGAAGAAATCAGAACGAGAAATGGAGTTAGGGTTTGCTATTTCTGTTAAAATCAGATGAAGAAATCGAAGATGGTGCTGATGGGTTCGGTCTGTGAAGATTGAAATTGAGAATGGGATTGTGGTGGAGTTGGTGAGAACAGTTAGAAGATGGTTTTGTCATCGATTGAGAGAGATGGGTTCGATCTGAGATTGAGTAGGGAGTGATTGATGAAGCTGTTCATTGAGAACACTAAGATGCTGGTGTTTGAGAACACTACTGTCTTCTCCTGCGGCTGCTGCACCTCCTCATCACCTCCATTTTTTTTCTTCTGCTTTGCTTTTTGCTTCTTCTTCATCTCTGTAACTCCACGGTGATGATGTTTTGACAATTTAAGGCTATCAATTGACAATTTTAAAACTAGGGTTTAGTAATATACTAATATTGATTTTGCATGGTTGATTGTGCAGGTTAATTTGAGGAACTTGAACTTCTGTTGAATTTTTGAAGTGTGAAGAAGCTGAGAGTCAAGCAGGTGTTGATGGTGGTTTGCAGTGATGGTTGTGCTGTTGGTGTTTGAACTCAGGTGATGAATTCAGGGTTTGATGGTTGATTTAATTGAAGAGGATGGAAGAGAAATAGATGAGCAATTCAGATAAGCAGAGATGGGGGTTTGATTTCTGGAGTAAACTAGGTTTACTGTTTTTTTTTTATCAGAAGGTTTAATGTTTTAGATGTTGCAAAAAGATATTATCTGTACTCATTTTATTTTTAATTAAAATTAAGCTTTAATTTTGTTTTTAATTAAACAAGTCGGGCTAACCCGTGAGCCCGCAAGCTTTACCCGTTACGGGTGCGGGTTGAAGAAATGATCACCCGTGAAGAATATCGACCCGCAGGTTTTGGCCCGTGTTAACCCAAACCCGTGTAACCCGTAACAGGCCATCCCCGACCCGCTCGTTTGTCAGCTCTAGGTGGAAGCATGGAGTGATAGCTCAGGCTAAATTGCCTTGTCATTTTCACAAAACTGAAAGGCACATCAAGTGATGGACCTGATGGGTTCAGAGTTATGGGCTTAAATGTTTGGGCTCTTTCTAAGCAGAAGCAACAGTTAGCCTACGTTTGGATTTGGATTGGGTATGGAATTCGGGGAAGGCAGAGAAGGGATATAAAACAAGTTTTATCTCTATTATTATCTTTTATCTTTACTTCTACTTTTGTTTTAGGGTTTACAACATGTCTCTTCTCTTCATTCTTGTTATGAACTCCATGAGCATGAGCTAGTTTTATCATTGGTTAAGGAATAAATTGGATTTCCAAGCATGAGTTTTGTTCAATAAATTAGTTTTGTCTCCATACTTTGTCGCTTATGATTCACTATTAATATTGTTACATGATTTGAATGCTTGTTTAGTCGAGTCTAGAATCGATTGAGTTTGTTTTCATCTCTATTGCTAGATTAGGATTTATTATACGCAAAAGTGATAGATTCCTGATACAAGTAGCATAATTGTGATTATTGCTTGTAGTGATACATCCTAGTAGTCACAAGTGAGTCATAACCTTTGTTAAATCGGATTAGTGCTTTTACACGTTCGATTACTTTGATTGGTCTGATTTCATAGAACTTGATGCATCTAGGGAATTAAACTTGATTAGTGCTTTTACACGTTAGGATGTTCTCTTAGGTAGAATTCATATACGCATCTTTTAATATGTTTGTTGATGACAAGAGGAAATTAGCGGGATATTCTTGCGATCAAGGTATCTTAGGGCTTTTGATTAAGTTGAGATTAAATATCAATTCTACTTATTGTTAAAAAGCATGTTTGTGAATGAAGATGAATCCTTAACTAATATCTCTTCTACTTGATTTGTTTGTTTATTTCTTTATTTGCTTTTATTTTATTTTTAGTTTCATAAAATCAGAAAACCCTCTTTGTTTTATATAGGAATCCGAAACATATTGACATCCTAAGTCCTCTCTATGGGAACGATCCTTTCTTTCCCCTGCTTCATTATATATTTTGAGTAGTAAGAAAGTGTAATTATTTTTGACGCCTACGACAATGATCACCTGACATCCAGAGATCTCCAACTGGTTAGAAGACAAAGAATTACCCCCGATTGCCACTTTTACTCCTAGCTCTTTAGAGGAAGACACCATTTTTGAACCCTTGGTAGCCTTTTGAGACTTGATGGATTTTTCGCCGATGTCAAGGGTGTTTGAATTGCCCGAAACACCAAGGTGAAAGGGGAGAGGTTGAAATTCAGTAAAATTAGGGTTTTTTGGAGTCCATGAAGAAGGGTTTTGAACAAGATTTGATGCTTTTTAAAACTTTTTCTGGTTGGAAAAAGGGTTCTTCCCATCTTTCCTTTTCTTATCATCAACAAACAAATTTGGAATGGCATCCATCTGATTGAGGGTTTGAGGAGCTGATTTGATGTTTCTTTCTCTCACCCATTTTCTCGAACTAGAGGAAGTAGGGGTTTTGGTTTGGGATATTTAGGATAGGGACCAAAACCCGGTGGATAGGTTGGGTCAAGTTTGGAGGATAACTCCGGAGCTTTATCCGTTATGTTACGGGCTTGGAAAGGGTTGAAATTGAAATTCTATATGTTCTGGGTTTCTAAGAAAAAATATTTTTTTATCAGCAGTGACCATGTGGTGTGTTGGGCTAGGAATGAGAGTAAGGTGTCTGGTGTCGGTGATTGCTTTTGGCATAGATGGCTCACCAACATAATTCGAGTCCAGATGCGCCTTACCACTTCTTTGCACATGACTAGCAGGTAATGACTCATTATAATCATTCCCCTGATCAAGGACTGCAAAAGGGTTAGCAGATACCTCCATTTTTGATAGGTGTGAAGGTTGAGGTCTTGATTCAGATGATCTAGTGCTGATACTGAATTTTTGAAGATTGAAAACTGGATTGATGACATGGCTGGATTCTAAAGCAAGTTTAGCCGCCAAGATTTCTCTTCTTTTCGGGGTGCAGCTTCTTTTTGAGTGATCTAAGGTTCTGCAGAACTGGAACATCTTAAAAGGTTGGAGGGCATAAAAGAATTCGATCCATGTCTTCACTCCATCAACCTTACAGTCAGTTCCAAAATGAAGTCTGTGATAAATTTTGATATCCACCACTACTTCTACATTTTTCTCATAGAAATCCCTTCATATGGATTTTTGAAAATGAGCATCTTTCCTGCTGGCTATGCAATGCCCTCAAGAGCACTAAAGGTTATGTAGTTTCTGAACTCCTTCAAAGGGAATATGGATGATTGATAAAATAGAATCCTTGATTATCCATGGTTTAGGATAGTTAACTGATAAGATATCTGCAGCATGATGAAACCTGAAATGGAAGAAATTTTTCCTTTTCTGGAAGGGAGAGACAATCACATCTTTCTTCAAACTCCAGCATTTTCTTCCATAAATTTGCTTCTTGATAATTAACATTGATATTACTATGGAGTTTACCTAATGCACACCACTTTTCATCTTGAACTGGTTTTGGTTTAAAAGACTCTTTGCTTAGAAAAACCACTGGTCTTAGAGGATCATGAATAATTTGACTTGCTTGCATTGCTTCAGTTATCTCATCAACTGAGGATGTACCATATAAAGTATCCATTAGAAAGAGCTTACTTTTAGAACTGTTGAGGGTGAGCAGTATGAGTTTTAATACTGGTTAAGGGTTTCCAGGGTTTTGAGCAAAGCAACTAAAACAGTTGAAGAGAGAAGCTCGTGCCGGTTTAGAGTTAGTACTTGGGATGTGTATATAAGTATAACTCCAATATATCTTCCCGTGACTTCTGAATATCCAGGTACAAAGATGCTCCAAGTACCGTTTGCATGTAGTGCAATTTCTATGTCTCTTTTTTATTTTCAAATGAAATTGATAAGGTATGAAAGAGACAGGGCATAGTTCCTTTTAGAGCACTGCTCGATTGAATTCGCAAGCGTTGCTATCTAAAGCTTGTTGTCAAGTTTAGTTGCAAAAACTATAAGTCTTGATTTCTAGTCTACTTATAGCTAAGTCTCGGACTAGGATAGTAAGTGTAGTTGACCTCTAGACTCCACGACGTTCATCATGCAAAGACGAAGAAATACTCAAGGAACTGGTGGATCTTCATCGACAAAAAGGTACGTGGAGACTTGAACTTATCTATCACTCAAAAGTCTATCTATTCTATCTCCTATCTTGAGACAAAAGTCGTATTGCTATATAGACTTCAATTATACACATTTGCTATTTCGAGCAGAGTTTATCTCGCTTATCTACTTCTCGAAATATGTGTTGGTCAGATTTCGCTTTGGCCAAGTTCATCTTTACATGTGACGAAAGTCATGTTGATTATTTCAATATCTTGAAAATCGCTTTGATGAAAAATAGTGTGTGAATAAACTCTATTTAACATCCTCTAAGAATGTTTCAATGATTGAAATAAGAGTTTAGAATATATAACCTTGAATGGATATAAACATTGTATGTGAACTCATACTTGTGTAAGTCAAAAATCCTTGAACCAAAGTATGCGTACTTTGCTGGTTTAGGATGTCCGGAAACTAAGTCCGCGTACCCGTACTCGGACTATCGGTAGTTCACATCCCATGAATTTATGATGGAGTTTGTGAACTGAAAACAAGCTCAATCCGGGTACTGTATGCGTACCGGATGCATACTTGAGTGGGTTATTTTCTAAAAACGGTTTATTCGTGAACTAAAACATATATAAACTAAGGAATGCAATCTTTGCAAATCGTGGCTATAATGTTCATGAATCGATTCGAGTGAATCAAAATCGTTTTTGCTTCTATTGTGTCTTATATACTTCTATGAGATCTAAGCAATTGAAAAACTCTCTAACTAGTTCTTTTGAGTCATTTGAACTAGTTATGGTGAAGATGAATAAGGTTGATATGAAAGTGGTCATATGGCTAACCATTGGTTAACTACTGTTGAACCAACTAGGTGTACACGTTTAGGTACGGTTACTCAAACCTAAATGAAGTATATTTCATTTGTGTATAACAAGCTAAGTTCGATCTAATGGTTGAAAGATATTAACTTGAATCTAATCAGGTTTTCATCTAATGGTGAATATTGAATGCTTTGTTACCAGGGTAACTTAGATTGCAAACCCTGATTTTTAGACTATATAAAGGAGAACTATAGTAACTGGGAAACCTAATCCCCACACCTCTTATGTGATACTAGTTGTATAAGCTAGAGTCGATTCTCCTTTAACCTTAGGTTTCTACCGAGACCCTGTAGGTTAACGACTTAAAGACTTCATTGTGATTATAAAGCCAGACCCAACTGTTTTCTTTGTAGTTGTGTGATCTGATCTTGCTGTTTCTATCGTATTTGAGTACAATCGTAAGATTGGCTTGAGATTAATTTCTCCGATAGGCAAGATAAAAATTAGTCGCAAACATCTTTGTCTCATCGTTTATGATTTCACAATATCTTGTTTCCCTAGTCGATTAAGATTATTGTGAGGTGATTGATAATTCTAGGCCGTTCTTCGGGAATATAAGTCCGAGTTATCGATTGGTTCCTGTTCACCTTGATTTATTAAAAGACGGAACAAAACTCATAGGTATTTTTGTGGGAGGCAGATTTATCTATTTCTGTAGACTTTTCTGTGTGATACAGATTTGTTTATTAAAGTCTTCGACTTTGGGTCGTAGCAACTCTTAGTTGTGGGTGAGATAAGCTAAGGGAATCAAGTGCGTAGTATCCTGCTGGGATCAGAGACATAAGGAGCGCAACTGTACCTTGGATTAGTGTGAGATTGATTGGGGTTCAACTACAGTCCAAACCGAAGTTAGTTTGTAGTAGGATAGTGTCTGTAGCGGATTTATACAGTGTGTGTTCAATCTGGACTAGGTCCCGGGGGTTTTCTGCATTTGCGGTTTCCTCGTTAACAAAACTTATGGTGTCTGTGTTATTTCTTTTCCGCATTATATTTTGTTATATAATTGAAATATCACAGGTTGTGCGTTGTATCGATCAATTGGTAAATCAAACCTTTGGTTGTTATATTTTGTTATATAATTGAAATATCACAGGTTGTGCGTTGTATCGATCAATTGGTAAATCCAACCTTTGGTTGTTGGTTTAAACTAATTGATCATTGAACATTGGTCTTTGGTACCGTTCAAGTTATTTCTCTTGTATTCAATCAGACTCGCAGATTTCTATTTGTTTGAGTTGGGATTGAATCGAGAAATTGAGATATAACTTTTTGATATACTTTTTATTAAGATTGAGTTTGAATGTCTAGTTGATTCTCTTAAAAGTATATTGGAGTTAGTCCATATAGATTGCTAAGCGAAATATTGGGTGAGGTTGTTAGACCCCCACTTTTTCAATTGGTATCAGAGCAGGAAACACGTTTAAAGACCTCATAAGTCTGTGTTTGTAAGCGATTTGACTCTATGGACAGAAAATCTATCTCCATAAACGTACCACCAGTCTTCGATGGCTCAAACTACTTGTGGTGGAAAATCGCTATGCGTGCTTTTCTTCAAGCTCGTGATTTTCAAACATGGGTACGTGTTGTTAATGGCTATGATCCTCCGGTTAATACAGAAGGCGATGTATCTATACCTTAGGATATTGGTAGATATAGTCCAGAAGAAATCCTTGCTGCAAAGCAAAATTATGACGGCTTAAATGCTATCATTCATGCCATTACCCCAGATCTTCAGCATCATGTGACTACGTGCACAAAGTCTAAAGAAGCCTGGGATATCTTAGAAATCGTAATTGAAGGGAATACATGTGAAAAGGAATCTAGGCTTCAAAACCTAAATTATGATTGGGAAAACTTTCGTATGGCAGATGAAGAATCATTTGATGATTTTAATCACAAAGTGTCTGAAATTGGTAATGCATCCTTTGTATTGTGTAAGACTATTCCTGAAAAGGACATTATGATGAAGATTCTCAGATCTCTTCCATCAAGATACGACTCTAAGAAGCATGCCATCGTTGAAGGAAATAACCTTAATACACTTTCCAGGAATACTCTGGCTGGAAAGCTTAAAATTTTCGATCTTGAACTATGTCAAAGAGAAAAACATCACTTGTTAAGCAACCATGTTGCTACATCTGATAAAAGATCTCGGCGTCCTAAATTGATTGATACATGGGATGAGAATTGCTTTAATTCATCTCTGTCACTGTTTATACAACAGCTTAAGAAAACTCTTAAACAGAAAAAAAGAAAGTCTCAAAAGAAAGCCCAGTCAGTCAGAAAGGAGGACATAAAAGTTCAGAGAATCTATGATAATAAAACTTGTTCCAAGTGCTATAAAAGTATCCATAACTCTTCCAAGAGTTCTGATGAGGAGCTAAGTGAGTTAACTAAAGCATGGATGGCTACTCTTGACTACTGTCCTGAAGATGATATCTGTGAAAGTACTCTTAATCTCCTTGCTGATAATCACACTTTTCCTCCGAATAGTCCTGATTATTCCACGATAAACAATCTTACTTCTCCAGAAGTGTTTCAACTGGAAAAGGAAACCTTGATTAAAAAGATTGAAGATCTGGAATATCAACTGTTTGATTTAAGACAAGAGGTTGTTTTCGCTCGCAGTTGCGATCTTGATAAAAAACATCGAACTACTTCGATTAATTCTTTCAAGCCTTATCAGCAAATTGCACCTAATTCAATATCAGTCTCAAATCAACCTAAAAAGGATGATATAGAAATCTACAAGGATTTACCGAACTATTTGGTCTCCCTGTGTAAAAATCAGGAGCATCTTGAAATTGTTAGCACTAAAGATCAAGAATATTTCCCCTCTGTTAAACCTTGTTTTCAGAAGACGAAAAGGAAATATACTTTGAAATCCTCATTCCCTTCAAAAGAGATTTGCAAAACCATTCATAGGTTGCGAAAATAAACAAACAAAGTTTTCAAACACAGGGCTAAAAGGAGGAAAGAATGATGTGAATAACTTTTCTTTCTTGAAGGCAAAACAGAAACAAGGAATAACGAATACTTCATTCCCTCGTAAGAAATCTCCCAGTCCTGTTAAGGATTGGAGGAATTACACTCTGTAATTCTGTTTAAGATGATTCTTGTTTGTCTTTCTTGGACAAAAATCATAATCTTCAAGAGGGTTATGATGAATTTTCTCTGTTGTTTCTCTAAGTTTCATTATGTTTCTTGTTGGTGCTTTTCAGTTTTAGTCAAGAACCGTTTGAGTACGTGAACGGTTTTTCCCGTAAAGATTTTTCTTGGGATAACCAAATTCTGTTAGGGTTTTGGTCAAAGGTCTTTTTGGAAATTTTATCCCCTATCTTCATTCCTTCTTAAGATGAAGATTTTTCCTTGATGTGAGCATTTCATTTTTCCTTCCTCTATCATGTCCTCATCAAGTCCTTCAAGCAAAGAAAGTGATGTCTGGACTGTTCACTTCCCCTCTAAGAAGGTTCGTTTTGATTCTTTTGATAATGAGATGTGCTCGAACAAACGTGATTCCTCTCCTGATGGGAATTCCTCAGTCTCTAATTTTTATAAGCTCTCTTTAACCATGAATCTCGTCTTGGAACAAATACGTGCTCTGAAGAGTGAACTTGAATCCTCTTCCAAAAGACTTGAAGAAAAGATGGATAATCTTGAATCCAGGATTGATCTGATTGAAGACGAGCTTGATGAACATATGGAATTGATAGACGCATTATTGTGTCTAATATGTCTCAATTGTATATATTGTTAGTGTTCGATTTTATATTTATTTTGTTATTTTATGTCTTTGTAGGTATTTTTAGAGAAATAAGCTCTTGCGGCGAAATTGGCTCGAAAAGTGGTGTTTTACACCCCAGGATAGAGTACTAAAGGCACCCCAGAAATGCACCGGAAGCACCCCAAAAATACACCGGAGGAACCCCGAAAAAAATGTTGAAAACACCCCAGAAAAAGTGTTAAAGGCACCCACCAAAATTACTAAAGGCACCCTGAAAATGGATAAGGGCACCCCCAAGGCAGTCGAGCTGTTAAAGGCACCCGCGTTTTGGATTCAGGGCACTTCACCTTCATCGTTTGAAAAGAAAATTTTGGCGGGAATTCTGAATTCAAATTTTCAGTTCCTGCGTATTTTATGTTTGATATTTTGAGGAAGATTCAGTCGGATTTTCATCTTGTTTCGGATATGTACCAGCCTGTTAGATCACAACAGAGGTGGTAAGTGCATTCATTTCAATTAAATCACAGAATCTCATCAAACAGAGGGCGTTTTATTCTCGGAACATATTTTCGAGATATTTTGGAAGACACTCATTGATTGGAAGATATATTATCCTGGAATGTTATTCTGCATTTACTGAGGGATATTTGAAGCGTAAAGAGATAGACAGAACACTTCATATCACGCAGAGAAAGAAAATAAGAAATTATTCCCGAGAATAATATTTCTTTACTGTGAAGATTGTTAGGAGTAATTGGAGAGTTTTTGAGGAGCTTCTGGGTTATAAATAGCTTATGGGATGTAGGGGGAGTTTATAGAGAGAGTTGGGAGCAGTTAGGAAGAACCAGAGAGTCGAGAAATCAAGTTGCAGGAAAACTCCATTTTCTGCTGCTGTGAAGAACACGAAGAACATTGGACGCACGCAGAACGTCGTTTTTCAACAGTGACAACGACAACTGTTTGTGGGTCGTATTGCAACAGTGTCAACAACACTTCATTTTTATCGTTCTCTGTAACAGCTCGGTTTGTAACGAACAAAAGTGTTACAAACCCGGTTTTTATCAATTTTTCTCCTATTTCATCATTTGAGAACCATTTTTGAGCATTAATAAAGATGAATTTTGAGCATATTTCCATGATAATGATGAGCTAATTCTCGCGTAACCAAGGCATGGAGGAAGCTATTTATGCATGAATAATTGGTAACTATTCTATTTTTCTCTAATTTGTATTTTATAATTCACTCAATCACTACTTTGTAGAATTTTAATTGTTTGCATAATTTTCCTAATTAGTTGTGATTCAATTAGATAGGTTATGCTTTGATTAGATAATCTATGCTTAAGGGATACAATTAATGTTTGAGAATATGCTTGATAATTTGTGAATTAAGAAAAAGAAATTTTAAAAATAATTAGAGTTTTGGAATCTTTATCATCATTTATTCATGTGTAATAGTGGAATCTAGTGTCTTGGTTATTTTCACTCTAAAAAAAACAAAAACAAATTTGGATTAAAATTTTCTCTACTTTTAGTTTAAATTAATCTAGCTTTCACAAGTCTTACGAACTCATTCTTACCACTATCTAAAATTGCATCAGGAATATGAGAAGAGTATTCAAAGTAAGTGAATTGCTTCATATGTGTTTTGATTTTGTCTAGGAAAACTTCTTATGAGAATTTATTCTTGTGTTTTTAAGAAGGATAACTAGGGTTTGGAATAGCCATTGTTGTGATTACACATAGCTATATCCAACGTTTTTCATCTTCAATGTTTTTAGATTTATTTATTTAAATTGTAAAGTTGGTTTGGAAGATGATTTTGCAGTATTAATCTTTATGGTTTTATATATTGCAATTTGTTATGGGATATGTGTGTTTGCGTCCGTGAACTATGATTGTCCCATACGTGGTCAAAAGTTAAGTCCTTTATATGTCGATATGCAAGTATAGATAAAAGATTGAATGAACTTTTGAAAAACAAAAGATAAGTCTTTTATGTCATTATGCAAATATTGATGGAAGAAAGGATGAGCTTTTGTTTACAAAGATTAAGTCTATTATATTTCATTGTGCAAATAGTGATGAAAGATAGTATGAATCTTTGTTTATTCCGCGGTATTGATATTCCCTGATCCATATTTTTTTATGTATATACTGTGCGGCACCGTAAGTTTTCTTATGTTGAGCATTTCCGATTAAATTAATCATGGGTTCACTTGTGGTTAATTTAATTGAGATTTTTGGATACAAATTCATATTTTTATGTGATTTGTTAATGTCCAAAGAAATCCTTCTTTTCTTGTGAAACTAAGGTCGCTCTTGTTGTTCTTTCGGGAATGACATTTTATGGGGGAGAGTTCTTAATTGAACTTATGCTTAATTTCCAAATCTTTGTCACTGGTTGTGGAATATTATAGGGGTTATCTTGTATCTTTATAAACTCCTTGATGAATTTTAGTTTCGACTATATGATTGCATCTAAAAAAGTTGATATGTGTTTTATTTTGGTCATGAAGTGTCTCTATGGAAATTTCATTAGGATCCCACTTGTTTTCGTACCTTTGCCAATTTTATTGACAAAAAGGGGGAGAATTAATGTGTAGTTCACACTACAAATACATATGGTTTTCAGATCATTATGTAAGGGGGAGTGGTTTTCATGTGAGATGAAGTATTGACTAAGGGGGAGTGATACATATCACCATAGTATTGTTCGAAGTTGTGATACAATTGAACTTTGATGTTGTGTAATAATACTATGACACTGCGTAACAATGATTGAGAGCTTTTGTTTTCTCATTGTTATGGCTACGGATCTTCAACAACGGTGATGCTGAATTAAATATCTTTGGAATCATTGGAGTACTTGGAAGTGACGAATATTTCGAGTAATGTTGAAGAACCAAGGAGATCATGAATGTGGAAGAGAAGCTGCAAAGTTTATTTATTTTGTATTCCATATGTATTGATAGTTTTGTCACTAAAATTGACAAAGAGGGAGATTATTAGAGCACTGCTCGGTCGAACTCGTAAGCGTTGCTATCTCAAGCTTGTTGTCAAGTTTAGTTTCCAAAACAATAAGTCTTGATTTCTAGTCTACTTATAGCTAAGTCTCGGACTAGGATAGTAAGTGTAGTTGAGCTCTAGACTCCACGGCGTTCATAATGCAAAGACGAAGAACTACTCAAGGAACTGGTGGATCTTCATCGACAAAAAGGTATGTGGAGACTTGAACTTATCTATTACTCAAAAGTCTATCTATTTAATCTCCTATCTTGAGACAAAAGTCGAAATTCTATATAGACTTCAATTATACACATTTGCTATTTCGAGCCTAGTTTATCTCGTTTATCTATTTCTCGAAATATGTGTTGGCAAGCTTTCGCTTTGGCCAAGTTCATCTTTACATGTGACGAAAGTCATGTTGATTATTTCAATATCTTGAAAATCGCTTTGATGAAAAATAGTGTGTGAATAACCTCTATTTAACATCCTATAAGAATGTTTCAATGATTGAAATGAGAGTTTAGAATATATAACCTTGAATGGATATAAACATTGTATGTGAACTCATACTTGTGTAAGTCCAAAATCCTTGAACCAAAGTATGCGTACTTTGCTGGTTTAGGATATCCGGAAACTAAGTCCGCGTAACCGTACGCGGATTACCGGAAGTTCACATCCCATGAATTTATGATGGAGTTTGTGAACTGAAAACAAGCTCAATCCTGGTATTGTATGCGTACCGGATGCATTCTTGAGTGGGTTATTTTCTAAAAACAGTTTATTCGTGAACTAAAACATATATAAACTAAGGAATGCAATCTTTGCAAACCGTGGCTATAATGTTCATGAATCGATTCGAGTGAATCAAAATCGTTTTTGCTTCGATTGTGTCTTATATACTTCTATGAGATCTAAGCAATTGAACAACTCTTTAACTAGTTCTTTTAAGTCATTTGAACTAGTTATGGTGAAGATGAATAAGGTTGATATGAAAGTGGTCATATGGCTAACCATTGGTTAACTACTGTTGAACCAACTAGGTGTACACGTTTAGGTACGGTTACTCAAACCTAAATGAAGTATATTTCATTTGTGTATAACAAGCTAAGTTTGATCTAACGGTTGAAAGATATTAGCTTGAATCTAATCAGGTTTTCATCTAATGGTGAATATTGAATGCTTTGTTACCAAGGTAACTTAGATTGCAAACCCTAATTTGGAGACTATATAAAGGAGAACTCTGGCAACTGGGAAACCTAATCCCCACACCTCCTATGTGATACTAGTTGTATAAGCTAGAGTCGATTCTCCTTTAACCTTAGGTTTCTATCGAGACCCTGTAGGTTAACGACTTGAAGACTTCATTGGGATTGTGAAGCCAGACCCAACTATTTTCTTTGTAGTTGTGTGATCTGATCTTGCTGTTTCTATCGTATTTGAGTACAATCGTAAGATTGGCTTGAGATTAATTTCTACGATAGGCAAGATAAAAAGTAGTCACAAACATCTTCGTCTCATCGTTTGTGATTTCACAATATCTTGTTTCCCTAGTCGATTAAGATTATTGTGAGGTGATTGATAATTCTAGGTTGTTCTTTGAGAATATAAGTCCGGGTTATCGATTGGTTCCTGTTCAGCTTGATTTATCAAAAGACGGAACAAAACTCGTAGGTATTTCTGTGGGAGACAGATTTATCTATTTCTGTAGACTCTTCTGTGTGATACAGATTTGTTTATTAAAGTCTTCGACTTTGGGTCGTAGCAACTCTTAGTTGTGGGTTAGATCAGCTAAGGTAATCAAGTGCATAGTATCATGCT
Source organism: Papaver atlanticum (assembly GCA_023531105.1). Lineage (NCBI taxonomy): Eukaryota > Viridiplantae > Streptophyta > Magnoliopsida > Ranunculales > Papaveraceae > Papaver > Papaver atlanticum. The sequence goes on along the minus strand of JAJJMB010008071.1, from coordinate 8,171,309 downwards.
AGGATCAGAGACGTAAGGAGCGGAACTGTACCTTGGATCAGTGTGAGATTGATTGGGGTTCAACTACAGTTCAGATTGAAGTTAGTTTGTAGTAGGCTAGTGTATGTAGCGGCTTAATACAATGTGTGTTCAATCTGGACTAGGTCCCGGGGTTTTTATGCATTTGCGGTTTCCTCGTTAACAAAACTTCTGGTGTCTGTGTTATTTCTTTTCCGCATTATATTTTGTTATATAATTGAAATATCACAGGTTGTGCGTTGTATCGATCAATTGGTAAATCCAACCTTTGGTTGTTGATTGAAATTGATTGATACTTGAACATTGGTATTTGGTACCGTTCAAGTTATTTCTCTTGTATTCAATCAGACTCGCAGATTTCTATTTGTTTGAGTTGGGATTGAATCAAGAAATTGAGATATAACTCTTTGATATACTTTTTATTAAGATTGAGTCTGACTGTCTAGTTGATTCTCTTAAAAGTATATTGGAGTTAGTCTATACAGATTGCTAAGCGAAATATTAGGTGAGGTTGTTAGACCCCCACTTTTTCGGTTCCAGTCAAAGGGTTCTTTGCTGTAGTTAATGCGTTTTGTTTTGTAGTTGGTTGTGTGGTTAAGACAAAAGGAGATGAGTAAAACAATAGTTTATGTCTCTCCAAGGGATTGAGAGTTTTGGTTTATTCCAGAAATGGTAAGGCACATGTGGGATGGTTTTTTCTTTTTGACAGACTTTTGGCCAGGATGCATGAGGGTTTGATGAGGGCTTGGGGCAGAGTGATTGGGACAACAACTAATCCATATCTCAAGGTCAAGAACCCAAGGGTTTCAGTGAATCGGAGTACAAAGAGCACGGAAAAAGGTGACTTCCGACAATGATTCAACGTCTGAAACCAAAAGAATAATAATTGTCATTTTAGCGAAAATTAAGTAGGATAAAATTGAAATTAATGATTAGAAATTTAAATGCCAGGATGCAGAACATTTGAAAACTTTAATGTGCCTATGTAAATTCAAGAGATGTATGGAAAGAGTTAAATGCACAACTATTGAAAACTCTATAAAACAAGAGTTAAGGTTTCAGGATTAGTGTATGACGGAAGGACCAGTGCACTATGTAGGAAAACCAGTTTGTGTTTAAATAACCCGATACACAGTTCCAACATTCAAAATATGGGTGCCTGCTAAGGAGGTAGAGATGATAACTCGCTCAGATGGCGTTATCATTCCGGTATCAAGGTCAGCCTTTGTCACTTCGTAGGTTGGGAGACAGGATGTCATTGAAGTGGATACAGGCGAGGGAAAAAAAGTTAAGGATGACAGATAAGAGGAGAAAAATGACGAATCCAGTCAGAAAGAGGGGCCTTTCCTCAGCAAGAAATTTAGAGCAGAAAGGAAAGTTGCTTCAAAGCATAAGAGGCATTTAGAGATCAACCGGCTTTTGAGTTTAAATTTTATTTTCCTTGAGGTTAAAGGTTTGTGATTTTGGTGGGTTTCATGAAGTATGAGGTGAAGGATAGAAGATGGGAGTTTAGGGGTTAGATGCAGTTGGATATGATGTTTTCTGTTTGTTATGATGTTTAGATTGGTTTAGGAAATCAATGGTATTGTCTTGATTATGTTTGAGTTTGATGTAAGATTGAGAATTTGACTTGCTGGTTTTTTGATTGATCATGAATTTAAGGTTGTTTCTGGCTATTTTATGTTGCTTGAGAGAGTTGTACGACTCCTTATCTCTCATCATTTTTTTCTTGAGTCAGAAAAGATTTTAGTCATACTAGTTTGACATGTTAATGATCTAGCTAATTTTGGGAGCTGGCTTGTATGCACCAACAGTGGCCTTGCCTTAAAAAGCTCAGATCCATATGTTTTGAATGCATAATTCACCTCAAAAGTATGTTTATTATTGCCCTCTCTCCATATGACCCAAAATGCAGAAATCAGAACAAGTGGAAAGATCAAGCACGAGGAATGGAAAAGATTTTTGGCCACTAATAGAGATTTAAAAATAAACTAAAAATCTATACAATTAATAAACTAAATTTCTTAACGGAAATAAAACTTGTAACAACTAAATCTATCACAAAAAGCGGTCACACATTTTCAAATCATTTCTTATCACAAAAAGCGGTCACATATTTTCAAATTTTACGTATTTTTTGTGAGACATAGGAAGTACTATCATTCAGACCAAAAACCTAAATTTTGGACGGTGGTGGCTCGACAAACTTTCAGTTGACGTATATGAATTTCCAAAGGGAACAGAAGAATAAATTGCTTTCTTCTTACTAATTTTCTTTTAAAACCTTGCTTATGTGTTTGGTTTGCATGAAGTTAAGCGAATTCAAATAAATAAATTGACTTTCTAATAAGATCTCCTTAATCTCAATTTTTGGGCCGACCGAGCGAAGCGAAGGAGGACCTTTATATGGTCATTTTTTTTGTAAATAGTAAGTGATCAATTGACACAAAAAGATTGGATTTGGTGTCCCAAACCATTTTCAATCAACAATGAAATGTCAAAAGAGCCCTTCTAAATTATATTTTTCTTTTTTTCCTTTAGATATTTTCGTAAATAAACCGAAGAGGAAGGGCAATATGTATTAGACATTTTCGTAAATAAATCAAAAAAGAAGGGCAATATGTATTAGACATTTTTATAAATAAACAAAGAGGAAGGAAAAATAGATATAAGTGTTAGTATTATAATTTCTTATTATCCTATTTTTTTAGGGGTATAATTTGCAACCAAACTTTAATATAACATATCTAAAAATCCGTGCCTTGGAATTTTACAAATTTTATCTCGTTGGAAAGGTAATAAAAAAAGTTACGCAATGAGTACAAACAACAATATCAAATTTAGAGTTTTATGAAAAATTCGGAGATATTTATCATTTTAGGCACAATTTTTGAAAATTAGATGTATATCCATTATGCAAACCACCACAAAGGATACATAATACTTTATATAGCCATATTTTGGTTTATGCATTAACTAATTTTCCGTTGCAAATAATAAAACGATGTACTCCTTCTGTTTCAAGAAAGTGATACTTTCACTTTAGGCACAATTCTCGAAAATTGAATGCATAACCATTATGCAAACCACCACAAAGGATGCATAACACATCATGCAAATGCAACCATATTTTGGTTTATAGATCTACTAATTTTCCGTTTCAGAAAAAGTGATTCTTTCACATTCCGTTTCAGGAAAAGTATCATTTTTTCTGAAACGGGGCGAAAGTATCACTTTTTCTGAAACGGTGCGAAAGTATTACTTTTTATGAAACGGAGCGAAAGTGTCATTTTTCTGAAACGGGGTGAAAGTATCACTTTTTCTGAAACGGAGCGAAAATATCACTTTGTCTGAAACGGGATGAAAATACTCGTAGACAAACCCCATCTTCAGATTATTCGTCGGTCGGCCCTCCCACCGTGGCAACGGTTAGTTCTTATGTTATCATTATTTAGAATCACTTTGATGTTGACTAATCTAATACCAATCCGGCTTTCAACAGATTTTAACTTAAAACCTTTTGATTTGTAGTTGGACAAAGGGGCGGGGCAAAGAAGAAAAGAGAATGAGGGTGTTTCATTAGTGACTTTAACAAAGTAATTTGCGAATGAAATCTTCAAACTACCACCTCACGTGAATTTCTTGATTATGAAATGATATATTCTAATTCCGTTATCAAATGATTAACAAATTGTAACACTTTTAAAAATGCTTATCGGTTACCTTTTGCCATGTGACATATTCCTTTCTCCTTTCTACTGCTTTCCTTCATTTTTACCCCGACGGCTCGCCCAAAACACCACGAACGGAACTAAGAACCAGGTTGACGTCATCACGCTTAGGTTGGATGAGAACCGTGGGGTCCCGAGTAAATCCAACAGTACACAACAGATTGTATAATTGTTCGCTGATGTTGTTAGTGTTACTGTTAGACTTGCATCGTCTCCTCTGGAAAGTCACGCTGTAAATGTACGCTTATGGGAAAAAAAAAAGGAAATAAATGGACGGAAAATGATATATATATCCCCATTCTTTACCCCCATTTCTTTCCCCCGCTTATGTGTCATGTAGGTATTGGTTAAATCCAATAATAATGGGACCTAATTTCAATCCAAGAGATCAATGGCTAAGAACAATGCCACCTTATGTGTCATGCGTATTGGTCAAATCCAATAAATGGACAGCAATTTCTCAGTCTCTCTCTCCACCGGCAATTTGTCCGTACACCTATCTCAACCAGCACGAGTGACCAGACTCCATGCGGTAGGTGAAAAAAAAGTAGAGTGTAGAAGGTACAGATTTGGTGTACATTTCATTTGATTCATTTTTTAATTTTTTTTCAACATTACTTATATTGATACGGAAAAAAGGATTACACGGGATGATCTAAAATGTTGGTTACCCTTATCTCTTCTACCTGATTAGAGATATTGGTGTCTACCAACATGATGTTATCCCTATTCTGTAAACTTAACATAGCAACTGAACTAGAAGAACATAAATCCGAAATTAAAACAGAGTTTAAAAACTGAGGCATGAACAACCATTGTTGTTTGTGAATTTCTTGTTTGCGCGCTTCTTTAGCCAAAATGTCTGCCGCTTCATTACCTTGCCTATTTGTAAACATAAAGCCCAAAAAATTGTCACATGTCTTCAGAATTTTTACTGCTTCTGAGACTATGCCCTGATTTCTCCAAAAAATATTACTTTGCTTGTCCTGAGCATAGAAGATTATCCTCTGGCAATCACCTTCCATCCAGTCCTTTAAGTTCATACTCTTGCCCAGATTGCTGTCTCTAGCATGCTCAAAGCCTCTGCTTCTTATGCTGTGGAGGCCTTGAAAATTCCAGTTGTAGCTTGGATTGCATTACCTGTATCACATCGCACAATTATACCATATCCAGCAGGAGAAATAGCATCAATCCAGGATGCATCAAAATTAATTTTAAGATGGTTTGCCTGGTTTTGACCAACCACTAAATTATATGTCTATATGATTTCGTAAAGCAGCAAAAGAGTTAGAGTTTACTCCATGATTTCCTTGTCTCAGGGGAGACCAAAATACCAGGTGTCTCTGAACAGCCAGAGAAAGTTGAATACTTGTGGTCGATTTGGATTGGAAGATTCTTAGACATCTCTCCTTCCAAATCAACCAACATTTGGTGGCCATGATTTCTATTTCTGAATTGTCATACACCCCTGCTATCCAGTTATCATAAATTTTAACAAAGGAAGAGCTTATATCTCTACTAAAACTTGTTCCTACCACAGGAGGTAATAATGCAACTGATTTAGCATAAGGACAATCAAAAAATAGATGCTTTAAAGACTCACAATCATGCTCGCAGAAGATACATTTCATGTCTATATTGTCTCTGTGTTCACCTAGTTTTTTTCTAACAGGAAGGGCATTATGTATACACTTCCACAAAAAGAGTTTGATTCTTTCAGATACCTTTAACTTCCAAAAAGATTTCCAGAAGGCAGTAATATCCAGATTAATGCTATCAATTAAAGGATGTTTTAGTTTTCTGTACATTGATTTAACGGTAAAGTTTCCATCCTTTGTAAGAAGCCATCTTAGTCTATCTTGTTTCAGAGACCATTTTTTGTTAGTAAAAATTCTAATTCCTAGAATCCTATCTGCAATTTCTGGTGCAAAGCTACTTCAGACTTTCATTACATTCCACTTTTTAGTATTTTAGTCTATCAACTCAGATACAAGTGTTAAAAGGTTTCGTTGATTGCCAAAATAAGTTATGAGGTTTTGTGCCATACCTGGGACCCATTTATCTGTCCAAATGTGTGTAGACTTATCATCGCCTAACTCCCAGCAGCTGTATTTGAGAATTAAAAAAACTCCCTGTATAATACATCTCCATATCCGCGAAGCATTATAATGTTTTTTGTAATGGAAAATGGTAGTATTTTTAAAGTATTTGTTCTTAAGAACAGAGCCTAAAAGGGTATTTTGTTAAGTTGCAATTCTCCATGCTAATTTAGCAATCATTGCTTTATTCATTTTATTTGCTTCCTTAAACCCTAGACCTCCTACTTCAGTTGGTTCACACATAAAGCCCCAACTAATGGGATAATAACCCTCCGAGTTTTTCTGTTTACCCCACCAAAAGTCCCTTTGGACTGCATCAATTTTATCTGTGATTTTTATAGGCAGGGAAAAGCAACCCATTTGATATATTGGCAGACTAGATAAAGCAGATTTGATTAGGACTTTTTTACTAGCTTGAACTGAAGTTGTACCATTCCAAATTTGAGCTTTGTGTTCCATATTTGTAACAATTTTATCAAAAGTCTTAATTTTTTACCTATCAACAAATAAAGGAGCACCTAGGTAGGAGTCTGTAATGGTAATTTTCTTAATCTTCATTAGTCTAATCATGATTCTTTGGTGTCTAGAATGTATTCTTTTACTAAAGAAAATACCTGACTTAGAGAAGTTTATTAGCTGGCCCGATGCACTACTAAATTGGTTAATTATATTTAAAAGGTTTTTACAGTTAACAAGACTTGCTTTAGAAAACAGCAGATAGTCGTCTGCAAAAAGAAGGTGAGAGATTGGGGTACTATGTCTGGAAATTTTAATTCCAGTTATATGTTTCTTTTCTCCTTTACTGAAAGGAGCCTACAGAAAACACCCATGCAAATTAGAAAAAGGTAAGGAGATATTGGATCTCCTTTCCTTAACCCTCTCGTAGGAGTGAAGAAATCACCAGGCGAACCATTTAGAAGAACTGCGATTGAGGCAGTCGAGACGCATTGATGTATTAGATTACACCAATCCTTACTAAAACCAAAGGCGGATAGAGTTTGGAGTAAAAAATTCCAGTTGACTCTGTCGAACGCTTGGAAATACTTAGTATTTTGAAGGTTTTTATGTGGAAATCCTTATTAAAGAGAAGAAAACGTAACCAAATTGATTGGTGTAAGGATTGGAGTAAATCCTCTTCTCTTTAAGGTTTTTATGTGGAAATACTTAGTATTTCTTTCTCCTAGTTTTACAAAATTGTCTCTTGACAATTGCTTAGCGATTTCCTCTTGAGTGTTATACATGTCCTCTAATTCTAAAAGTTTATGATTTAGATGCACCTGTTTATTATGGTAATAACTAGAAGACTGAATTATATCAATACTTTTTAGTAAATTTTTTATTTTCTTGTCAGGAATTCCGAAAGTATCTTTGCGCCAAGAAGTAAGGTTTTTGCCTAAGATTTTAAGGTTGTCGAGCACAACATCAGTGGCATTAAGTAAAGATGGATTCCAAGTATTGTTTATTAATTGAATACATGAGTTTTTTTTAAGCCAGGTATCTAAAAATTTAAAAGGGAAGTTTTGATTTTGAGGCGTGGAAGAAAAAAGATCCAGTCTAATTGGGTTGTGATCAGAACCAAAGGAAGGAAGGTGAGTTAAAAATGATTCAGGGAAATGAGATATCCATTCATCATTTATATAGGCTTTGTCAATCCTTTCCTGAATATTTTTATGCCTTCTCTATGGTTATTCCAAGTGAAAGCATTTCCTTGAAATCCTAAATCCGATAGACCATCCCTTTGAAGCAGCCTTTTAAAAGTCTCAGCTTCCATACTATTGAAGGGAAGACCCCCCAACTTTTCAGGTGGACTCAAGACTTGATTGTAATCCCCAATTACAATCCAAGGCATACCAGAGTGTGCTATCCTAGAGGATATAGTTTCTAAGAATTCCCAGGACTATAGTTTCGTAGGTTTATATGGGTTACCGTAAAAAGCTGTTAAAAGCCAAACTTTATCATAAAAAATTGTTTTTATCAGCACATTTAACATATTTATGTTAGAGTGCACAATTTCAAAATGAAAACCGTCGACCCATGTCAAAGCAAGACCACCTGCTTTACCAATAGGATCAACAAAGTACCAATTTGGATAGTCAGTCAGAAGAGTTTTAAGATAGTGCCTTTGAGACTTTGTCTCAGACAAAAATAAGATTTCAGGTTTTTCGGTTTGTATTATGTGATCTAGATGTTGCCTAGTTTTTTTTTTGTACCACACCCTTGAGTATTCCAGGAAATAATTTTCATTTTCTAAAAAGAGACAAACAGGATGGCACTCAAAAAAATCCTAAATAAATATATTTAAGGAAATTTCAGTAAATAAACAGATTCAGATATCTCAAAACAATGAAGTAATAGAATTATTAATGAAAGAAGAAAAGGATTTAGATTATATTTATGGATAGCCTAGTGATAGACCAAGCAAATGCAGTTGTGGCAACAAAACAATTTTAATTTAAGCTAAGTATACTAGAGATCACAGAGACAAAAAGGATGGCACTCAAATAATTTCTAAAATAAAATCTAGCAAGGCAATTTTCAGTATATAAACAAATTCAGAATTCTCAAACAATGAAATATTAGAATTACTAATGGAAGTAGGAATGGATTCAGATTATATTTGTGAATAGCCTAGTATTGGGCCAAAGCAAGTGTAATTATGACAGCAAAACAATTCTAGTTTAAGTTAAGTAAAGCCACTGAAACAATTGAGAATGAAGATTAAGTTTTAGGAAAAGTACCTGAGTCCCCTGGTTTTCTTCATCTGCAGCCTTCATTATGGAAACAATTCTCTCTTCAATAAGTTTTGAAACTGTGACCAAATTCCCAGATTTTCCTAAGAAAGACCCATACTGATTAAAATCGTTTTGACCTGAGTTTGCTTCTAAATTTAAAACAGGCGCAGGAGGAGGTGAAGGATTGAAATGATCCGTAGAAAAAAACCCCAGAAGCTGACGTATTATCCGATGCAGAAGAGTCATTTGAAGAAAAAATTTCACTTGAAGAAGATGAGAAAGTAATTATGAATGCAGGTTTCACAGGAAGTTCGTTTTCGGGTGTAAAGAATTGTTCATCAGACTGATAAGGGGAAGTTAGATCTATAATAGGCGGAGCAGCAGAAGACGATTCACCTATGCAAAAGTTAGATTTTTCAACTAAATCCCTTAAGAGACCGTCTGCCCTAATTTGAAAATCCCAATATGAGATTTCTATATAGTCTGGTAAAGGAGAAAAGTCAGGAGAAACGGGCGAATGGGTCGAATAAGTTCTTTTACCCAGATTCTATGTATATCTATCAAGATCTGGGTCCGGCCCATCCGTAGGAGAAATCAGACCATCATCCTCTCTTTCTCCTCCCCCTCTCTCTTTCTCTTCTAAATTTTTTGCTTCTCAAATCTCGGCTATGGAGTAGATCCATCTTCGAGTTCCCTGGTAAAATTTTGAAGCGCCTAAAATTATGGTTTTGACAATTCTCTCAAGGAACGGTTTTGAACGGGTCTGAAATTCTCCTATAGATTCTTTTCTCATTAAAATTTTTCTCCTTTTTTTTTCTCTCTCAGTTTTTTTTCCGTTACTGCTCATGTTCATCTGCTAAGTTCTATAAAGTTTTTACATGGTTTTACATAGTTTTTATTTAATAAATTAATTACTAACTTCTAAAATTGCATAAACTAAAGTTCATAAATAGACCTAGGATTAATCTACCGTTTTAACGCTTTCTTCTTATCTGATCTCTAGAGGCCGCCGTTGCATTCAACATGTTCAATGAAAATGACAAAACCTCGATCTTCAGTGTTGTGAGCTTCCACAATTTCCTCAGTAAACTCCTCGCCTGTTTCGGTGTTTTGATAGGTTATCAGATAACGCTGATGATAATCTTGGCACTCATATATATTCTCATGATTGAGAATGATGGCCTTTGTCTCTGCTGCTTAGTTTAGAATCTATCTAGGTTTATTATTTTCTTATGCTAATTTACATTAAAGGAGAGTCCTTTTATACTTGAATTCGTCGATTGCTCTACTCTCTTTTCTTGTATCCAGTCTATGATTCATCTGAATTTTCCTTTTGGTCTTCTGTCCCATTTTATATCTATGCTTTCAACTCTCGTTTTAGTTTTCTTCCTACCTTCTGGGTTATCTCATTGAATTATGCTGCCGTGTTTCGGGCGTTTTTATATTCTTTAATGAATGTTTTTCTTTTTCTGAAAGCTCGCTTACCTCTGCGGATTTCCTTTTCCGGTTAATTTTACATATTTCTCTGATTAAATTTGCTTTCTGATGAGGGAGTGTACTGGATTTTCCTAAACGGTAACTTTTCAAAATATAATAGTTTATTAAAATTTGAAATTTGAAATTTAAAACTTTGCCTTGGGGGAGGGAGAAAAACTATGACACTGGTCATTCTTTTCTACTTACTCCACTGTTTGTACGTGTCTAGTATTAAAGGTTACCTGTTAAATTTAGTCATTGACACTGGTCAGTTTGTAAAGTTTCATCTCAATTTAACCAACCCAATATAGGCATTTGGTTTTCCATGTTTTGGTTCCTGCTCCTTTCGTGGGGTTCCTGTTGGAAAATGACACTGGTCATCCAATTTGTTTTTCTTTTATTTTTGTACATCATTTGTGTTTTGACAAATTAAAAAATACCTTCTAAAAAGTTATCTGTTTTTTTTCTCCAGAAAGACATGATCTGTTTTAAGGAAATTAAGCAATTCGACACTGGTCATTGACTTAATCTTGCCTTCTTTTGGATATCTTGCTCTTAAACTCATTGACAAGTTGTCCAGTCCTATTGTTTTCTAGAGTTTTGCTCTATGGCTATGGAAGATTGAGACACCGATCTTATCTATTCCTTTCCAAATCAGCTTTTTGTTACTAGGTTTTCAAATGATCTTTCATTTTCAAGTATCCTCATATCCTTCTAGTTAAAACAGTGCAACCTTTACATAAATATATAATCCTCAAAAAGTTGTTTTCTTGTCTTTTCCTTGACAGCTAAGTATGTACGTCTCATACCCATACCTCTCTCCAGGCAAGCCATTCCCTAAATCTATAGGAGGTTTTACCTCTACTGCATAGGAGGTTTTTGTATCTCTCTTTACGTGGCTCCTTCTCTGCATCTGTTTGGCTTTCTCTTCATGCTATTTATTGCTTTGGCCAAACTCTATTGTCGCTATCCCAGTTCCTCTCGCAAAACTTTCATTGCAGTGGAACTTTCTATCTTTCTTTTAACTCTTCTCCGCAAGAGTCTGTTACTTCCTTGTACTGCATTCTTAGTTTTTCTTTACTGCCTTCCTGTTTTTATCTTAAATGAACATTCCAATGTTTTTTCCAGTTGGTTTACAACCTTTAATTGCTCAACCAATTCTAAGACGTGCATCAACCAGAGACTCATCTCCTCCTCCTTTATTTCCCTTAATCATTGAAGATGTTAATAGTGAAAATTCCCTAGTGGGTAGAGTTTTTTCGACTGCTATTTTTGACAAGGCTTACATCAAATACGCCTTAAAATATAGATGGGGACCAAAGGTTAAATTCACTATTTCTGTTATTTCTGAAAATCTATTTCTAATTGAGTTTCATCAAAGGGAACATGTGCATTTAATACTGGCTCATAGGCCTTGGCAGGTTTATGGTGATGCATTTCCTATGTGTCCCATTTTTTCTGATGGTTTAATAGAAAGAGATGCTCTTAAGTTCATATCAGTTTGGGTCCAACTGCTTAATCTTCAAAATTTTCATTATCATGACTGCATAATAGCTAGGATTTGCAAAAGGCTTGGAAGGGTCTCTGAAATCTACCCACCAATTCTAAATTCAAAACATGGTAAGATTATCATTTGATTCATTTAGGCCTAGTACTATGGTAAGATTTCCCTTGGCTATAGCTTAATATTACTATCAAAATTCAACTCCAAGAAATAGGGATGTCAATGAAATAAATCAACTTTTACAGAAAAATAAATTTCTATCATATAAAGTTTTTTTTTTTTTTTTTTTTTTTTGGTGTGTGCCCGATTCTACCAAAGAGAAATCAAAATACAATACACATCATTGCCATGGTTACAATATAATTTGATCTAGGTTGTGAAATTTTTTTTGGACCTTTTAAAGTCATTGACCCTAAACTTGACGTGAGATTTCCACGATATTTGTTTCAAATTTCCCCAGTCAGCGAAGTGCTCTTTTAGGCTGTAGGACAGGTGGCAGAATACGGACGCGTGCTGTATAGCATCCTCTTGCTGTTATACATAACAGGGAAGTTTTTTGGTGGTAAAGATTAGATCCTTCTTTAAAACCTTCTTTCTTTAACCCAACAAACAAAATTACCAAACCCCTAAATCACAGAACTCTGAGAAGATGATAGAGATGACAGACGAAGTTCCAAAAGAAGATGGTGGTGGTGTTAGTCTTGAAGATTTGAGGCAGAAAATGGTGGATTTTGCTAAAGAAAGAGACTGGGAGAAGTATCACAGTCCAAGAAATCTTCTTCTAGCCCTGGTAATTATAAAACCCCCTCAGAAAACCCATTTTCACAATCATCATGTTTTAGTCTTATAATCATCTTTTTTAATGTTTTTATCAAAAACCCATGTTTTGAATTTTTGATTTTGGGTTTCAAAATCATCAGATTACTGTATTATTGGTCTGAAAAGATGATACTAGTAGATACGAGGAAAGGGAAGCAGAGTTATTTTTTACTATTTTTAGTTTTTTGGGTTTTGTCCTTTGAAAACTCACTTTATCTTGTACCCAAAACAATCATAAAGATCTTTATTTTGTCTTATTTTCTGCCTCTGATGAAGATGGTACAATTTTTTCTCTGAGTTTCAGGTTGGAGAAGTGGGAGAGTTATCAGAGTGTTTTCAATGGAAAGGTGAAGTACCAAAAGGATTACCAGACTGGAAAGAAGAAGAGAAGCAACATTTAGGGGAAGAATTATCAGATGTCTTGTTGTATCTAGTCCAACTCTCTCATTACTGTGGGATTGACCTTGGTAAAGCTGCTCTTAGAAAAGTCCATCTCAATGCTATTAAACACCCAGTCAATCGATACATTTCACAAGACAAGAAGGAATCAAAATCTGAGGATGATGAGAAGAAGATCACAAACCCAGACAACAATAGCAATTGCAATGAAATCTCTGAAAATTTACAGAATTAATCAGTTTTTTCAATACCCTGTTTGGGTCTGTTTTTTTTTTGTTTTTTTTTTGGCATGACCACCATCTGTGGTGGTGGAAAAACTCTTTTGGCAGGGATTTGGTGGTGAAAAAAGATTCATTAGAATGAATTAATGTTAGTTTAATTATTAAGGTTTTGAAAGATTTTGTTCTTGTGAAGATATAGTATTAAAATGTTTACTTGATGGTGAATATTTCGTTGTTTATGATTGTTGACTTGAAACCCATGGGTGGGGGGTGGTAAGAATATAGAAGAAGAAGATAATATAGAGAAAAGATTAAAAATTCTGTCTTTTACAGATTATTTTCTACTGGTAATGCATCACGGTACCTGCGTCATCTACCTCTGTAGAATGCGATGAAGTACTTCCAATATATTCCCAAATGCATCAAATTCTCTTATCTTGGGTATTTTGGGTCTACACGCCTTCAATTTTGAAGGAGGCTGTCGTGGGACTTTTCTAGTCTCACAAGTCAATCTCTCCTTTTTCTTTCAATTTGCAAGGTTCCTCTAATAATACACGCTTGGTGAATATTTTGGTCCCAAATTCTGTATTCTTTTGAGAAAGGGACGGTGCTACTGTGCTACAGCGCTCATACCGGATATGTAGCTTGGTATTGTCCTTGTTCAAAAAAACGAATTTCCAGAGGTAATTGATACTACTTTTCTTTCTTGATAGGCCAGAGTAGGAATTTAGTGATAGACCTATAGGTCTTCATGGTCTTTCTTAAAGGCGGAAAGTGCCAAATGAGACCAGAAAAACAAAAAATTACTTTAAGAAATCTTTGGTTAAATATGTGACAAAACTTTGTTTTTTCAGAAGATAAAATGTCACGTGATGGTCCGGATTGCATGATTCACAATTGCACTCACAGTACCGAGTACAACATGTAAAAAGGGCTTAGTTGTTGTCGAGGAAAAAATATATTCTGATTCAAAAATAATGCAAGCCTTTGGAGGTGGCCAAACCAGTACCAGACTCTCTGCCTTTAAATCTCATGCTTTATGCCTGTACTAGGAACTAAATCACATGAACATATTTTTAACTGGAGAACCATTTCATCAAGTGATCAAGGTACATGAGCAGTAAAAAAGTGTCGGCTATAACGGACTGCTTGTACAGCTGCAAAAGATAACTGCTCTGCAGGTGATCCAGGTGGATGTGCAGAAACCTACGTTTCCGATTTCCCACTCAGACAGATATTTGATTATATGTTCTTAACTTTCAAACTTCTTTACAAAAATAGATCTATATTAAAACAAATATACAATTATGATTGTGGTTATGCTTTCGAATATAATCATTTTCTGTACAGAAAACAATGGGACTGTAGAATCGAATAATACATTTGCATTAAAGTTCTTTTTTACCAACTTAGGACTACGTTGACGTCAAAAATTGGGGACCTGACAGTGTTTATGGTACACGTTCTAACACTCGCTGCAGTGCCTTTTTGATGCCCTCTTGATCAAGTGTAGTCTCAAGATGTACTTCTTGCACCTGATTTCACATCATAATGTTTTGTCAATTCAAAGAACGCTTAAGGAGATTGAAAAAAATGCATCAAGCCCAACATCCATAAGGAGATTAAAAATTATCTTTATCTAGAGTTTGAAGGGGTCACTAAAAAACAAAATGACTTGCATATCAGAGGGTGAGTAGTGCGGAAAAACACTTGAAGCAGGCTTTTGCTGACGGATAGTGTCTAATTGGAGAAGACAAAATCAACAGTTAATCTTACCTGTCTGCCAGCTCGAGCAAGGAGGGTGAACTGATTATCAACAGCAGGTGCCTGTATTTAAACAAAAAACAAAAATTTGTTTACAACAATTTAGAAATGTAACTGAACTCTCAGTACTGAATTTCACTGTATTGCATATTTAAGATGCGTAATCAGCAACTTACATTTGAAAGCCAAAGTTGTAAATCCGGTGAAACAACACGTTTCTCAAATCCTTGCCGACTGATTTTCACATCAGTTATTCTGTAGAAACATTGTATAAAATTTCACTCAGATATTGTCTAACTACATATTTGTTAATGCCCTTACAAGCTTCACTTAACGGTTTGCGTTGACATAGAATTATACGAGCATGCTTTAATGGGTGTGCTTTTGGGTTTTGATAATACTGGTATAGTTTCCAATACTTGGTTATCATTTAAACATGTCCATCAATGGTGGGACTAGGTTTCTAATGATTTCTTATAACTAAATCTGAACATCAACTGAGAAAACACACGAAGAGAGACCTTCATATGCAAAAGAAAAATACTAAAAAAAAGAAAAGAAGTGAAAATAAGAAAAAGAAAACAAGAATGGAAAATGGAAATTCCAAGAAAATATGAATAAACCATTGAATCTCGACAAAACACCCTGTGCGGTGGTGCATCAGTACCAACACCGCGGGTAGTATAAACAGATCAGCCAGAATAGGATTTGGAAAATGTTGAAACGCATTTGAAACACTTTGACTATGTATTACTTGTACTTGCTTTGTACATGAACTAGTGTAAAAGTAAATACAAGCACTACAAAGTCAAAGCGCATTAAATACGAATCAACAGAGGACACAGTATGTCAAAAAGTGAAGAAGTAAAAAGTAAATAAATAAATCTTACCCATCTTCTTTAAGTAGCTCTTCGCATATGCTAGCAAGTCCTGGAAGAGGTTCAATGTTGACATCGTCCGATGCTGTAGAAGAATCAAACCCTGATTGGCCCTCCTGTAAAGAACATTCAGAAAACAAACTTATTTCTGATGTTCAAGAGATAAATGTAATACGAACTTAACCACTGCTCACTTAATCATGGCTATTCTATATAAACGAGCGCCCCACCTGAGGAATCACTTTGTCCAACGTCTCTAAAAGAGGATCATCCTCCAACTGTTTGATTGACAATGTAACCCTCAACCTTTCCCTGTATCATGCAGATGGTCAAAATCTTAATAGGCGACTGGATTGGTGTGCACATATCAAATACAAAAACGTAACTCTAAAACATGTGGAAACTCACCTATCTATTTGAATAACTTTGGCACGGATTTTTTCACCCTCATTTAGGATATCTCTAACATCCTGAACCAAATCCCATGAGACCTCAGAGACATGTACTAGTCCAGTAATATGATAGTAGCCTGCACGCCATAAATATAACCTGTCATCATACTTGGAAGATGCAGTCATGCAGATTGTGTATTTAAGTAAAACAAAGAACTAATACTTCAAGTAAAGTACCGTCGGGAAAGAGTAGGTGAACGAAGGCACCATAGTCTTCAACTGATCCCACCCTTGCGTCAAAAATTTGCCCTACTTTGATTTTTCCAGAATACTTTGACCACATGGCTTCCTTCTCAGAGAAGATCAGTTTTCTGTCCTCTTCATTGGCTTGGGTTACCTTAAGATAGACACAAATGAACAATCAACAAAACATGACATCAAGTTGGCCTGGTAAAGTAAAGATAAAATTTCATCATTACTAAGGTTTAGCTTTTTCTTTTTTTATCAAGTTATCAGTCAGTTGTATTACTAATGACAGTACTTTCTTTTTCTGTGAATTCCTCGGTGATGCAACCCAGACATTTAAGTAAAGGAAGACGGAAACCTGTCTGCCAAAGTTCACACATATACTGAAGGCACTATCATCCTCTATAAGTTATCAAGTATCTCCCATACAGATCATGTAACCATATGGTTCCAGATTTAACCAGCTAATTTTGACCTCACAAGAGATACTACTAAATGCTTACATAGCAACGTATTCAGGATAGATAGATATGAGCATGTAGTGTTTCAAGATTTACGTGCAAGAAGATATTCCTATTACAGCAGATGCCTTTCTAGTGTACTAGAACTGTAAAGTCGTTGGATATTGATACCACCAAAGTTGAGAACTCATCATCACCTAAATTACTAGCAATTGATGAAAAAGAGAAAAAACAATCCTCTTTTTCTAAGGCTGTATCAATTTGAACAACATGTCCTTGATTTATTTTGGTTGTAGTTGTAAAGTTAAGGGAGAGGCCTTAAAGTGAGACCTAGATTATGATACCAATATGTTTAACAATAAATCAAGGTGCATCAACATACATAATTAATCTGAGCAGTTGATATACCTTCACCGAAATAAGTGAACCAACCAGATCTTTCGCAATCTCTTGCATAGATTTGCGGGGTTCTGCATAAGATGTTTGTATTAAGAACATAATTCTTCAACCACACTAAAATACACCTAAATCTAATAGGCAAAAACTGAACAACCCACACTTCTCAAAATTAAGTAAGAAAAACACAAACACTGATGCATGAATTCGTGCTACTATATATACTACTTGGCATTCACAACAAAACATTTCTTTAACTTTTTTCTGTCTACAAGAATTTGAAAGCAGCAACAAAATGCACTAAACAGTGATGCTGGGATTATAGTTGACATTTTCACTACAGCATTCATTTAACTTTTCTGCATCTACTAGAATCTGAAAGCAGGAAATTTGCAAGGGCTGCAAATCCAAGGTAACTAAGTTAACTTGGAAACTGATATCCTACAACCGGTCAATTCTTGTTTGTTCTAGATCATGTTCCAATTGGTTATCAAGTATTGTAGTTTCCAGATCATATATAAGAAATGCATACTTCGATTGAAAAAAAAATAGATCAAAGTATAAGTTTCAGTACCTTTACAAGCATGTGAAGGACTCAACAACGGATAGGGAAGAAATCCAAGTATTGTATAAAACCGAACCAGCAAACCACCACCATTGAATCCTTCAACCCTACCCTCATAGATGGATCCCTTTTCTTTGTATGCTCTTGCTGCCTTCCAATCATCAGACCTCTACCTCTTTGCAGAAACTATAAGTATTAGATTCTAATACATTTTAAGACTTAAGAACCAGATAGACTACTGTATAGTGAAATGCGGCGCCTAGGCCTGCCTAGGCATCAATTAGGCGCTACAGAAATGAGCTTTATTAACTTTCAAGAACCCCCATCATACAATTCTAGCTCATTGTAACTGAAATCATGAATTATAAAAATTTAAAGAGAGAAGAATTAAGAACACACCCGAGTTTGCCGATTGTCTTCTTCAATTGAATTTAAAGCTGATTCTTCTTTAGGGGTTTGGCTAATGCCTTCTTCATCTTTAATGGTTTCAGTACCATCAGAGACTGAAACTTTTACAGTAGAAGAAAAGGGTCTTTGGGAAGAAGAAGAAGATAGAGAGTAGTTTTTGGAGAAAGTGGAAAATGGGTATTTAACAGAATTGGTTAAGATTGGAAAAGGATTTGATGATGAAAAAACCTCATTTTGGGAAAGAAATGAGACAGCTGCTGCTGGTGAAGTTGCACTCAACATTGTGTGTTCTTTTTCTCTGTGAAGAAGAAGAACAACTGGATGTTATAGATCAGAGTGCACGGAGAATGGATAAGAGTGTTTTGGAACTGGAGATGGGTGTGTGACTGAGTGAGAGAGAAATTTCATTAACGTGGGTGAAGAAAAGAGTGTTGAAGAGTCTATGAAAGCCATGTGGTAGGTTTTCTTCACCTACGTTAAAATGTTTGATTACATCGTAAAAATCACTGGAAAGAGAGCATTTCAGCATTTGTTTCCATCAAAAATATCCCCATTTTTTACTTCTTTTAGATCAAATATTGGTAAAATTTTGAGGTGATAATATCAAGAACCTGAGCTTGAAACTCCTTTACTGATCGAATTTTTATTTTTACTGAAATTTAATTTAATTTCTCATGTATACTTTTAACGAGTTTCAATCTTATGTTTCTATTTCGTTAAATCATTTTGAAATGATTTTATTGTTAAAATAAGATTAAACTATTTCACGAAATAATATGCAGAGAGTGTGCACAAAATCAGACTCGAACTACTTGGCCCAAGTCCGGCTTGCAAATTGGCAATTCACTTGAGAAACAACATACTAATATAAAGTCAACCCACAAAATAACGTGACCATAAAGTCAAGTTAACCTCTTTCAAAACCAAACAATCAAGAATTCCAAACCCAAACCCACTTCTCTATCTTTCAAAAGAGAATCCTTTTAACTGACTTCAAAACAATCCCTTTCCTTTCCCGCCCCAACTTTCCCACCTTAATCAAATCTCTAATACATCTCCCAAGCAAAGAATACTCAATTCTCTAAAACCTCCACACCATTATAAGTACACCTCTAACAGTCCCATTTAATCACAACCCAAGCACACAAACTTATTCACTACTTGCAATCTTCTACATTTCTCATTTCATTCCACATTACAAACTCTCTTTTTCGTTTCCAACACAATGGCAGTAGAAGAAGGCCAGACAACATTAGAGAAGAACCCAGTAGCAACACCAGAAGCCGGCCAAACAAGTACATCACCACCACCACAATACAAATACTCGAAAAGGGTTCTTCTCAAAACGATTTTATGTCGAAGCGACGAAGGTTTAGGATTGGTTGGACAAAGAGTTGTAGTTGGAGGATGGGTGAAATCATCAAAAGTGGTGCCACTACATGACGTTCCTTCCTTGCGAACGACGTTGATGACAAGACCAAGCCAGAGAGATGTTTCATGTGTAGAAATATTCCAATCTCGAATTCCACTTTTTCGAACAATTTTTAAGGTTTTGAATCATAAACCAACTGGTTCTGGTTCTCCTGCTAGAGAAGGTTTAGATCAAACTCCCGCGAAACCTATTCCTACAAAGGCTTATTTGCAAATTAGTGACGGCTCTTGTGTTCCAAGTCTTCAGGTACAAACTAGTACTACATTTCATCATTTTCTTATGGTTAATTTTGTTTATGCGATCCTAATAATCTATGTATTTTATCTATTACAGGTTTTGCTGCCTTCTTCAATTGCTTCTCTCAGCAAATTCACATCTACGGGAACTTCGATATTCGTCGAAGGCGTGCTTAAAGAATCATCGATAGAAGGAAAACATAAAATAGAGCTTCAAGTGGAGAAACTTCTGCATGTTGGATTTGTAGATTCTAATAAATATCCGTTATCCAAGACACGACTACCTCTGGATTTCCTTAGGAACTACTCTCATTTCCGTCCTCGAACTACTACGGTAATTTGATGCCACCATTTCTTAGCTTCATATGCTATAAGAATATATGCTTAACCAACTATTATCTTACGCTTAATTCATCCTGCAGTTGGCGTCAGTTACCAGAATTCGCAGTGCATTGACACATGGAACTCACACATTCCTCCAGAAAAATGGATTCCTGCACGTAAACATGCCGGTTATCACTAGTATTGATTCGAAAGGATGCAGTGAGAAGTTTCATGTCACAACTCATTCAGGAAAAGAGAAACATGAAGCGCTTGTAATGGACGACAACACTGGAAATATCAATCTTCAAGCGGTTAAGGCAGCTATTAAAGAGAAAAGTGATAGGATTGATGAGTTAAAGAGAAGTGAAAGCAACAGAGAATCATTAGCTCTTGCAGTACAAGATCTCAAGAAGGCGAATGAACTAGCGTTACAATTGGAAACACGAGAAAAGAAACATAATAAATCTTCAGCTCAGTCTGGGGCATTGGGCATTTCAGATGATTTCTTTCATGGCCAAATGTATCTGACAGTTTCTAGTCAGCTTCACCTTGAGAGCTATGCGAATTCTCTAGGCAGTGTTTATACAATTGGACCTACGTTTTCGGCTGATAAAAGTCAGTCGATGAAGCATCTAGCTGAGATGTGGATGGTTGAGGTTGAAATAGGCTTCGCCGATTTGGAGGTATATGCGTGCTTTTAGTTTGTGCAGTACATTTTGCAACATGATTCATCTTTGTAATTCTAAAATTTGGCTTTGCTATGCTTCCAGGATGTAATGAACTGTGCCGAGGACTACTTGAAGTTTCTCTGTCAATGGGTTCTAGATAAATGCTCCAGTGATCTGGTGTTTGCATCAAAACGAATTGACAAAGAAGTTATGGAGCGCCTTCAATTAGTATCGTCAAGCTCATTTGAAAAGATCACTTACACACATGCTGTAAAGTTACTGCAAGAGGTAATTAAAAGATTGATAAGTCGCATTGTATAGCGAAAATAACCTGAACAAGAAATGAGACTTGACTGTTTCCATTTTGCAACAGGTTCCAGATAAGAAATTTGAATCTAAGATCGAATGGGGAGTAGCTTTAACTGAAGAACAAGAAAGGTACTCCTAATCCTGCATATTTTTACACCATTTCCTCTGGAGATTCTGTAACTTAATCTAATCTTTTTGTGTGTGCAGTTACTTAGCTGATGAGATGTACAAAAAGCCTGTAATAATTTACAATCACCCTAAAGGACTTAACCCATTCTTCGTCCGACTAAATGAGGATAGGCGAACTGGTGCAACATTTCAAGTGGTTTTACCAAAGGTATATAAAATAGCATGACATTTCAAGTGGATGTATGAAATGCCTGTTAGCATTTCATTAATGAGTTATGACTGCAAACTGATTAAGTTTTGTTTGTAGACGGGAACTTTAATAAGAGGCAGCCAAAAGGAGGAGCGTTTCGATATTATCAGCAAAAGGTGAATTTTCAATTTAATCCTGTTTCTGCCCAATGCACATTCTATAAGATCGCGGCCGTGCATACCACTTTTCATGAATACGTGACTTCACAGATGATGGCCGGGGCAGGCGACTAGTCTTAGAGTCTTCTGCTTTATTATTTCTTAGTGTAGCTGCATTTATAATGCTAACTGACTGATTGCAATTTTATGCAGGATGAACGAACTAGCTTTGCCAAGAGAACAGTATGAATGGTATCTGGAGCTTCAAAGGAACGGAACAATAAAACACTCAGGCTTCAATCTAGAGCTAGACCATATGGTTCTCTTCTCCACTGGACTTACTGACATTAGAGATGTCATCCCTTTTCCTAGAAGTTACGGCAATCCGAGATTCTAAGACTTATTCCCTCAGCCGAATTGGGAATCCAAGCACTGCAGCTCCTGACAAACATTTTCATACTTGCTGTAAATCGATGTGCGCATATACTATTACTCAACTGCGGCCTTTCATTTGTGTTTATAATACATCATACTACTGTAATATTGAGTATCAACATGTACATTGTCCAGTCAAAAACCATTAATAAAGAAGAGATCATTATTTGAAGTATACAACCTTGTAAAACTGTCGGTTTTCTGGAATATTCACAAACTGAAAAGGCTAACAGAACCAAACCGAAGTTAACAATGGGCTAAGGCAGGCCCATAGCAACAGAAAGTTGTCCTCCCACTTATATCTGAAATTGAAAACCTAAATCCCCCAATTCAGTCATTTCATTTCCAGCTTCTACACTCTACAGCAGCTTCCTTCTTCCATCACCATCTTCTTCTTCTTCTAACCCTAGGAACCCTGAACCCCAAATTCATCACTCTCTCTTATATCATCTGTGTTTTTGATGGGGAAGTTAAGCAATCTCCCATCAGAGATCTTACTAGAGATTTTAACTAGGCTGCCAACAGAATCAGTATTAGACTGCAAATTGGTTTGCAAACCCTGGTGGAGTCTTGTTTCTCATCATCCATACTTCTCTCAGATGCACTTAACTCATCTCCTCAACAATCATCATGATCCTGCAAGTAAGTTAACTTTTCTTACATTGACTGATTTTAATGAGCGCCACGATGAACACCAACAGTTTCACTACTTTGAGTATAGTGAGAATCAGAATGAGATACCCATTGATAGTATTAGAAGGGTCAATTTAACCCCTCCGTTTGAGAAGGGTTATAGAATTATCGGTTCGCAGAATGGTTTGATTGGTTTGGAGAGTAACGGTATATTTTCTGATCACCATGCTTGTATTTGTAATCCTATCACCAAGGAGTATGTTTTTCTTCCAGAGTCTAACAGGCTTCCGAATAATTATTATGTGTGTGGCGGATTTGGTTATCTTCGTGAAACGAATGAGTACAAGGTTGTTAGAATCAATTATGATTTGTGGGACTGGGAAAAATACCATCTTGTATGCGTTGAGGTATGCACTCTTGGTAGTGACAATGGATGGAGAAGCATAGGAGAATACAGACTAAGTTTTGATCAGCTTAATTTTAATACTGAATATGGTTTCTTTGCAAATGAGACTCTGTATTGGAATCCATTTGACGGAAACATAGTGGCTTTCAATCTGGTTGATGAAAAGTTCTTTGAACTTCCAACATTGCCTTGTTTGTCAATAGCCTGTGGTGGTGCTCGTGGTCTTTCTTCTGAAATTGGGATTTTGGGTGGAGATTTATCATATTCTATAGGTGACTCCAGGGGAATGATTAACATTTGGTTACTAAAGAAAATCGGAAATCATAACATGATGGAGCAGGAGGAATACCTGTCATTGCCTGGGAGTGAGGAGTTTGTCCGTCATCAACTTGCCTTGATGAGTAGTGGTGAAGTTCTTTTTTTTTAGTCGTACGCCTCATACTCATCTCCATTCTTATGACATAAGATCTTCCAGTTTGAGAACAATTGTCAATTTTCCTCCACGTGTTTACCAAATTATTCCTCATATGAATACCTTAATTTCTCCGAAAGCATTAAGAGAAGTAGATACGGACACAGTTGAATAAGGTGAAAGTGCAATATCATGTGAGACAAGAATAGGTGCTAGCAGACGAAGGAGCAATAGGCAGGAAGGTCTGTCCGTACATGCATAACTTTAAACTGGTAACTTTGTTGAAACTTTAAGCATTTAAAATTGGAGCTCATTGAAATGCATTGTGCAATGAGTATTGTGTGTGGAATCATATTTGTGAGTTACTGCATCATTTGTTGTCTACCCCGTCGCTTGGTTTAACTGTGAGCTGGTGCTAACTGCTAAGCTATCTTTCTATGATAGTTATGTTTCCTTGAACAATGATTTTATTTTTTTAATGAAGAATGTGATGCAGACTTTTTATTAAACATAATTTGAATCCTCCAAGTATACGATGGGTATATGCATGAAAAATTGCGGAAAGTGGTATTCCCAATTTTTCTAGGGAGTTTATTTTGTTTACTATTCTTAGTATCACTTGATAGACAAGTATGGTAGCCAAATTTGAAGTTGCTTGTGATTATGTCAAGTGTTTCAATATGGCAGAAAAGCATCTTAGGTTCGTAGAAGTATCTGTATTGCGCAAACAAGGTAAAAACTTGTGATGCTCTGGTTTTTGATTGGTCAGTACCAAGATAATTTTGGATGTACGAAGATAGTTCATTGTAGATTAACAGGTTTACATGTGTAGGTGATCTTACTGTGTAGACAGTTTTGATCATTGGATGAGAATGAGATATACAAGTAAGCTAATCACAACACCAAATCTCTGAAGCAAGCTGTCTTATCTATATGAACTCGGCTCCAAATCTCTTAAACATGCTAGGGTTGGTCAATATCTGTTGAGTTGAGCCTTTTAGTCTTTGAAATTCAAATTTTGAATATATAAAACTACTTTGATGACTTTCTGACAATTCAAGTCTGGTATTCCTTGCAAACTACGATGGTCCAGAATTAACTGTGTTGGCAGTGACGATTTAGGTGTCCTCTTTTATTTAAATGTAATAATGAGTTTATGTTTGATAGACGGATAGATTTACCTGGGCAAAACGTTTTTTTTGAATTTTATACTGCTGGTGTTGAACAACTGTGCCTGCATCTTTAAGCTTAACTCTACTAGTATAATCTTACATCATTTTCTAACATATGCGAATATATCCTGTCATTATCCACTAGACGTCGGAGGCTTTTGAGGGATTGCTGGTTTTTGTCTTGGGGTTAATTTTTTTGATTCCTTGATATAACCCTCTATTTGAATGAATATTATTGGTTGTTGACTACTTATCAACATGCCTGATTGGAAGCATTCTCATCAATGTTCGCCTACTTATCGACTGATTTTCCATACCTATTACTATGTGTTTTCTGCTGAATCAGCATCTGAATTTGGTCCAGGTGTGTTTGTCTTCCAATTTTTGCTATGTCTGAGTTGCACACAGTATTTAACTCAGGGCTAGGGTGATCAGTCTAAATGTTACTCTTATCAGTTGCTGTTTACATCCCATACAACTTGAATACTTTAATATGCCTTTGCATGACAAGTCAGATTGGCTAAGTTAGACTCGGACGACTTAGCTGAAAAGATACACTAATTATAGGTTACAGTGAATTCCTCCAAGTAAGGGCTGACCTGATTGGCTAGGCATATGTGTAACTCTAGCAGGACCTCTTCTAGGATGTCAATAACACTAGGCTACCTCAAATTCTAGTCGAAGCACCCTTAGAGGATATTATATGGCTATTTTTATTTCATATAGTAGCCCTTTATACTGGTTTGGCGTTGCATAATATGTGGGAATACTTAATCTCTCATAGTATGGTGTCTTATCATCATTCTTTGGCAAAGTTGGACACGTGGAATCAGTTTTACTGCAGATTTCTTTGCTAAGAAAGGTGTGAATCTTCTTAGAGGTCAAGTGATAAGATACAGCTCAAGACCAAGTAATCTGGTCAGAATGGAAATCCCTGAGCATTCTTACTACAGATTTGCTTAAGCATTTGGTGATGGATTTCTGGCGCAGAGTAGATGTTGTCTGATCTTCCTTGTGGGGTCTATTTCTGGGCTTATTGTGTCCATTTTATTTTTTGGTTGGATTTCTGGCACTTTCAGACCTTTTGGTCTGTCTCCATGTATTTTGGTTTCTTTTGTTTTTAGTAAAGCTGCTGCCATTTTTCTTTTAAAAAGAAAAAGAAAAAGAAAAGAAAAGAAATGTTGCGCGGAATTAAGAAGTTTGTCATTAGAAAGAAGCATGAAAACTGAAACAATTTCTGTGATATAGGGTGAATTCCTGGTGGTAGTGAACTTCATGGAAACTTAAAATTATGGTGGATGATTTTGAAACCAGATACGAAATTATGGTGTGGGAGTTCTAGAGATATAGAAGAAAAAAAGGGCTTTTAACTTTTGATTGCTGGTTTTACCCTACAGTTTAGTTACACATACTAAAGATTGGCGGTGCAATTCACCACTTCGCAAAAAGTAACTCTGAACCATTGACTGATAAAAGTGCATGAATATCTAAGAGTAACTTAAAACTGCTCAGGTTGCAGCAAGAGTAGTGTATGATTCGCGGAGGCTGATGGCAATCCGAGATTCTAAGGCGTTCCCTCAGTCGAATCGGAAATCCAAGTACTGCAGCTTCTAATTCCTCTTATGGGGACTGGGGAGGAACCTGGCATACATTTTCATACTTACTGTTACGGAACTTCACTTTCATTAATTTGTGTTTATACATTTTCATACTACTGTAATATTGAGTATCACCATATTAAAGAAGTAAAACTGTCGGTTTTCTGGAATATTTACAAAAGGCTTACAAAACCGAACCGAAGTTGACAACTGGGCTAAGGCCCATAGCAACAGAAAGTTGTCCTCCCACTTGTATCTGAAATTGAAAATGTGAATCCCCAAAATTCAATCATTCATTTCCAACTCTACAGCAGCTTCCATCACCATCTTTCTTCTTCTTCTAACCCTAAGAACCCCGAACCCCAAATTCATCACTCTCTCTTATATCATCTGTGTTTTTGATGGGGAAGTTAAGCAATCTCCCAGCAGAGATTTTGCTAGACATTTTAACTAGGCTGCCAACAGAATCAGTATTAGAGTGCAAACTTGTCTGCAAACCCTGGAGGAGTCTTGTTTCTCATCATCCATCCTTCTCTCAGATGCACTTGACTCATCTCCTCAATAATCATCATGATCCTGCAAGTAAGTTATCTTTTCTTACATTGACTGAAGTTGAGTTCCAGGAACACACACTGTTACCCTTACCCTATCGCCAGCATGTCACTACCTTGAGTACAGTGAGAATCATGGTGATAGTATTACAAGAATGAATTTAACACCTCCATTTAAGAGTTATAGCATTATTGGTTCGCAGAATGGTTTGATTTGTCTTGAGTCCCACTGGTTATCATCTGATCGCCGTGTTTGTATTTGTAATCCTATCACCAAGGAGTATGTTATTCTTCCAGAGTCTAACAGAGTTAGGAATCCGGATAAAATGAATTTTAGAGTATGTAGTGGATTTGGTTATCTTCGTGAAACGAATGAGTACAAGGTTGTTAGATTTAATTATATGAGTGAATGGTTTAAAAATAACTCCGATTCTGTATGCGTTGAGGTATGCACTCTTGGTACTGGCAATGGATGGAGAAATGTAGGAGAATACAGGCTAAGTTTTTCTGAGCATACTTTTCATTATGATTATGCTGTCTTTGCAAATGAAACTCTTTATTGGATTCCAATTGACGGAAAGATTGTGGCCTTCAATTTGGCGGATGAAAAGTTCTATGAACTTCCAACACTGCCTTGTGATTTCCATGAATTGGGATTTTGGGTGATGATTTATGTTGTTTTAAAAATCACTCCTGGGAAAGAAAGACTAGCATTTGGTTACTAAAGAAAATCGTAAATCAGAACATGATGGAGCAAGAGGAATACCTGTCATTGACTTGGAGTGAGGAGTTTGTCGGTCATCATCTGCAACCACTTGCCTTGATGAATACCGGTCATGAAGTTCTTTTTTCTAGTGGCACCCATCTCTATTCTTATGACATAATATCTTCCTGTTTGAGAACAATTGTCGATTTTCCTCTATGTGTTTGCCAAACAATTCCTCATATGAATACCTTCATTTCACTGAAAGCATTAGGAGAAGATGATACTACAACAATAGAATAAGGTAAAAGTGCAATATCATGTGAGAGAAGAAGAGGCGCTATCAGACGAAGGAGCAATAGGCGGGAAGGTCTGTAAATGCATAACTTTTAAACTGGTAATTTTTGTTGAAACTTTAAGCATTTGAAAATTGAAGTTCATTGAAATGCATTGTGCATTATGTGGAATCTTGTTTGTGAGTTACTGCATCATTTGTTGTCTATCCCGTCTCTTGGTTTAACTTTGAGCTGGTGCTAAGTTATCTTTCTATGTTAATCATGTTTCCTTGAACAATGAATTTTTTCTAATGAAGAGTGTGCTGCAGATTTTAGTAAAGATAATTTGAATCCAATAGGTATATGAATGAAAAATTGCAGACAGTAGTACTCCCAATTTTTCTAGGGATTTTTTTGTTTACTCTTCTTAGTATCACTTGATAGACAAGTATGGTAGCCAATCTTGAAGTTTCTTGTGTGTATGTCAAGTGTTTCAATATGCAGCAAAGCATACTTAGGTTCATAGAACTATCTGTATTGTGCAAACAAGGTAAGAACTTGTGATCAAATGCAAATTTGATCCCTGGTACTTTGGTTTCTGATTGGTCCGTGTCAAGATAATTTTGGATGTATGAAAATAGTTCATTGTAGATTAACAGGTTTACATGCGTAGGTGATCTTACTTTGAATAGTGTAGACTGTTTGGATCATTGGATGAGAATGAGATATACAAGTAAGTTTATCGCAGCACCAAAGCTCTGAAGCAAGCTGTCTTGTCTATGCTGTATTATCTATCGAATTTTCCTCCAAATCTCTTAAACATGTTAGGTTTGGTCAATATTTGTTGAGTTGAGCTTTTAGTCTTTGAAAATTTAAATAATTACGACTTTCTGACAATTCCAAGTTTGGCATACCTTGCAAACTACGATGGTCCAGAATTAATTGCGTTGGCAGCGACGAACTAGGCGTACTCTTTTGTTTAAATGTAGTGACGAGTTTATGTGCCTATATATTTAAATGCCTTTGCAAGACAAGTCAGATCGGCTAAGTTAGACTCAAACGACTTAACAGAAAAGATACACCATATATAGGTTATAGAGAATTCCCCCAAGTAAGGGCTGACCTAATTGGCTAGGCATATGTGTAACTCCAGCAGGACCTCTTCTAGGATGTCGATAACACCAGGCTAACTCAGATTCTAATGATATTATCGTCCTGAGAGTGGTTCTTCAAATTTTTACTTATCCCTGGTCAGTGACTGCATGTATTGGCGACCTAAAGATACAATCCTATAGAAGTCAACAATCAAACAAGGATTTATGTTTTGCTCTTGTTTTCTTTTGGTTTTTTTGGCTTAACTTTTTGATTGTTATTTTTACTCTACAGTTTAGTACTACACATAGTAGAGATTGGAAAGTTTTTTTACTTCTTAGCCCGGACTCAGTGGCAAAGATGGCAGTGTAGTTTGCCATTTTGTAAAAAGTAACCGTGTGCTGGTCCGGCATTGACTGATACAAATGTGGGAATATTTGCCAAATCTGGTGACAATCCTGGATTCACTTCCCCTCAGTCCAGTTATGTATCCAAGTAGTGCAGCTTCTGATTCCTCTTGATGGGAGGATTGCGCATGATAAATATTTTTCTTACTTACTGTAAATCGATGGGCGCATACCATTATGCAACTTCGGAATTTCGTTTATGTTTATATCTGATTTTGCAATACTTATTACTATGTGTTTTCTGCTGACTGGGCATCTGAATTTGGTTCGGGTCTGTTTGTTTTCCAATTTTTGCTATGCCTGCCTTTGATTCAAGTTGCACAAAATATCTGACTTAAGGGCTAGGGTGATCAGTAAAAAAACGTGTTACTCCTATCTGTTGCTTTTACTCTTCTTGTAATGTTTTCAATTAGGGTGTCCCGCAATAAAAAGACCCATTTCTTTTCAGGCCAAGTTGTCTGATTATTAAGGTTAAGCTAGTCGAAGCACCCTTGGAGAGGATTTTATAATGATATTGTTATTTCATATAGTAGCCCTTATATTGGATCTGCGTTGACTGATATGTGGGGATATTTAATCTCTCATACTCTCAAACATTATGGTGTGTTACCATCCATCGTAGGAAATGCTGAGTGCGTGGAATTAAGTTAATTCTGTGATACAGGGTTCAATTTGGTGAATTTGGCACGGCTGTTGTTCTTTTTACCCTACACATAGTAGAGTTCGGAAAGTTTGTTTTACTTCTTAGCCTGATCCAGTGCCAGAGATGGCAGTGTAGTTCGTCACTTTGTAAAAAGTAACTCTGTACTGATTCTGCATTGACTGATACAAGTGTGAGAATTGTAGCTTAAAACTGCTCAGGTTGCAGCAAGAGTGGTGTATGATTTGCAGAAGCTGGTGGCAATCCGAGATTCTAAGGCTTCCCTCGGTCCAATTGGGAATCCAAGTACTGCAGCTTCTGATTCCTCCTTATGGGGAGGAGCCCTGACAAACATTTTCATAGTTACTGTAAATCAATGGGCAAATACTAGTATGCAATTTCGGAATTTCGTTTATGGTTATACATCATATTACTGTAAGATTGAGTGCTTAATATATCAACATGTTCATTGTACAGTCAAAACCATTAAACAGGAAGCGATTACAACCTCATAAAAATGTCAGCTTTTCGCACTGGTAAATGACAGAACCCCCATGTCTAAATGTAAATGCATCATTACAAAACTGTGAGTCTGTGACCACATAGTAAGATCAAAGAAGTAGCAGCTATACTGAAAAACAAGAAGATTAACCTGAAATCGACCGAACATGTAGTGGCGAAAGCTTCGCCATCCCAATCGGTCGAGAAATCTGATGAATGATACACCCATTTGAATGCAAGACATCTGGTGCAGTTATCTCCACTCCATTAACAGAAAGAATCTCTTCATTCTCAGCAGTACTCGAATTAACCTTTGTTATCTGAAGATCTATGTCAGGAACTAAAGTTGTCAGAGTAGTTGCTGCAGAAGAAGCTGCAAGAAGTTGTTTGTAAGACCATCTTCCAGGTACTAAATGAATCATTACAATCTTTTCCAACAATGGTGAAGGTGATGAAGCCACATAAGAAAGTTCTGCTGGTGCAAAAATTGTTACAGAATTCATCATATTCAACTTCTTTATATGTACTTCATCATTAAGTACTGAATTCAACCCAATAGCAAATGAAACGAACCCATTTGAGCTTAAGGTTCTGAGAATTCCATTCCAAGAAACCCTTGTTCTTGATTTTCCATTTGAAATAGACCCACAATTTGAAGATTGAATAAAGTGATCAAAACCCAGATGAAGATTGATTGGAGAAAAGGGTTTAAGAACACCATGAATTATGTAAGGACCTTGATTGAAAATACCAGGGTCTGAAATCAAAACTCCATTAATTTCAAAAATACTCTGTTTTCTATCAATCTTTGTTACAGTAAGGTTTTTCCCTTGAAGAAGTGTTTGTAAACAGGTGTTTTCAGGTTTGTTCAAAAGATCTTGAATAGTGAATTTAGATGGAAAAGTATGAAATTTCAGAAGATCTTTTAATAAACGTGGTGGAAGAGAAAGATTGGAGATGGTTTCATCTCGAATAGCGAAAAACGTTGATGATGATGATGATGAAAGGATTAATTCAGGTGATATTTGTAGAAGTGTAGCCATGAAATGAAACCCAGAATTTCTTAATGCTAATGAAGCGTTTGATGAGATTTCGTGTTGAATTGATGGTGGTGGGTTGTGGGTTTTTGGATTTGGTGGTGAAACTGCTACAATTGCAAGAATTACAGTGATTGTCATGTAGATTGGTGCATGCCACCAGTGTGAACAAGAACAAGCCATTGTTTCAGAGAGGTAAAGATATTCTAGAGAGAAACAGAGAGAACAGAGGTTTTCTTTGTTTTCTTGTTCTGTTTCTTGTAGTGTTTGTAAATCGGGGGAGAGGGAAATTGGGGAAGAAAGATTTAAAACGCTTAATATGACCGAAATGACCCTAGTTTCTGTGGATAAGTTTCGGTGAATACACATGGAGGTTGGGTATGAGGAGGGTCCATGGTTCCGACGTGCAGGTGGAAATTGATTTTGCGTAGGGTTCAGATCTTTCCGGCGAAACCAACTAGATACCAGACTCCAAAGATTATTTACGTATTTTTATACAAATTTCTCTCAGGTTTCAATTTTATCGAGATTCTTTTGCCCTCTCTTATATTTAATCTTCCGTTGAGATACACTAAGCTGGATGTGAGTTAGGCGATCACCCGCATTTATAGTCTAAATTTTCACAACTAACTCAGCAACTCTATTTGGCGCTCAGTATGTGTGGTTAACATCGGTTCCAGGTTGATCACCATTTCCCGAAAGGGTCATTCATTTTTCAAATTTAAGGTTTAGATATTGGGCGATAAAATTGGGCAACCAACGTTTGACATGGATATTAAAAAAAAAAAAAAAAAAAAAAAAAGATGAAGAGCGAAAAGGTTTAATTTTTTCTTTTTCTTCAAGCATGCATAAATTATAAAAATTCAACTAAATTGTTATTACACGTGGGAATGTTTAGATAACATGTCTTCATTACTACAAACATGGTTGACTTGAAAAGATTTACTTCACAAAAAGTTAATCTTTAATTTTTAGAAATCGTTTTGAAGTCCTCTAAATTAATTGCAAACATTTCAATTTAAAACCGACGACAACTGCGATTTGAAACTGGCTGATATTCTTGTTTATAATTAGGAGAACAGTCAGGATGTATCTCTAGATGTTACGGGTATTTCACCTTTCACTGGTGGCGGTGTCCGCATTTCCATGCCGGGTCGTGCCATTGCCGTTGCAGTTACTCGTAAAAAACAGAAATATCTGGACAAATGTGTTGCTCATGGCTATGGATTTGATGTTTTGGTTTTTTCGACTCTTCGCGAGCTTGGTGAAGATTACAATAAACATTTTTTTTTTAAAAGAAAAATAAATTTTATTAAAACAACGAAAGCCACCTTACAAAAAAAGACATCAAAACCAAGTACAAACAAACTGAGAAGACTACAAGAAAACCAAACTCTAAAAACTCAGAACTTACAACAACAGAAGCACAGAAGAGAAACGAAACAAACTAACTCCAAACCAAACCATAATAAAACAAGCAGACTAAAACCCAACAAGCTACATACCTCAAAGCAACCCTAAACAAACAACTAACCCAAACACTGAAGCCAACCATATTAAGAATCACATTCCCTCTCTTCACAGTCCATATTGTAGATGTCTTTAATCACTAATTTATGAACTTGATTGCAATTATAATTCCTAGCATATTTGGCCAAAGCGTAAGCAACCTGATTACAAGTTCGTGGACGAAACTGAACCTTAACTTCCTTGAGGCATTTTATTAAGTTCCTACATTCAGTAATAAGATTATTGTCTTCCCATCTACAACTATCATTATTCTTTTCCTGAACTCCTTGCATTACAGTCCTCTTATCACCTTCTATGATGATTCTGCTGAGATTTCTTTCTTGAATCCACTTAGCTGTTTTTAACAGACCAATGGACTCAGCTTGATCCACATCTCTAACTATCTCTATGCAGGCCATGGCTTCCAGAACTATTCCTGAATTATCACGAACAACAAGAGCAATACCAACAACATTGGTATTAGGTAAAATAGAGGCATCTATATTCACTTTGAGCCAAGTAACATGAGGAGCAGTCCATATACCTGCCATTTTCATTATCACAGGTAGTGATCGAATCATGAGCTAAAACAGAAATATTATAACTAATGCAAAATTTATGAATTTGTTGAATTATGTTGCTTGGATTCTGATTTTTCTTATCAAATAATTTAGAGCATCTACTTTTCCAGACTGCTAGATTGATATTATGCTTTCTATCTATAGAGACTAGGTTTTGTTTATCATTCCAAGACCTAATCTAGTCTCTAAGAGAGCTGAATTTTAATGCCTCTTGATAAATAGAGTTAGAGAACCAAACCATACTGCCCTTGGAAAACGACAATGAAGAAGAAGATGGTATGTTGTTTATACACTCTGAGTGCACATTTGGAAAAAAAACCTCTTCCTTCCTAACGAAGCGATAGATTTTAGTCAAAACTGGCAGTATATCTCTGAAGATTTTCCATAGAAACATCTGACACTTAAATGGCACCTGAACATGCCATATCATCAACCATATTCTCTCCTGACTCTTATCTATATGCTTATCTTCATGAGCCAATGGCATTATAGGCAGAGTTTACTGTGAATCTACTATTTTTTAGTTAAAGACCGTCTTAGAGTATTTTTCTTCTCCATGTGGGTAATCCTGATATTTTTAATCTTATTGATATGCTCATTGGAAAATATTTCTTGCAACTTATGTTCTTTCCATCTCTTATTCTCAGTATCAATCAACTCAGACACCAACATTCTTCCATTCAGCTTGGTTGGAATTTGTGAAATATGATTTTCCTCTTTTACATTTCCAAACCAATTATTTCTACCAACTTCAATACTGGAACCATTGCCAATTTCCCAAATATGGTATCTCTTAACCCATTTTAAACCTACTTGAATGCGTTTCCAGATCCACATGCCCTTTCTTTTAACTTCATTATGTAAAGGATCTAAACCTCTATAGTATTTGGCTTGTAACAGTTTAACCCATTCAGCATTTTTTTCCTGAACCATCCTCCATGCAAGTTTAGTTAACAGAGCTTCATTAAAGTATTTAGTATTTTTGAAACCCAGTCCTCCATATCTTTTAGGTTTATTTACTTCTTTCCAGCCAACGAGACAAGCACCATTTGGTTTGTTCTTATTCCACCAATAATTCCTTTGAAGAGAATTTATCTTCCTTACAGTTTTATTTGGAAATTGCATACATCCCATTTGAAAATTAGCCATAGTACTAACTGCTGCTTGAATCTGTGTGCTTCTACCAGCTTGGTTTATTAACTTTCCTTGTTAACTTTTTAGTCTTGACTCCATCTTCTCTCATGTTTCTTCAAGACACTGATTTTCGTTTCTTCCAATAAACATATGAATTCCCAGATATATTTCTTCCAATGGCATTTTTTGCATTTTAACCATTTCTGTAAGATCCAACTGTGCTGCTTCTGTGAGGTTAGTACTAAAATGAATACTAGATTTACTAAGACTGACCATTTGTCCTGAGATGTCACAGAAATTATTTATTATCTTTATTAGATTCTGAACTGATTTCCCCGAATCACTTGAAAATAAAATGCAGTCGTTTGCAAAGAATAAGTGAGTGAATTTTGGACCTGTATGAACTGGTTGAATTGGGATAATATCCTTTTTTGCTGGCTGCTGATTGAAGCATTCTACTAAAAGCTTAAAAATGTAAGGAGAAAGAGCATCACCTTGACACAACCCCGTGAAGGAGTAAATGTTGGAGTTGGAGACCCATTCAAAAGTATGATGGAAGAAGTACTGATGCATTGATTAATCATTTGACACCATTTTTCATTAAACCCCATATGTTGCATTATTTTTAGAATGAAAGACCACTCCATCCTATCAAACGCTTTAGCCATATCTAGCTTTATAGCCACAAAACCAGGAAATACTTTTGTTTTCTTCATGTAATCTATAATCTCATGAACTATTATGGTATTATCTAAAATATTCCTGCTTGGAACATACGCTGCTTGCCAAGGAGATATGATTCTATTCAGATGTTTCTTCAATCGATTCGCTAGAATTTTAGAAATTACCTTGTAAGTTATATTACATAAGTTTATTGGCCTGAAATCTGCTGGCGTTTCTAGACAAAGCTTCTTCGCAATTAGCACTTGGTAAGTATGGTTCATATTCTTTAATATATATCTTGTTCGAAAAAAGTGTTGTACCATTACAACCATATTGGCTTCGACAACATCCCAACATTTCTGATAGAAACCTGCTTGAAAACCATCTGGCCCTGGAGATGCCCAAGAAATGATTTGAAATACTTCTTTTTTGATCTCATAACTACAATTCTTTATTATCTTCAGTTGAGATACATGGTTTTATTAGCTTGAACACATCTGAATCTTGAGGAGGATTTGCTGTAGTAGATATAACCTTAAAATGGGATATAAGAAGGTTCTGAATATCCTCCCTAGAATTATACAAATTACCTTGATCATCTTTGATTGAATCGATTTGATTTCTCCTTCTTCTTAAATTAGCTCTGGCATGGAAATATTTTGAATTTCTATCTTGAATTTTCAAAATTTTCTCTATAGATTGCTGAAAAGGAATATTGTTCTTGACTTGATACCACTGTTGAATTTCCACCTGCAATTTTTTAAATTCCTATTGTTCTTAATATGAATTCCCATGAATGTGCTGAATTCTCTCTTGAACAGTTTGTATTCTTCCATCAATGTTCCCAAAAACATTTCTTTTCCATTCTTTTATACTAACTCTTTCTTCATTGCGTTTCATATTGAAGTTTGCATCTGGAGAACCTGATTGTTTCACCCTCAAACTTTCTTGAATAATTGGCTTGAAAGAATTGTGCTTGGTCCAAGTTTCATAAACTCTGGAAGGTTTATAAAGATTTTCTAGTAGGGGTAGGGTATTTAAAAGAATGGGTGCATGATCAAATCCTATTGGAATGAGGTTACGAACAATAGCATTTGGAAAAATAAAAAGCCATTGAATTGTTGTTAGGGCTCTGTCGAGTCTAGTTTTAACTAATTTTTGGGGATTTCTTTTGTTTGTCAAGGTGAATGGGTTACCTGAGAATGGAATTACATGAAGACCAAAAGAATCTATTGTTTGTTGAATGATTTCAGGTGTTGAAGGCTTATGGATTGAAAAAGATTGTCTTTCATGATGAAATAAAGTGACATTTAAATCTCCAATAATCATCCATGGAAAATTCATATTCTGACCCATCTTGTAACACTTCGTGTTTTTGGCATGGCGCATGCTCAAAGATCCGCCATGGCATGAGATGAAGCTTCATCTCAAGTCCGTCTGCATAGTAGAAGGAACATTGGCCTAGGCCAATACGGTGCCAAAATGGCGCATTATATTGGGCATATTGGTGAAGGCCAATATGGAACCAAGAGGGTGTAAGTTGTCAGCTATATTGTCCAAAGGCCAATCTCACATCAAATGGTGCATTAGGCCAATTGGGTAGATGGCCTTGAGCAAAGCAGTGCTAACATAGCACATTACCATGTCATTGGCATAGGGCCAAGATCACTTTACTGTGTTGCATCAGGCCAGAGAAGGATGGCCTTGGCAATGTACATCCATCATGAATGGACATTGCGGTTGGCATATAGGCCAGAAATGAAAGTACATATATATCATGGCCCTTCAATGGACCTAGATTAGGAAATGTTCATCCATCATGACCCGACATTGGAACTGGCATGTAAGCCAGAACTGAATGTGCAACCATCATGGCCGGGTATTGATATGTTTTGTAGTTGTAGTGGTAAAAAGATTCGAACTCTAAG
>JAJJMB010008071.1:8036765-8134067 GCA_023531105.1 Papaver atlanticum | reverse complement strand
CGAGTATCTTTGTTTCCTGTTTTACCGAGAATTGATTGAGCTCTTCCTTTTTTTTTTACATTTGCAAGACCAACACCTTCCTTGTTTAACTCCAGAAAATCCATATAATAGAAAGTCCGCTTAAATCCTGCCCTGAATTCTCCCTTATTCTTTCCCATTATTGCCATATACCCTCTGTTTTATAGAAACCGATGATCGAGACAATTTTGGCTTATTCAAAAGACTATACCATCTCTGTTTATCACTAACATACCCATCCCAATCCAAATCTGGGATTGAATCTCTCTTGAACCTTCCTAAAATCAATCTCAAAAATCTGCCAGACGCTGCAACATTTTCCCGCCTATTTGTGAAATTCAAAAATGAAAAGGATGACCTCCCCTTATCCTCTGATGGGGTGCCAATAACACTTTTCGAGCCAATTTTGCCGCAAAAGCTTATTTCTCCAAAAACACCTACAAAAACATAAAATAATCAAATAAGTACGATTCGAGCACTAACGATAAACATAATTTAGATCAAAATAGACACATAAATGCGTCTATCAGGTATCCATAAATACATGGCAACGGCCATGAATAGTTTTGCAAGATTCGACCTTGGGACTTGATGAATGTTTTTTCCTCCCCTAATTTAAGTTGTAAAAATGTCTTAATACATATATAGGGATGGGTAGTTGGTTGAAGGTGCATATGCGGACCATGCACCAAGTAAACTTCATAGCTTGGTCGAAAGAGTATAAATGATGCTTCGGCCTCATTTATATCTGCGTAGCCTTGCCAGTGGAGCATATTAAGCATGGGAATCATTATGCCATCCCATGGGACAAATATGCATCACTTG
This sequence comes from Papaver atlanticum, assembly GCA_023531105.1. Taxonomy (NCBI): domain Eukaryota; kingdom Viridiplantae; phylum Streptophyta; class Magnoliopsida; order Ranunculales; family Papaveraceae; genus Papaver; species Papaver atlanticum. Next base: position 8,133,224 of record JAJJMB010008071.1, on the reverse strand, counting down.
GATGCATTTTGACGGAACGGCATACACGGAATAGGCTATTACCATTATTGCTTGGCCACAACCTTGCAAACGAGTTGGCTTAAGCTTCTGTCCCCTCGAGGATGAACTACGGTCAGTGCTTGATCCATTTAGAGTAGGGGAGGGTACGTAGGAAGCCACAATGATTTGCTGCATTGATGGTCCAACACTTTGTCGCTCATATCATCTAATTGCAAGACGATTGCGGCATATTATCCTCTCATATCATCTGGCTCGATAATTGCGATGCAAGAGATGATTGTGTCTACACTTGATGAGGCTAGTTGCATGCCATTAACCGGATGATCATACTATCTATCAAGCTACACGGAGATGGCATATGCATCAATTACGAATTGGCCATGGCTTAGAAAGTAAGCTACATCAATATGCAAGTTAGAGGAGCTTGCGTTGGCTTAATGAATGTACGACATGAGCCTGGTTGATGCACCCTTGGCACGAGCAAGATAAGTTCATGCTTTCATCAATGCCTAAGCTAAGTGAATAGGGGGTATTAGGCCTGCAATGGCCTATGCGTAAGTTCAAGGCATGGTTTATGCCTGGAAAAGACTCGGAAGGCTAGTGATGCGTGTAAGGTGCATCGGATATAGACTTCAAGGCTTTAAACCCTTCGCAGAACAATGGTAAGTTGGAACATTGTGGAAGATAAATTAGATGCATGTGGAGCATGCTTGCAAGGGCAAATGGACGTGCGTTTGCCTAGATTTAAGGCCCGGTAAGTAGCATTATCATGGCGCATCGGGGAAGTTATGGCATGCGCGCTAGGCATAATTTTCCGGTCTGTCACACATCTCCTGAATTAGACTCCACTGAATATTTCTTTCATCATTGTAATAAGAACTATACATACAAGTTAGAACCCACTGCGCATTCTTAGGACCAATATGCAAAACTAAATTTACTATACTATCTGTACAATGCATAATATCTATTTTAAAACCATCCTTCCACATTACAGCCAAACCTACTGCTTTAACTTTTTTTATTTTAACACCAAACATGTGGATAACCCATATCATGCAACAAAAAGAAAGCATTTTTATCTTGTTGTTTAGTTTTAGATAGAAAAATGATATGTGGGTTACATTTGGAAATGCAATCCCTAAGATGATTTCTAGTATGCTTATTTCCTAATTGGACATTCCATGCAAAAATCTTTATATTCACATAATTGAAAAGTAATAGAATCAAGGGACTTTTAGTAATTGAAATGTAATAAGTTCTAAGATTATGTGACTGATGGATCCCTAAATTTATGAATTTGAAGTTAATCAAAGAAAACTTGAAAGCTAAAAGGTTAAGAGTAAAACCTAATTTTCCTGCTCTGCTTGATGTTCCCCAAAGGCTTGGATAACTTGATTGTCCCATCACCCATGTGACGGACCGGGTAATTACGCCCGGAGCGCCTGGGCGCGCGCAGGCCATAACTTCCCCGATGCGCCATGATGAAGCTACGGTCCGGGCCTTAAAGCTAGGCAAATGCACGTCCATTTGCATTTGAAAGCATGCTCGTGGAGCATGATGCAGCTAATTAGCTTCCACACCGTTCCAAACTTACCTCCGAGGCCATACCCAATGCACCATTGGTACATTCCTAAGTCGAATGGCTTCATAGGAAGTATGATCATCCAATGGATGGCATGTAACTTGCCTCATCAAGTCTGGCCGCAATCATCTCTTGCATCAGGCTACCAAGCTTAGATGACATGAGAGGCAAGTATGCCGCAATCATCTCACAATTAGATGATATGAGCGACAAAGTCCTGGACAGGCAATGCTGCAACTCATTGCGGCTGCTTACGTACCCTTCCCTACTCTAAAGGGATCAATCACATACCGTAGTTCATCCCGAAGGGAAAGCAACTTAAACCAACTCGTTTGCAAGGTCGTGGCCTTGAAATAATGGCAATGGTCTAGTCTGTGTAGGCCGTTCTATCAAGATGCACAATGATTATGCATCATCGGGTCCGCATTGGCAACGTTACGGATCTATAAATGAGACTTAGGCATCATTTATACTCTTCCGGCTAAGCTATGAAGCTTACTTGGTGCATGGTCCGCATATGAACCTTCAACCCACTACCCCTCCCTATATATGTTAACTTGCAATTTATACAAGTATGAATAAGGGAGCGGATTGACATGCTTGCTTCACTATTCATCCGCAATGATTACGCACAATGATTGCGCGACACTCGCTTCTGCCGTATTGCACAATGATCGTGCAATACTGGTTCCGACTATCGCATAATGATTGTGCGACATTCTCTCTGGCGTATTTCATAATGATTGTGCAATACTCTCTCGGCCAGCCCTCTCTGGCCTGATGCACAATGATTATGCAATATTGGCTCTAGGCCAATAGTCCACATAACGCATAATGTTTGCGCTGCAATGCTCAAGGCCGTCTACCTAACTGGCCTAATGCATCATTTGATGCGAGATTTGGAACATAGACAAATACCAAACATAATGCGCCATTTTGGCACGATATTGGCTTTAAGCCAATCTACCCTTTACCAAGCAACAAAAGCTTTGGATGAAGCTTCATCTCAGGCCATGGCGCATCTTTGAGCATGCGACATGCAAAAAGTGCGGGTGTTACATTATTACACCCTTTAAAGAATTTTTCCCCTTAAATTCAAAACAAATTAGGGTTCGGATTCCTCAAGTACTCGTCCCATACCAAACACTTAGGAATCCTCAAAGCTCACAGGGCCGTTTGCCAAGATTTTGGCAAAATCCAACATGACAAGCCATTCTTTCTACAGTACTGTGTGATCCAGTGCCAGAGTAGTTAGATTCACCGGTCTTTCACCGTCCCCAACTGTTTACTCCCCCGGAATACTAACTTACCACCCGAGACGGCATGTCCGCAGGTTTTGTCAGACGTTAGTAATTACATCACACTCCGTCCAATGAACGAGTGCGAGGTGATCAACCCAAATGTCACAATAGAATGGATACCATCCAACTGTCTCAGACACTCTCCGGTGGTCAAGTGCCTAAATTAGGCCAAGCAGTGGCACAGTACTGAGCAAAGTCTATACTTGCCGCATAAATGTTGGCCTACCCAACCAACTTGCGCATAAGTTGGCCTACCAACCAACTTAGAATTTCCTTGGAGGAAATACTAGCTAATGAGTCCATTGCGCACAGTCACTAGAGTTATCTCGGAACTTACTCTGATACCAACTGTGACGGACCGGGTAATTATGCCCGGAGCGCCTGGGCGTGCGCAGGCCATAAATTCCCCGATGCGCCATGATGAAGGTATGGTCCGGGCCTTAAAGCTAGGAAGATGCACGTCCATTGGCACTTGCAAGCATGCTTGCGGAGCATGATGCATCTAACTTAGCTTCCACACCATTCCAAACTTACCTCCGAGGCCATGCCCAATGCGCCATTGGTACATGCCTAAGTCGAACGGCTTGATAGGAAGTATGAGCATCCACTGGATGGCATGAAACTTGCCTCATCAAGTCTGGCCGCAATTATCTATTGCATCGGTCTACCGAGCTTAGATGATATGAGAGGCCAGTATGCCGCAATCATCTCACAATTAGATGATATGAGCGACAAAGTGCTGAACCGGAAATGCTGCAACTCATTGCGCTGCCTACGTAACCTTCCCTACTCTAAAGGGATCAAGAACATACCGTAGTACATCTCGAAGGGACAGCAACTTAAACCAACTCGTTTGCAAGGTCGTGGCCTTGATATAATGGCAATGGCCTGGTCCGTATAGGACGTTCTGTCAAGATGCACAATGTTTATGCATCATCGGGTCCGTGACATGGCATCGTGATGCCTTCGCATCATATGCCCCATTGGAAACGTTACAGAGCTATAAATGAGACTTAGGCATCATTTATACTCTTCCCGCTAAGCTATGAATCTTACTTGGTGCATGGTCCGTATTTGCACCTTCAACCCACTACCCTCCCTATATATGTTAACTTGAAATTTCTACAAGTATGAATTAGGGAGCGGATGACATGCTTGCTTCACTATTCATACGCAATGATTGCGCGACACTTTCTTCTGTCGTATTGCACAATGATCGTGCAATACTGGTTCCGACTATCACACAATGATTGTGCGACATTCTCTCTGGCGTATTGCATAATGATTGTGTAATACTTTCTCAGCCAGCCCTCTCTGGCCTGATGCACAATGATTGTGCAGTATTTGCTCTAGGCCAATAGTCCACATAACGCGTAATGTTTGCGCTGCAACGCTCAAGGCCATCTACACAACTGGCCTAATGCATCATTTGATGCGAGATTTTTACCTTAGCCAAATACCAAACATAATGTGCCATTTTGGCACGATATTGGCTTTAAGCCAATCTACCTTTTACCAAGCAATGAAAGCTTTGGATGAATCTTCATCTCAGGCCATGACGCATCTTTGATCATGCGACATGCAAAAAGTGCGGGTGTTACAACCCAGCTTGAGAAAAATTGTATATTGTTTTTTTACATTTGCTCAACTTCTTGAGGAAAAGTTTGATAATGCATTTGATGAGAGTATTCCTCCATATGTTTTTGAACTTGATTACCTGTAACACCCCGAATTTTTAGCATGGTGCATGCTCAAATATGCGCCATGGTACGAGATGAAGCTTCATCTCAGGTTTTTGTCGCGTTAAGAGGAATATTGGCCTAGAGCAATTATTGCATCATCATGATGCATTAGGCCAGTTGGGTAGATGGCCTTTAGCGTTGCAGCGTAATCATTACGCATTATGCAGAAAATTGGCCTAGAGCCAATATTGCACAATCATTGTGCATCAGGCCAGAGAGGGATGGCGTAACGAGTGTTGAGAAATCATTGTGCGCAATCATTATACGCAATCATTGTGCGTAATCATTGTTGGACTTGGTGAAAACATTTTTCTCCCCTTTCCAAAGTTGTAGAAATTGCAAGTTAACATATATAGGGAGGGGTAGTTGGTTGAAGGTGCATATGCGGACCATGCACCAAGTAAGCTTCATAGCTTATCCGAAAGAGTATAAATGATGCGTAAACCTCATTTATAGCTGCGTAGCCTTGCGAAGAAGTCATTTGATGCTTAGGCATCATTATGCCATGTCGTGGACCCGATAATGCATAATCATTGTGCATTATAACGGAATAGCCTATACGGACTAGGCCATGACCTTACAAACGAGTTGGTTTAAGTTTCTGTCCCTTCGTGGATGAACTATGGTCCGTGCTTGATCCCTTTAGAGTAGGGAATGGTACGTAGGCAGCTGCAATGAGTTGCATCATTTCCGGTCCAGCACGTTGGCCCCTCATATCATCTAATCTCGGTAGCTCGATGCAAGAGATGATTGCGGCCAAAATTGATGAGGCTTAGTTGCATGCCAGTAATGGATTCTCATACTTCTTAAAAAGTTATAAAGAGTTTGTAAGCGAGGTAAGGTAAGGAATGGAAAAAGGCTTAGAGCATCCTATGCCTAAGTCTAAGGCATATGCCTTATACCTGGACAAGACTCGGCAGTATGACGGTTTCTCAGCTAGATAGGAAATTCAGTGATGAAATTCCTATGTTGAGGCAAATCTAGTGACTCATGCAATATGCATTAGCCTTGGCCTTATGGCCTTACACCCTTTAATGGACAAGGGTAAGTTTGGAACGGTGTGGAAGATAAGTTAGCTGTATCATGCACCATGAACATGCTTGCAATTTCAAATGGACGTATTGCCTAGCTTTAAGACCTGGACTGTAGCTTTATCGTAGAGCATCGGGGAAATTATGTCCTGCGCTCCCAGGCACGCCAGGCGTAATTTTCCGGTCTATCACAGTTGGTATCAGAGCAAGTTCCGAGAAAACGCTAGGACTGTGAGTAATGGACTCGTCAAGCGAGTACTTTCTTTAATGGAAACTTAAAGTTGGAAAGTAGGCTAACTTTTGCGCGGAAAGGAGTTTGTAACTGCTACGTCAGTTACTATGCGAATCGAGTTGAGCTTGTTTGAGTGCTTTGAGCCTGCCTAAGTGGCACTCCACTGGCGAGTGGATATCCGAAATACCGTCTAGGACGGTGGGTAGACAATGGGACTGATCATCCCCACACGTTGGCAACTGGCCAATGGTGTGCGTTGTCAGGCCCGGCTAGCATCCCACTTACGAGTGGCAACCTGGATGACCGTCAGGGACGGTGGGCAACTGGATCTTGTTCCACACAATACTATAAATTGTTGGCACCAACTTTTTGAACTTTAGAGACCCCCTGAGTGTGTAGTATGGGATGCACATTTAGGATACCTTGTTGAGATATCCCTTTTCGCAACTGGCCAATTGAGATTCTTGGTAAAGTTGTGGACTCTTTTTGGATTCCTGAGTATGCGGTATGGGACGTTTTCTCAGAAGGTCCTAATTGATGTTCCATTACAAACTGAAGAAAGCTGTGATTTCTGAGCATCTGGTATGGGACTTTTGTTCAGGAATCAAAACCGAAGAGATTGTCCATAATAGTTTTTGTTTTGAATTTCGGGGATGAAATTCTTTAAAGGGTGAATGATGTAACACCCGAATTTTTAGCATGGAGCATGCTCAAAGATGCGCCATGGCACGAGATGAAGCTTCATCTCAAGTTTCTGTCGCGTTAAGAGGAATATTGGCCTAGAGCCAATGTTGCATCATCATGATGCATTAGGAAAGTTGGGTAGATGGCCTTTAGCGTTGCAGTGTAATCATTACGCATTATGCAGAAGATTGGCCTAGAGCCAATATTGCACAATCATTATGCATCAGGCCAGAGAGGGATGGCCGAACGAATGTTGCGCAATCATTATGTGCAATCATAGTTGGACTTGGTGAAAACATTTGGCTCCCCTTTCCAAAGTTGTAGATATTGCAAGTTAACATATATAGGGAGGGGTAGTTGGTTGAAGGTGCATATGTGGACCATGCACCAAGTAAGCTTCATAGCTTAGCCGAAAGAGTATAAATGATGCGTAAGCCTCATTTATAGCTGCATAGCCTTGCGAAGAGGGCATTTGATACTTAGGCATCACAATGCCATGTCGCAGACCCGATAATGCATAATCATTGTGCATTATGACGGAATAGCCTATACGGACTAGGCCATTACCATTTTGCTAGGCCATGACCTTGCAAACGAGTTGGTTTAAGTTTCTGTCCCTTCGAGGATGAACTACGGTCCGTGCTTGATCCCTTTAGAGTAAGGAATGGTACGCAGACATACGCAATGAGTTGCAGCGTTGTCGTTCCAGCACGTTGGCCCCTCATATCATCTAAGCTTGGTAGCTCGATGCAACAGATGATTGTGGCCAAACTTGATAAGGCTTAGTTGCATGCCAGTAATGGATGCTCATACTTACTATCAAGTTATAAAGAGTTGGTAAGCGAGGTAAGGTAAGGAATGTAAAAAGGCTTAGAGAGGCCTATGCCTATGTCCAAGGCACATGCCTTATACCTGGACAAGACTCGGCAGTATGACGGTTGCTCATCTAGATAGGAAATTCAGTGATGAAATTCCTACGTTGAGGCAAAGCCAGTGATGCACGCAATATGCATTAGCCTTGGCCTTATGGGCTTACACCCTTTAGCGGAGAAGCGTAAATTTGGAACGGTGTGGAAGCTAAGTTAATTGTATCATGCACCACGAGCTTGCTTGCAATTGCAAATGGATGTGCGTTTTCCTATATTTAAGGCCCAGACTGTAGCTTCATCATGGCGCATTGGGGAAATTATGGCCTGCGCGCCCAGGAGCGCCAGGCATAATTTTCCGATCCGTCATATTACTAGTCTCTGAATAATCTGTATGAATACTCGCACTGCTACTAGACCTTTACATTTCTCTACTTCTTTTTGGCCTTATAGATGTTGAAGATTCTCCACCTCCCTCAGATTAAGAATAAATAGTAGAGACATGATAACCATCTTCAGGAATTTGAAAGTGCTTCTTTTCCATTCTCTTTTTGCTTCGATATATTCTTCTTTGGAGAAATTAAAAATTTCTCCCCCTGTCGATATTTAGGGTTATTTTTCCTTGAATAAATAACCTCTCCATAATCTTCACCAAATTTAAATATATATCTAACAATAGTTTGCACATTCTATGCTTTTTCAGCACATTCATTTTCTCTTCATGATCCATAATAAGGAAAGTTGGGAAAAAATTTCTTGGAAGTCTCTGGAAATAGATAGGAACCTATTGAGTACATTTTCTGTAAGAAGACCTCTTAACATTGGATTTGAAACATTGAACTCAATTAATACGCTTACTGCATTAGTAACAGTTGGGTTGTCATCTTCTGGAATGTTTGCAATATGATTTTCCACTTCAACATTAAGAAATTCAGGTGGCAGCTTCTTAATATCAATCCAAAACCGTTGAGTGTGAAAATCAAGATTCTCTGTTATAACATAAGAATTCCATTCTCTGAATACTATTCATAACCATCAAAACTCCAAGGACTATTTTCCAACACATAATTGTACTCATTACACTCATAGAACCGAAAGATGAACATGTTTTTAGCATGACATCTAATTTGAAAATGACCATGCCCCCAAGCCATTGTTGCTTCTTGCTCATCTTTATCAACTCCCATTGTATGCTCACAGAAGACTTTTCCAGTCAAGGAAATTTCCTATTTTTTGATTTCCTAACTGAGTTTGATATTTGGATACCTGATTACTCTTCTAATTTGCTCATTTTCCTCTAGATTTGTATTTTTAATTCGCTCAATGAGATCAAAACCTCTCATATTTAGACATTATAGCAAAGAAAAATACAAGCAACACCAAGTAAAGGAGAAATTGGTGAAAACAATTATTCTTACCAGATCCATTTATAGAGATGTTGCATGTATTTTTATTGCAACGTGTAGAAAGCTTCATATATTTTGCACCAGTTATCATACAGTTGAAGTGATAAATCATCAAACCAAGATGAATAAGCATCCACCTCCCATGATTCTGCAATTGGTTTCAACCATACCATATTTTCATATTTTCCTGATAACTGCCTCCATTAAGAAAAGAGCTCTCAGTAATCAATTTTCTTTCCGTTACTTCAAAACCTTTAGGGGACGAGATAACCTTTAAAATAGGGGAACCTTTGACAGAGAAAAAAACCATGCACTTTAACAATACCTGCTAGACATGGAAAAAACAGAAATCAATTTAAAACATTGAATGGCAAAAAACTATATTTGGGCAAAGACAAACGATAGAACCAAGAAGACTTAAAGAAAAACTTTACATATCATTGAAAAGACAAATCAGACAGAAGAATTCATAAAGAAAAGATGAGGATTAAAGCATGTAGAGAAAATCCAAGGATTAAAGAGATTAGAATCTGGGATTTTCGATGACTCGGTTAACTGAGTCAAACGCCGATTTAGTCGCCCAATTCAGTCGCCATAGCTCTAGAACTCTCTAACTCCAGTTCTCACTCTACTTTTTCGTTTCAATAAACTTCTTGAAAAGATTGAAAAATTGCCTCAACAACAATGATGCAAATAGTGAGGCAGGTAGCTTCTTGTTTCACAGACTAGGGGTTGTCATTCAAAAGAGCGTAGGAGCTCAGCTTGTCGCGAGACTCCCATCCAGCTTCATGTAAAAACTTTGTTTCTAATTGGTATATATCAATGTAGTTAATTCCGGATTCTGGTTTCATATCGGTCGGAACCGAGACACTGGGACAACTTTATCTCGGGGATATTCTCGGTGAAATCTCGGAGTAACTACCGAAAATTCGTTTTGAATTTTATACATATAGTATTATGTCAAGCATTAAACAAACATTTTCACACATAATTATGTATAAATACCACCAATTTATGAAAGTAGAAACTAGTCTTCATTCAAAATAAAAGAGAACTCTAGATCCATACAATTTAAAAAACTTCATCCAAGTTTCCGGCTAATTCCGGACGAATCACGCGAGATTCAACCAAAAATTCCGGACGACTCCAGCAAATTCCGTCTCGGCGGAATTAAGTATTTCGCTACCTTGAAAACCGAAAACGGAATTTCCGGTGAGATCTCGGCCGAGATTGACTACATTGGTATATACTTTTATTTCAAAAAAACAAAAAACAAAAAAAAATATATTTCAACTTCCAACCATTTCCTTGACCTCTGAGATTACTTTTTGAAATATAGTAGTTTTCTTTATTTTCAACAAGACAAGATAGAAATATCTATAAATATTCGGAAAAAGAAATTAAAAAAAAAAAAAAATCTCAAAATGTTACAGGGCATACGGCCCATGGATGTGCGGTCCATCTAGTTACCTAGTGTTTCCCCTTTATATATATTGTATCCATGTAACCCTAATATACTGATGAATAGAAACTTCTCTTTGCCTCTTTACTTTCTCTATATTCTCCACTGCAACACGTTATAAGCACGACTCTACCACTTTATGCAAAAAAAAAATTTATCGCTCGAGATCAATCATGGATTCCTTTAATAAAATATTAGCGTGGTTCTGATCAAGATTAATTTTTATTATGAATGCGTTACCAGGTATTCTCGTTCCACGGAAGAATCTCGTTTTCATAGTATTTTCTAGAGTTCCACGAATATATGATTGTCAAACATATATATTTCACTGTTAGATTTTCACAAAATTCTGATATCTTTAACCCAATTATGTATTACATATCATATAAAAATTTAAATAAAATCGGAATATGATGCAATCTCTAAAACTTGCTTTTATTAAAACTGTGTATGTTTAGAAAAACCCTAGTTTAAAACAACGTCGTAAAACCTAATATTTAAGAATTAGAACCATTGGATTATATTGTATTTTCAATATGTGTTATATATTGTTCTTTTTGAGATACTGTAAAAATTTCATAAAGATCCAACCATGGGAAATACTCAAAAATACGTGATATTTGCAACCGTGTCCACAGAAACGCTAATTGGAACAGTCATACGGCGTCATGGATATCTGTTTATATAGCCGTTGGATTTATTTGAAATTTTATTATGTTTTTCGAAACATTATTATGAAGATACTGTAAAAATTTCATAATCGTCGGAGATGCTTACAGTTGTTTTCTGATCACTAAAGTTGGATGATGAAATTTCCAAATTTAAGGTTAACAATATGTTTTGGGCTCATATGCTAATAGTTTCAAGAGTATTATCAATGGGCTTGAATACTTCATATATAATGGACTTTATATGCTTATATTCGTTAACCATGACCTTGTCAACCCAATGGACCGGGCCTTTACCAAATAGTTTACCAGACTTTGATTAAACCAACCGACTCGAATTTGACTTTTTGGACTCAGAAGTACTTGAGCACCATTAAAGGGTATTTGATGTGGAAGTTTGTGTATACAAGTATAATACTTCCATCATAAAAAATAAATAAATATATTCTACCTATAACGATGCACCGTTTAAACATGAAGCTTAAGTTTTTACGTTTCTTAGGCGACATATTAACTTTTCAGATTATGTAATGCTTTAAATGAAGTTTTTGAAACATTCACGAAATTTCCCCCCCGAAAATTTGAATGTTCAGTGGGATGGATTCCACTTGCTAGACTACAAAGATATGTTACAAATTAGCACCTCAACTTTTGTGGAAAGAAATTCACAAAATGTGACATGAGTCAGAAAAATCTTTCCATTTTTATCTTTTCAACTTCATCCATTACACTAAAGTAACAGTAGATGCTGAAATATGTTAACAAGATATTCACGGTCTTTCGTAAGATATTCAACCCAATGCAAGTGGTTGGGATGCATGTGAGATTCTCTTGAGTAACAATGTATACCTGTGTTGGGATAAAGAAAATTCTCAACTTAAGGTAACTGTGGAAAGAATAATTATGGAAAGAACCTCGAAGAACAGAGGGTTAGACGTGCTAAATCATACCAACATTTGTATACTAGAACATGTGAAAGAATACAAATAAATTATGGTAGAAGATATAAGCCTTTTTCTAAACTAGGACCAGAGATGTAATTCCGGCTCAAGTAATAACGATACAAAGTAAATGTATCTACCTTGCATGAGACAGAGATGTAATTCTGACTCATTTAAACATGAGTTAGAAACTTGGTATAAACATTTTACTGAGAATGGTACAAACAATGAAATGCAGGTATCATATAGTAGCAACCAACTACAAGATATATAGAGAGTTTAAAGGACAACAAACTCACTATATGTTAAAACAAGGTCATACCCATGCTTGTCAACTTCGGTGACAATAAGAAATTTTCCCAGTTAATAAGAATTAAATTCATTGTCTGCACTTATGGTATGAAAAGTATATCATTTCCATGAGACTGAAATGCTCTTAAGCATTTGAGTTATAAGGATCATTTGTACATTATGAATTATCTTCATCAACTGTAACACTCTAAAGTAAATGAGATAAATTTTATTTTGTTACGTAATAAGGCCACACCACTTGTTACACGAAGCTCTTAAGGAAATATCTTAAACTGATTGTTGGATTATTTCCTTATACAATACCATGCGATGATTGGATCACTACATGTAATAGCCAAGCGAAGAAATGCTCAATCTTTGTTACCTAATTGGTATAAAGATTAAAAGTTACATGAGCTCTGTAAGAACCAAGAGCTAATCACACTTTGATAAGTTTCTACGAAGTCTATGCAAACGGTTATTGTATGAAAACTAACTGTGAGAATGGGAATGCATCTACAAATTACCTCCAATGAATGTGAAAGGAATCACATTTTAGAGAAAATAATGAGCCAATTAGTCTAGTGAACTGTAAATCACTAATATTTGGATAATTGAATCCATATCGTCACCGACAATGTAATGTTGGGAATTGACTCATTCAGGTTTTGACATAACCATAAAGACACTTTGGTTGTGATATGATGTTCTGTTTTGAAAAAACTCAAATGGACATCTTTTTATTTGAGTGAACAAGAAAATGGGAATTACAAAGATTGAAAGAATGCAAAGTGACGACATCTCTCATAATCAACTCTTTATAAAGTACTAGAAACACCACCTCCCCTCCCATTATGCTTTTAAAGTGATAAAGCATGTAACTTATTTTACAAAGTCATTCTTTAGTAAAAAGGATTGAGACCATCCTAAGATGCAAATGGTAACACTAGTGGAAAACATGCTATCTAGGACACCATGGAACGACACAAACTACATATGGCAAAAAAACCATATATGGAAAATGCCCTTGACCAAAGTCAAACTGACGTTGTGTAAAGACTTTGGTTGACTTAGACAACGATACTTTCTAAAGGTCTTTGACTAAAGTCAAAACGTTCTTGTCTTAAGACTTTTGTTGACTTGGACAACGTCACTTACGTAGTATGGTTTCTTTGGTTGGATCTACAGTTAGGATTTACTCTAAAAAAGGATGTTGCGTCTGAATAACACCTCATGCCTTACTCATCTTCACATATGAACGATGAAATCTCACTCAATTGATCTCTCTCTTTCTATAAAACTCACTCAATCGGAAATCTCTTTTTCTACAAAACTCACTGGAATCTGTTTCAGAGATAGGGTAAATAAAATCGATTTTGATTGATGCTTCAACTGCATTTAGATTTTTTTTATTTTTTTTTTCTTTGATTTTAGGGCTTTTTGATTGCAGGGTTTATTGTTGTTTTGTGCAAACATAGATGAAGTTGATGATGAAGATACAAAAAAAGAAAAAGACGCTTAAAAAATTCTAATTTCAGGGTTTATTATTGTGGTCTTTCTCTCCAGCAAAAAGGGTAAAATTCCTTCACTCAATCTCTTCTCGATTTTTATTTTTATCATTCTTTTGGTTCAATTGCATGTTTAGGGGTATATTTGAAAAGGGTAGATTTTTTACTAAATCTCTTCTCAATTTTTTTTTATCGCTCTTTTAATTCAACTGCATGTTTAGGGGATTTTGATTTGAGGGATTTTTGGTTTCAGGGTTCACTGTGAAGAGAAGAGCTGATGGTAATAACTCAACTGATCAACCCTCTCTTTGATTCTTCATTTTTTTATCGTGATTTTAGTCATTCTAGTTTGATTTCAAGTTTGGATTTCTGGGTATGTTTTTATTTGATCTTATGTTTACATCTGTGTGGGGTTGGTTGTTGGCAATGGATGCTTGGGTGGTGGTTGTGAGTGGTGAGGATAGTTGTCGTGTATGAAAATTAGGATTGGTTGATATTGTAAAGCATGATTTTTTCATGTAGTGCAAGGGTAGTCCTTGTTAGATGGTATTCGTGATGTTTCTTCGATGTGGGATGTTGTGTTAGATTATTAATGGGTTTTTGATTGATCGTCAGGGAGAAGCTAACTATGGCTAAAGAATACCACCACCTCCATCATCACTCCATCCGCCACCATCTTCTTCTTTCTCACAGTGATTCACGTTCACCAAAAATTGAAGAACCAACTGACTTACTTCTCTTAATAACTGTTGAAAAATCATTAGCAAGGTAATGATTTGTTTTAATTTTAGTTGTTTTGGGTTCAGATGTAATTAAAGAATCAGTCAATTTAGTTTTTTCGTAGAATCAATTTTGTGGGTTTTCATTAGAATGAAACCCTAGGTTTTTATAATTGGGGGTTTGTAGTGGTAACAAGTGAGTGATTCTTCATTTCATACATATTTTTATGTTTCGATTATTAGTATTTTGAGATCTGGTTTTTTATTTTTGCGATTTTATGTGGTTTAGCATTGAACCAGCAAGTGACGGAGTTGGAGTGAGAAAACTTCAAAGGTTTAATATTTTCTTTTCATTCTTCAAATATTTCGGTTGACAAGAGTTCATTACAAGGCACACAAGGAGATTCTTATATCATGGTATGTTCTGGTTGGTTTGTGCTAACAAGTGAGGTTGTTTTTGTTCAGTGTGTGTGTTTTGTACATGATTATGTGACAAGACTCCTATTTATTTGTTTTTCCAGGTTATGTATATGTTAGGTCCAAGTTTGTGGGATGTCTGGAATATCAACTCTCATATGTAAGTTTGTGTTAAAAATTATAATAGGTCAAAGATGTGATGAACCGATGATTCGTTATAAGTTATAGTGATGCACTTTATGTTTCCTGTTCCATAGATATAACATGATTTAGAGAGGTATTTGAAACATTCAGGGGCTACCTTACCGTATAGGCCTTGGGAAGCAGCATCTCAAAGAGGACATACTTTGTTTACTAGAGATGAATCACGAAAGTGGACTGAGGATGTGAAAGCATTCTTCTTAAAGTATATTTCATTACATAATGTTGGCTTTTGTTGTTTTCTGCACGTAGCTTATGTTAATCAATCCAAATTTCTATATCCAGTTTGTCCCTAATGAATTATAAGTTTCATTCTCTATTTGAGATTCTTTTGGTACATTCTAAGCATATGCCACAATCTTAAACCCAAAGTTTTATGAAAAGCATGGACAGCAGTGGAAAAGCAAGGCCGAGGTCCTCGAAAAAAATCCATATCATGTGAAGGATACATGGAGCTCGACAAGTCCTGTGGGTCTTACAAATTGTTAGCTTATTTATCTTGAGTTTTTATACATGTATTTTTTTATGTCTACCTTGATAGTCATAAATTGAGAACGTATGTGAACTCGGATTTTCAGTTTATGCTACATAGACTCAGGTATATTTATGTTACATAGACCAGCGTATGATTACTGTTATTTTGCTCAGTTTTGTAATATGAGCCTCAGTAAACCTCTTTAGCTCTTACTTTAGACCAAAATTTTATTGGGCTGAGTTTTGACATAACTTAGTTATAATATATTTTCTTAATCCTCATCATTTCCTGTAATTAACTAATTATCATGTAATTTGTAGTCTTTATTTTCTAGCTTAAGTACCCATGCCTCTTATGCGTGGTTTAGTAAACTGGTGGATATACTTACAATGTTCAATGTTTTTGTATCAGTAGATTTGTTGTACATTTTTCTGTTGCGTTACATAGCAGTTGATTTTCTTCTGAAGATTATATTCATAGTTATTTGTGCAAGTTTCAATTTACAGTGTGCTTATGCATTAGCAGATTTTTAGCTCATCTTTGATGGAAAAAGTTTCTCATCACTCTGTCCTGTTTTGCAGGTTTTTGAAGGAAATGCTCGAAGGCCAAGCTTGGCCTTTCAAATTACCTTGAGTGATGGGAACCATCAGGTAACATCTCTCTCTTACTCTCTCTTGCTACTAACTTCTCAGGTGACTCCTAGAGTTGGTATTAATAACCGATTTAGCCTTTCGTATAACTGATCATGTATGTTTGTTGCTTGCAGGAAATGATCGGCGAAGAGGATAAGTAAGGCCTACAGAACAAATGGGGTTTGAACAATAGTATGGTTGCTGCTGTGGATGTGCATTGATAGTGTGCATGTTACATTGTGGATTTACATTGCTTACTGTCTACTGCTTCTTCAACTGCATCATGGTATTGGTTTTTGTGTTTTCTCTCTATTGATTTGTCTTGGTTTGATGTTCTCGTTTGTGAGGTGGGTTTAGATTTGTCTCTATTAATTTTTCTATATTGATTTGTCAGAGGATGGTGATGCTGATAAGAACCAATGATATCAATCAATACTGCAACTTGCTGCAAATCTTCATCTTTGGATACACCATCAACGAGGAAATTCTCAGTCTGCCCAAGGCCATGCAGAACCACTTCATGTTGGGTAAGTTATTCTTGCATGTTTTGTTGTTGTATTTGTTAACACGTTGATGTGTTTGCTTTATACCCTCCTTGATTGTGTTATGTTATCCTCCTTATCAACTGTTTTCCCTGAGTCATGATGTGTTTGTTGCACAATTCATACTTTCATGTCTTCATGTTCGTACAAACTAAATGTAGGTTTGGGATATCCATTCATTGCATGGATGTTAATTAGATAAATGTTTTCCAAGTAGAAGCAAGGCTTTTCAGACTTTTTGTGGCCTAAGCGTGCAATCTTTTGTTTATAACATGCAAGTGTAGGAAATAAGTTGTAGGTTATGTTCTCGCCTCAATTTTGTCAAAAATTGATCTACTGTCGTTGTTGATTTTTTTTTTTGTGAACTTGGTTATGCGAGAAGTTTTAACTTTGTTAATCAAAGTGAAGAAAGGATTCTGACTTCACCTCTTATGATGGTAAGATCGCTGTTGCTGCTGGATAAGGAAATGTTGGAAAGTGTGCTTCGGCAGTTCTGTTCTCAAGCAAGCTGGTGCAGTTATGTTCTCAAGCAAGTTGGTGCCAAGGTCATAATGGCTGAAATTGTTGAAAATTTTAGGACTTGTATCACTTCTCTTTAAGAAACCTTGAACTTGTTAATTAGCATCTGAATTCTTTTTTGTTTTTGTGAGTTTGGACTAAATTTATGAGTAATACAATGTAATAGAGTTGTCATTTTGTATTAGATGAATCTGGTTTTCTATGGAATTTGAATTTGAGTTGTCATTTGAATTTTAATATTAATTTGAATTTGAATTGTCATTTGAATTTCAATTTAATTTGAGTTTCAGTTTACTGTAATTTGAATCTCAATCAGAATTGTTTCAGCCCAGTCAGAATGACAGCTGTCAGCCAGCCAGATCTTACATATATTTTTAATATTAAAATAAATCAAATCTACGACGTCATACAAATGTCGTGCATAGCGGAACTTTGAAAGCATCGTTATTTAGGGGCACCTTGAAAGTGCCGTTTCAGAAAAAGACACTTTCAGCAGCACTCTGGTAGTGTCTTTTTACCCTCTGAAACGACACTGTTGGAATATCTTAAAATGGTTATTTTCCACTAGTGTAAACAACCCATTCTTTCAAAAGAAACAAGGTGATATTTGTGAACATATCCATACAGAATGCGGACCATTGAAGTGATTTATGGCTCTGGTGGATGATTCGAAGTGTTGAATTAGTTATTGATCACAAGAAATAATGCGTTTTTGAAATAATCCTAGCACATATTATACAATTTAAGGACTCACCAACCTTTTCAATGCTAGATATTTACATCAAAAGTACTTGATGGATATTGCATGTTTAAAAGGATCAGTGTAGAACATCCTTACCCCATGGTCTCGCAGAGGCTACCATCAAAGGTTACAGATGGTGTCTAAGGATAGGTTATGCGTAATAACCTTCCTATAAATGCTTGGGGGATATGCAATATTACACGCATATTCACTTATTCGTTTTGGAACCCACAATTAGTCAACCATTTCTGCGTACCAGTTGGTAACTGGATATAAGCCTGACATTTGTATTCTTACGCATTTTTGGTTGTGCTATACATGTGCCATTACGACCCCACATCGTACTATGATGGGTCTTTAAAATAGTTAAGTAGTTATGTTGGAAATGAGTTCCCAACAATTATCCGCATTTTAAAACTTTTGGAAGGATATCTCTTACCGCTAGATTTGCGGGTTATCACTTTAATGAGACAGTCTTCCCGTCGTTAGGGGGAGATAAGAAAAAGTATTTTCTAAGCGAACGACAGGAATTGTAGTGGTGTGTTCACACCGTGTCTCATATTGATTCTTGTACTCCACATATGTAAATGTGAAGTGACGAAAAATAATGTGATGAGATCACACATACCAGCTGCAAACCTACCTGCAAGGTTATAAATCCTCAATAAGGGATATACACCATGGACTAAGGTGTTACAACTACACTTAGTGGAAGTGTGGTTAAGGCCGTGGCTCCATAAAGGAAGTTGGAGAGACCACTTGATTCGATCAATCCTCACCTAAAAAGGAAGTAGGTGAGTAAGGAATAACTTATTTATATCATCAGAAATCATCTCATAAGGTTGTCTCTGAATATGTCCATGAATCAAAATGGAGGACGCTCCAAAGTTTAGTGATTCCAGAGAACAATGACATCCCAAGTGGATTATGAGAATGCGCACGAGTCAATGGAAAGGTCATGCGAGCATATTGATGATTAATTTCATATACACTTGCTTAAGGAAAATAGAGCAAGATGAGATCGAACCAAGCTCCTTGTTGCTTAATGTCAACGAAGAGCATATTTGGCATATACAATCCAGGTAGAACTTGGTTCTTTGACAAATATACAGGTATTTGGTATGGTAGTGCTAACCAACCAAGTGTAAAGCCTATTGGACATACAAGATTAATTTGTCACAAAACATAATGAGAAGAAAGCAGCCTTAATGTATAAAGGCTCACCTTGTGGCGCAAGGTTTCTCACAAAGCCCTGGAATTGTTCTCTTGTAATGAACGTTATAGCGTTCCGCTACTTAGTTGGCTTGGTAATTTCAAAAGGACTTGAAATGCAGCATATGTATGTGGTTGTTACGTATCTCTGAAAGAATCAATAGATAGCAGATATTTACAAAAGTACTTGATAGCCTTTTTTTCCCAAAATCAATTGACTCTAAACCACAGAGTGCGTTTACAGTTAGATAGAACGTTCACTTATAGATTGAAGCAATCAGGCGGACGTGGTATATCCGTCTAAGTGACTATTTGATTTGGAGGGGATAAACAAGTAAGTTATTTTTCCTTGCGTATTCAGCATAAGGTTCCTAATTTGGATTGTATCTATCTATGTCGATGGTACAGACATGATGGGTACTCTTGATGTAATAAGAGACCTTAAAAGCTATTTGAAATCCTAATTTGAGATGAAAAATCTGGGGAAAGCTCGACCGAATACTGAGCTTGTGGTATATTATTCTACCACATATGTCTAAAGTTGTCAGGCAATTTAACTAAGACATGCATCCTGATAGCACTCCCATGATTAGTCGAGGTTCAAATGTAAGTAAGTGACCATTTCGTCTAAAGGAAGATGATGAAGATGTGTTGGGAGATGAAATATCCACATCTAAGTACAATAGACGCATTGTTGTACTTAGTATAATAATGTACTCGATTAAATTTTAAATCCTCAAGGAACTTGTTAGCTAGATATAGTTCAGCGCCAACGCAACGTCATTGGAATGGTATAGTGAATGTAATCATGTACTTAAAAGAAACCATTGACCTAAATTTGTTTTATCCCTGCAAAGACATAAAAAGGAATACTAATGAAAGTGCAATCCAACTGTTGTTGATTATGAAGGAACAATAATCTCTTCTCCAACGAAAGTAATCAGGGGGAGATATGGTAGACTATTTTCTAAGTCATTACCGATATTCAGTTTCGAAAAGTACATGACTAAAGGAACTGTCTGGAACAACTCTGAAAGTAATCAGGGGGAGATGCCGACATCAGGGGGGAGATCCAAGGATATGATGTCGACATATTTCACTTCGAACTTGAAGTTATGTTGTAATCTTTTTCCCTTCGATCGAGAATAGTTTTTCCCAAAAGGTTTTGTTACTCGACAAGGTTTTTAGCGAGACAACAATAAAAGCATCAACTATGTTGAATGTTGAAGACATAAAGATCGCATTGATATTACTGAAAATATCTTAATCAAAGAAATGAAACGCGATAGTCTGTTAAGCAACGTAACTTCCAGAATCAACAACAAGGTCATATAAACATTCAAGTCACCAAAGTAAAGTGTGATAAACTTCTTCTGAATGCATTAGACTAATGAAAATTGTCTGACATCAGGGGGAGCATCTAAAAGTGTGTTGAACTATTTTCCTTCACCGAGGTTGCTTTTTCCCACAGGGTTTTGTTACTCGGCAAGGTTTTTAATGATACAACAACAAACACCGGGAATGTAATTTCCCAGCTAAGGCTATTGTCTTTCCCACGAGGATTTTCTGCCTTAGGAGTTGTGAAGCAACTAGTCAACTTCAACGGAGCAAAGTGATCATCTGCAACGGATCACCTTTACTCTCATCTGTCACGTTGTACTCTTTTCCCTTCGTTAAGGTTTTATCCCACTGAGTTTTTCCTTGTCAAGGTTTTAATGAGGCAACGTATACGCATCCAACTAAGTTATAAGATTACTTAATATTGTACTCTTTTTCTTTAGTTCAGGTTTCGTCCCTCTGGGTTTTCCTGAAGAAGTTTTAACGAGGCAATTAACTTGGACTCGTCGGTCTTTGAAGATTGTATTGCATGTGATGAACTACATGTAAAGTACGAAACAACATGTGAAGTACTACATGTGAAGAGTTGTACCAATGCAAGGTTTTCTCCCACTGGGTTTTTCCTTGTCAAAGTTTTAATGAGGCAATTGATTTCGGCACAAGTCATCAAGGAGAGGACGACATTTGAAGAACTACATTCGAAGCACTATATGTGAAGCACTATGTATAAAGTTTTGTTATTGAACCGCATAAGGGGGAGTGTTACAGGGCATACGTCCCATGGATGTGCGGTCCATCTAGTTACCTAGTGTTTCCCCTTTATATATATTGTATCCATGTAACCCTAATATACTGATGAATAGAAACTTCTCTTTGCCTCTTTACTTTCTCTATATTCTCCAATGAAACACAAAATAACTTCTAGTAATGCATCCAATGTTCCAAACACCTTTATAGATTTCCAAGGCGAAAGTTAAAAAAAAAAAATTGATGTAAAAGTAATTTATTTATTTTTGATATTATTACATCATACTCTGTGGATATGATGCTAAAAATAAGAGCGGATATAGCGATGGTTCAAGCACTTCAACCTCTCAAAGGAAGATAGGAATCCATCCCATCGTACCAGAAGAAAGTTCCTAAATTAATCATTATGCAAGACCAAATTATTACGAACTTTTAATATTCTTCTAAAATACAACAAATGTCCTGAATAGACATTTTTTATTCTTGAGTAGGCATTTCGAGCCGTACTATTGCTGGATATAACCGAAGCTGACAGGTATACCCTCGATTTATACCCCAATATCTTACACATCTATGTGTCATCAATAATCACCCTAGATTTCATCCTTACCCTACCCACCAGAGAAAAGCAGGGGATCCGCTTTAAAAGTGAGCAAATAAGAAGTTAACACAAAGTGGTAAGATTTTTAGGGTATAAAACCGGGATATACATAGCATTTTCGGGATATAACTCTATGGATGCAACATATGTCTTGAATAGACATTTTTATCCGTAGAATTGATGGAATTGCCCGGGTAAAATATCGGATACAGCTCGTATCGAACAAAACAACTACTGTATATAGAGCGACATCCTTTCTTATCCTTGCAGAACCCAGCATAATTTCCAACTGCAGTTGCTAGACATTGCGAGCAAGCAAATTTAGATAAATCTCTAGTACACTGTACCAGAGAGTATAATGTTTCAAATTCTGATAACTTAGTCTGTCCTTCGGCGAATGCAATTCTATTTTTACGATCCAAAGCTTCACCAGTGATTTTATCCGTTAAATCTCCAAGTAACTTCTCGAAAGCAGTAGAGTCGCCATTAACGTTTTCGACGTTAGCGTAAATTATACCGTTAGAATTATCCAATTCTCCTATAAATTCATGAGTATCGTATCGTAAGAAACAAAATTCGTACAAAATTCTCGCGTCAGCTTGGTTGGGACATAGTTTTTGGATTTGGACTGATGCCTCTTTGATACACTTGGAGCATTCTTTGGTGTTTAGAACATCTCCCCGGCATTGAGCTTGGCCGTAAACACGGTCATTGCCGGAACCGGAAGATAGAAATGTGTAACCTTGGTTTGAAGTTTGAGATACCAATTTGGGTAGTATATCATCAATGTTGGATGAGATTTTTGTACTGTTTATTTTCTTGTTGTCATTGCAGAAGCTCCACCAGGGATCTTCTGCATTGACGTAAGTAAAAGTAAGAAGAAGTGAAAAGATAAAGAAAAATGATGCCATTGCAGAGTGTTTCTTTGTAGTGTTTTACTCTTTTGGAGTTTGGGTGTGTTCTTAAATAGATTTTAGAAGCTAGCTAGAGAGATGCGTGGAGGAGAGATGGTGATGCCATTGGCCATGGGAATACTATTCAATGGCAGCCGTTGTTGACCGTTAATGGAACTTAGTTTTCAAGTTCCACCAAAAGATTTTAGTGGACTAAAGGATATTCCGCACTTTTTAAAAATATTGGTTTCCAGTTGGTTGTGATGATGATTTGCTCCTAGCAAAAGTTGAAAGTTCTGTGAAGACAAGTACTTGGTTGACTTAATAAATCTGCAAGTTTCTACGACTCTGCACGTCAAGCTTAATTAGACATGCATCATCAACCATTAGCACATGAACGAACCCTTTAAAAAAAAGCTAGCTAGGAATGTGATTTTGCATTCATAAGAGTTCGTATCAAGATTACCGACATGCATGAACTTGTTTATGCTCCAAATTATGAGCGAGAGGAACCATCTCCTAGTCCTAGATGAGTGGTCTTCTGCCGACCTCCCGGATAGGAGGTATGGAACATGCTAGGGGTTTGACTTGTCACGCTGTCTCAATAATGTGTACGTACATTAATAATTTACGTTAAGTTTCTAGAAAGGTGTTCTGCGTAAGTATTTATTAGTTTGGCTACGTAGAAAGGAGAATTTGCATTCATTTTGACTCATTCCGTCATTGTTATTTTAGTGTTTTGGGATGATTATTATTAGATTGGGTATATAAAGATAAGATTTGTAGACTTTTAGTGCTGCTAAATTAGTTGCAGCCATAAGTGGCCATTATTTATGACAATCGAGTAGTGAGGGATGACCTCAAGAATTCAACCCTACTCTACTTTCTTTGTTAAGGTTATCTTGTGCCGGAAGTGGCGAGGGGACTTTACTTAGGCCATCCAATGGGATCTCATATTTACATTTACATTTGCTCTGAAGTACTCTGAATTTCCCTTCCTGTCACAGCAACCCTTTATTTATTTATTTATTTATTTTAAACAACTTCTGATCGTAAAATTGCATCGTGATTGAGTAAATGAATTATTTCTTATATTTTTGCTGCATAGAAAGAATTATTTATGAATAATTAAATCGTTACACTGGAAAAGCAGTCAAAGTAGAAATTCAAACTATCTGCATTTACATTTTTTTGTTTTTCTAGAAAACATGAAAAATAATATAAATTCTTAAGAGGTCTACAATCTACTGCACGTAGTCTGAGAGGATGCAATATGCAGTAGATTGTAGACATCGGTTCATGTCTTTGCTGATTGTACCAAAACGACGTGACAACCCAGAAGAATTACAGTTTTTCATATTTACAGTTTTCTGATAAAATTGTTTAATAATATTCCCCCAAAGCGTATGTTGTGGTTGTTGAACACCATTGATAGGATCAAGTGCAAATGCTACATAGCCTCTGCAAATAACTTCACCCAGATTATACTTTGGACCACGAGCTTTTACCAATGAAGTATTTTGTATTTGTGATGAACTGGCTGTTTTTATGGAAATTTTTTCTACGCGATGTTGAAATTTAGAGTTTGAGTCTAAAATATTAAGATTGAAAATGAAATTATAAGAAATTGTGGGAGTAGATTGGAAATGGCTGAATTTGTAGGGAGTGAAATAAGAGCCGCTGTCTGCTCAGGTAAGCCGGTCATCTTAGGACTTAGGTTGAGACGATGGTCGTCTCAACAAGAGCCGAGTCTCGACCCAATTCACACAAGTTGAGTCGATCTCAAATTTGAGAATTTGTCTATCTAGTTTGCTCATTCGGCAGTCAAGGGGTGAAAATGGGCAAATCTGCCCATTTGCTCACGGCAGTGGATTTGCTCTCAATACTTAACAGTGTTGATTTCGAGGGTGAAAATCGCGGATATAGTGTTGAAGTATTGATACTAAAGCTAAATACTTCGTTCCAAACTTTCAATATTTTTATTTATAAAGATATATCTACGGGTACAACAAATGCCTTGAATAGACATTTTGACCGGTAATGTTGACGGAACTAACTGGGTAAAAGATCGGATACAGCTCGTATCGCACAAAACAACTACTATATATAGCGCGACATCCTTTCTTATCCTCACAGTACCCAGCATAATTTTCAACTGCAGTTGCTAGACATTGCGAGCAAGCTAATTTAGACAAGTCTCGTGTACATTGCACCAGAGTGTATAATGTCTCAAACGGCGATAACTTAATTTGCCCTTTGCCGAATCCAATCCGATTTCTACGATCCAAAGCTTCTCTGGTAGCTTTATCTGTTAAATCTCCGAGCACCTTTTCAAAAGCAGCAGAGTCTCCCGTAACGTTTTCGACGTTAAAGTAAATTAAACCATTAGAAGTATCTAATTCTCCTACAAATTTCTGAGTATCGTATCGTAAGAAACAAAATTCGTACAAAATTCTTGCATCAGCTTGGTTGGGACAAGTTTTCTGGATTTGGATTGATGCTTCTTCGATACACTTAGAGCATTCTTTAGTGTTTAAAACATCTCCTCGGCATTGAGCTAGACCGTAAACACGGTCATTTCCAGAACCGTAAGAGAGATATGTGTAACCTTGGACAGAAGTTTGAGATACTAATTTGGGTAGTATATCATCAATGTTGGATGAGATTTTTGTGCTGTTTATCTTCTTGTTGTCATTGCAGAAGCTCCACCAAGGATCTTCCGCATTGGAATAAGTAAAAGTAAGAAGCAGTGAAATGATAAAGATGAGATGATATGAAAATAATGATGCCATTGCTAACTTTCTTGTTTCTTTTCAGTGTTTACTCGCTGGAGTTTGGATGTGTTCTTAAATAGATTTTTTGAGGAGAAATGGTTATGTCATTGGCCACGAGAATACTATTAAATGGCGGGCATTGTTGACCGTTAATGGGACTTAGTTTTCAAGTTCCACCAAGATTGTAGTGGAGTAGAAGATATTTTCCACTCTTCTTTAAATTATTGTTTCTTGTGTTTGTTTGTCGTTGGCTCATTGGTGCTGTTTTGCTCTAAGTAATAAGTGGAAGTTCAATGCACATGCAATCTGGGTGTTCGGCTTACATGGCCTAAAAGGTCTCCTGTTTTCTTTTTGCATTTCTCTGTAAAAACTAACAAATCCGCAAGTCAAGCTTAACTAGGGATCAACAATTCCTGCATGAAACTTTACAAAATACTGCACAATAATTCTTCACCTATGGTAAGCCGGACCCTGGCTCCACCGGCACAAAATATTCCCGTCGTTTCAGGAAAATAGGTCAAGTTCGGAAAAAATAAAAATATCACTTTTCCTAAAATGAAATAATATAAGATAAGATCGAGTTATGATTCTGTACAAGTGAGATGTGGTTCTGGCTAGTATATATGATTTAAAAAATGTCAAATATATTGTTGGTTGAGTGATCAAACCATTCACTCGATAGTCTGATAAATGTTTAGACGAACTGATTATTTGGACGAGATTGAAAATAGAGTTTTTTCGTTCTGCATGTCAGTATCAATACCGTTACCGACATACATTGACTTGTCCATGCTCGACGTTATATAACTGAGCTAAAAAGTAAACATATGGTATAGGGTGTTTGTTTTGGAAGACCAGAATTATTGCAGCTCTTACCAAAGACTTTAATCAATTGAATGCTCTGCGATAAGTCAAAAATTGCCAAAAATGGTTTTGATTACACATCATCTTCTAGAAAGAAGAAATTGTATACATTTGACTCATTTTGCGGCTGAAAGTTTCATCAAGTTATTAGGATTTGTAGACTTTTAGAGGAGACAACCCCAATTACATCTATAAACGGCCATTATTTACGACAATCAACTAATAAAGGGTAAGACCTCCCCTCACTGACAGATCTAGGACATTTTTATAATATTGTGTCAGTAAACTTACTTGGTGGTTTTAGTTTTCTTTAGTTTAAATCTATGTCATCCTAAATGCTAAAGGCGGAGTCTTTTGATTTCCTTCGGATATGCACGCCCAATTCATTGCACGAAAATAAAAAGTAAAAATAATTAGAGCATAGTGCTCCAGAATTATAAAATCATATTTTCAGCAACAATTTTAATCATACGTTGGTCACCTGCGAAGCTTTGTATATCCTTAGAAATTCATCTTCGAAAAATTAAGAATGTAGGCCAGATTGGCCTAATTGACGGATCACAATCCTCTCACGAAAAAAACATTAGTAATGCAATGAGGAGATTTTGTTCATGATAAGAGAAATTAGTAATAAGCAAGGTGGCCCTTAACAGAGAGAAGCAACATAGAAACTTGCAAAGTTTTATTATTCTTAAGAAACTTGCACTATTACGTATCTAAGTAGTCATTTTTCACTAGAGCTGCACATGGGTCGGGCGGGTCGGGTTTTAGTTAATACCAACTATAGTGGGTTTTTATTTTCAAAACCAACCCGCCTGCACAAGCATCGGGCGTGTTTTTTTAACCGCCCGTTACGGGTCGGTCGGGTTCGGGGCTAAACCCACTTCAGGTTATAGTTCAATATTTTCTGCAAGTTTTTCACCTGTAGTGTTTATATTTGTACCTGCTTTATATTCAATGATCATTCACACACACATGTTTTAAAGTTTAAACATACTTCTTACTTAAGTTCTTAATTACTTAACAAATCAAACCATAAACATAAGTCTTCATTGTTATACCCCCACCGTAGATCTATTTCATTGTTCTCTGCAACAGAAGCAAAGCCATAACCTCCTTCAAAATTTTCACCACCACACCAACATCCTCTGTCTTTCCACCACCACCAACACCACCGTTCACCAGTCCAATACCACCTTCTCCTCCTTCTTTATATGTTATCTCTAAACTTTAATTCAGTTACCAGTCACCTCAAATGACGGTGACATAAACGAAACTTGATCATTTTTGATCAAAATCAATGAGTAGGTGAAGAAATTAATGATAATCAGGTATGGGTTCTTTCTTTAAATGTGTTCATCTTCTTCAATTTTGTTTGAATTTTAAAATTGAAACCTAGGTTTCATGAATTTGGGAATTTTGTTTTGGGGTTTTCAAAAATTAGGTTAGAATATGATTACTTTGATATGGATTGGGTTTTAATTTCATTTTGAGTTTTGTCGAACCAGTCGAAGAGATGGTGAATCTGGGCGAAGGTATGAACCAGGATATAGGGTCTCTCTCTGAGATCCAGTGAATTCACTGCACCTTGAGTATCTGAGATAAAATAACGAATAAAATTTAGCAGGCAAGGATGCTCATACATCTAGCACGACGGATATCAGTATAGCATGTGCAATCAGCCATCATCTTGTAAGTTAATTTATTATTTGAAGTTGGCAGTGAATTTTGGAGTATTTTGGGTATCTCATGGAGATGAAGATTAAGTGTTGATTTCGATTGTTGTTGATTGTTGTTGAAGATTCGAAGTAGTTGTTGTTGTTGTTGGACTGTTGGTGAAGAAGTAGTTGTTGTAGGTGAAGAAGAAGAACTGAGGAGGCCGAACAGAGAGGAAGAGACTAGAAAGTGGAGAAAGAGGGTTATCTTATCTACTAGTACCACTAGAGTTTCAATAACGGACGGCTAGGATTAGTTTTATCAATGGTGTATATTTAGCGGGTTTTTTCGGGCGGGTTCAGACGGGTATTACCTAATACCAACTACCAACCCAACTATAGCGGGTTTTTATATTCATAACCAACTACCAACCCGCTGCACATTTTTCACTACAGCGGGTTCCATTGATTTCTATTTCGATTGTTTTTACAGCGGGTTCGGATTAAAAACCCACAAATTTAACGGGGACGGGCAAGTCTTATGCAGCTTTATTTTTCACTACAAAAAATATCCATAAGAAAGTCACAATGAACCGATGTTCTTTTATTAGGAAAAAGAAATCAATGTGTATGCCTATGTCACGGTGAAGGCCATCTCTTAACAATAGCAGTGGCATCCATGTTTCCCACCTCTCCATTTACATACTCCACCCCTGCAACTTTCCATGCAAAAAGTGTTACACGCGTCGTCGTTGCAGTTAGCCATCTTGTTTTCGCCGCAGCACACAGGAGGAGCAGCATCGGTTACCATTACACTGCTAAAGTCTGCATAAAAGAAATTTTACCATGAAATGAAAAATCATTTGTTTAAATTTTAGAAAATAATCTGAGTTTTCTTCCTTCTTTTTTTTTTCTTTTTTTTTCCAATTCTGTAACATATATATACCTTACAATTACAAAAAAAAATCACTGATACTAACCTGAGCAGACAACGATGAACATGAGAAGGAATGCAATAGCTGTAACTTTTCCGCTAGTCATTTTGATTTATCAAACTAGAACTCTAAAAATGTTAAGGTTTTTTTCCAGAAGACTCGAGCGTTGCTATGAAGAATGTATCGCTCATGGCTTCCAATTTATAGATAGAGAGGATCAGTACTGAGAGTGCATGTATCATTATTTGTTTCCCTTCTAAGAATATAATTAATAGGTTTTAATGCATAGATATTATGGATTTATTTTTCTGATTCTCCAAATATTTGTATTTGATTGCATATTGTAATTAGTAGCATGCATGCATTTTAGGAAGTTGGTACTTGGTATCTGATTTTTTTTTATTTTTTTTTGGTATCTGTTTGCCACTTGAGAATCTACTAATTCGCACATTGGCCATATATGATTATTAACTTATATATCGATCGGTCAATATTGTGCCTATCCCAAAATCTCCAGCACCCGAGATCACAGTCTGGGATCAATTTTGACAAGAAAATTAAATGCAGCGTGGAGCATATGTAGTATAAGGTTGTAGCTTTGTAAGTAAGGTCCTATTGTATATATCAATGAAATAAATTGGGAGCTTCGGCCAGACTTGTCCAATAACTTATAAGATGGCAGCGGAGATGAGCATTCCAACAAGTGGATAGCGGAGAGTGACGTCCTATGGTATTCAAATGTGCAGTGAAAAATAGAACAACCTCAATAGAACCAACACCTACTAATTCGAAAATTATATCCAGTTAAAGTTACTACGGGAAAAATCATGATTGACGACTACAGATTAGAGTTGTAGTACCCCTACGACAACTCCATTTTATACATTGTGGAAGGGGGTTGTAGAAAGTCCAAGCTTTTCTATAATGTTGGGCTAAGAGTTGTAAAGGGTGATGTGATTCCTGTTTCGACAATATTTTGCCAAGGTTGTGAATATCTTTCAAAATTACTTCGAAAACCTAACACAACTCTTGCAGGAGTTGTGGGACTATCTTGAACAACATAGGTTGTGTATCGCGGAAACATATGTAACGACACTTATAATTAAGTATTATGAATAAGATTTGCACGACACTTGTATGAGCTGTCGAACTATCTTGGACAACACTTATAAGTATTATGAATAAGTTTTGTACAATACTTGCTTCAGTTGTGAATATCTTTTGAAATTTCCTCTTAATGCCTAACACATCTCTTACCTGGGTTGTTGACAACTACGGTTAGAGTTGGTTAGAGTTGTATGTGAATTCAGTATTATGAATAAGTTTTGTACAATACTTGCTTCAGTTGTGAATATCTTTTGAAATTTCCTCTTAATGCCTAACACATCTCTTACCTGGGTTGTTGACAACTACGGTTAGAGTTAGTTAGAGTTGTATGTGAATTCTTTGACAACCATGATTAGAGTTGTATGTCATTTCCTTGACAACTTTTGTTTGAGTTGCAAGTAACTTCATTGACAACTTTTCATAGCAGTTGTGGTTATTTTTTATTTGTGAAAAAATAAATGAAATTGGTCACATCATTCATTCAAATGTAAACCATCATTGTGACAGCATTCAAACACTTAAACCAGTCTTAGATCTCCAGACTGCAAATTATTATAACCATTCTTGTGAAACTACAATACATTCATCAACAATTTATAATGTAATCATTCTTTACAATGTAATTATTCTGTTAACTGTTCCTACTTGCCTCTGCAGTTACAGCGGAGCTACCATCCGTTTCAGTCTTTGTGACCTCATCTACAACAACTCTATCAATATTATGACTGCCATCTTTTAGCTCAGGCCCAACACTTTGGAACCTTTAAATTACCTTCTGTATTGTATCCAAATGCTCCTTCACCTCAAATGGAGGCATCCCATACAAGAACTCATAGCATAAGACACCTAGGCTCCAAATGTCCACACTAGCATCATGCTCTACACTTCCAACTGTAAACACAACTAGGAGTTAGACTTGGTTGTAGTTCATTAAACAAAATTCTTGATCAAAATCTACATTGTTCACAAACAATCTTGAATACATACCCATTTCAGGTGGCAGATAATCCAATGTGCCACACATGGTCCGCTTACGGTTGAACGTATGAACTGACCAACCAACAAAATCAACAATTTTCAATTCACCCTGACGAGAAATTAAGCACATACAGGATTAGTACATGGGCACTGCGTTGACCAACTATAAAAATAAAATCATTTGAGACATAATAGCAACCTGAGCACCAATCAAAAGATTCTCTGGTTTTATGTCTCTGTGGATGACATACTTTTCATGACAGTATATTAGCGCTCGTGCTAATGATGCAATGTACTGTTGAAAGAGAAAAAGAATCTCAGCTTTTCAGAAACTCAAAGGAATAGAAGTTTGAATTAAAACAACACTTAAGAGTTGCAAAGCAACAAATTTCAGTACCTGATCGTAGAAGTAGCCATGGAGTCTAAGAATGTTCGAGTTTCTTAAATGGCTTTGTATCTCAACTTCCCTGCGAAGTTGATGATCAACCTGAGATTGTTTGAGCTGGCTCTTGAATAAAACTTTTAAAGCCACAATGTGGTTACTCTGATTAAAGAAAATTAGGCAAACAAAATCAGTCTATGTCAAAGAAGTACCATCAGCTAATAACAAATCAATAAATTTCCACAGTAATCAATCAAATTGATAACGTCAGATTTCTTTTAAATCACAGGAGTGGTAAAGCATAAAGGGCACCACCCTCTGAATATGCACCACCAACAGTTCCATTTTGTGGAAGATAAGGTGCCATCAGTGACCTCCCTTGTTGCAGGTGACCCTTGTGAATAACACCAAGTCCAGAAAAACGGCCTTTGACGTTCAATAGAAAGGCTTGGCACTCATTGTCAACAAGATCAAAAACAATTTGGAACGCCATAAGAGCATCATCCTACAAGCCATAGCATCATTCAATTAAGAAAACACAATTTTCACACTCAAATACCAAACACCAATAACAAACCAAAATAGCCAACCTGATTGGACCACAAAAGTTTCTCCAGTATCATGGCAACGCCTGCAGATTTATCCAGAGACATGAGGCGTTGGCAAATCCTCAACTAATCGGGATCGGGCAAGCTTTGAAACACTTTAACTATAACGCAAAGAACCTGGAATAAAAGTAAAAATCAATTATAAGATTTCACCAAGGTACATCAGCTACAGCAGTTTTAGACTTGGCCTCCAAAAAGGCATCATGGAGATAATATTTGTACCTCAAGTGTGAGTGGTATTCTTTTAGGGTAACAAAGGAATGAGCTTTGATGCAGTAATCAAGTGTTACAGGAATATTATCACTCCTTGTAATGGCTTCCTAATTATCACCAGCTCTAATTCATCTCATTTGCTTCTAACCCAGACAATCTGAACCCATCATCACAGCACCAGAACCATCTCCAACCTTGAATCTCATTCTCAGCCATGAACCCATTGCTATCAATATCAGTAACCTTGAATCTCATTCTCAGCCATGAACCCTAAACCACCAATAAGAGAGCTAATCAGTAAGCACGTTTGGTATAGATTAAATAGACGACATCGACAACACGCATGCTAATTGAAAATGAAGGGATACGCAAACAAAGCATATGTCAATTCTTGCCCTCACTGTAAATCATTTTGAAGGTAGATTTAATTTTGAAATCTTTCATGGCCACAATGCAAGATTCAATACACATGTATTAAATTCTTCAAATCACAGAGAATTTGGCTGAGACAATTTATCAAACACCCTGTGTACAACCCAATCTATCTTTCCAACAATTAATAGCATTAATCCCAATTGAAATTACATAGAATAGAAATACTGCAGAAAATGAAAACCATGGAAAACGATCATACCCGTGTATTAAGATTAAGCCTCATAAATTAAATTAGTGAAAATCTTCCCTTTTAGCTTGAAAACCTCATCACCAACACTACCATTAGGTCACCCTAATGGTTTACTTTCTTACAAGTTCTTATCCACTAACTAATTTTAATTTTGAAAGTCCAACAATTGCAAAATGCACAAACAGTTCTCTTTCCAATTTATTCCCCTCCCAAGTCATTTTTTATTTCTATCAACACCTTAAACTCTCTAAATTTATGAAATATCTGCCAAGCTAAAGTGGGAACAGACCTTTATTAACACAGGATCGCTCAGGGGCTTAAGATCCTTGACATCCTCAGTCATCTTCCTTCAATACAGATGGCTTGTTCCATTAAAGTCCACTTCAGTTCCGGCATACTTGGAATAATTGACTTGAGCACCAGTCTGCCAACAAATTAGATTACAACTGTTAATGCCAGTCTAATAACATAGATACACATAGACACTACCATTGGCTTGGGCTTTTCCAACGGTCTTACCCTCCCCAATAACAACAACGTCCTCACCCCCTCGCGGCTTAGTCTGCTGAGCAGTACAAGGCAACAGAATACCGCATGTGGTCTTCTGCTCTGCTGTCTTGATTTTAACTAGCACCCTGTCACCCAAGGGCTCAATGGAAGTGTACTGGAAAACAATAGAGCACAAAAGGTCAATTATTAGAAACAAATTCAAGTAAGAACAAGTGAATGAAAATAAGATCCCTCAAAAGACAATTGACTGCCACAGTACTTCATTATCTCACACAAATGGAGATGAACCAGCAATCGAATCCATTGGATTCACATACAAATGACATAGTTCGCAAATCTTATCCACTACCTAAACATGCTTCAAATAAACACACCCGGCAAGAAATCTATCAATGCATAATGCCTAATGGAGACCTATACAATGGATGAACTTCAACACCAATTGTAGCTATAAAATTAACAACATCAAGAAAAAAATTCTCACCAATAACCAAAATCAAACTATATCAACAGCCAAAATCAAACTATCAATCTAAAACAAATTAAAAATCGAACAAAATTGTAAAAACTCCACTAGTACTTGTGAATAGAAAACAGCAAAATAAACACAGTAGATTCAATTCGTAAAAACAAGAAAGAAATGGCAAGAGATTTTGAAAGTGCTTACTGAAATGTGAACCAGCGGTGGTGGATCTTCTCTTGTTTCTGCGCTATCTTTTCACCACAAGTGCCTCAATTAACCCAAAGTTGCACCACCAACATCTTCAGTTCCTCCTTAGAGCTGTTCTTCACTGGAACCCTAACTTCAAGCTCATCTTCTAACTGCATCTGAAATTCAGAAACCATAAATTTATCCAGAACATCACCACCAACTCCTCCACCTCAGTACTAGCACCACCAGCAAGATAAACTGCAATATCAAATCTCCACCTCTACATAGTTAGGCCCTGGCACCACCAGAACTATCATCTGTTCACCAAATCCCAATTTCTCCACATCAATTTCTTGATTCAAAGCCCATCAAATTCCTGCTCTTTGTGTCTGAAATCGAGTTCAACCCCATCAAAACAGCACCTGTTCTTAGTCTTCTCACCCTTGAAGAACAACCACAGAAACCCATAACCTAATTCTTCTCAATCATCTCTCGATTCTCAGTAATTAAACCCTAAATTTCATCTCTTAGCTCAAACACAAACCATCGCTGATCCAGATTTGAACCAAAATCCTAATCAACCAAACCCCATCTCTTGATTCTTCCATTAGCAGCAACAGCTCATTGCCACCAATTTCATCTCCGAATTTCTGCATCTCCTCACCGGTTTCTCTGATCGGTAATGAAGCCGCCATCAGTTTCAGGTGAAGAAAATAAACAGAACCAATGATGAGAAATAAGTCTCTCTGAATTTTAGGTCTTCTATTTTAAGTTTTGGTAAGAATAATAGGTTTTATTTGGAGTTAGGGATGGAAGAGGTACCATGAATTCGAAGATCTACGGGGAGAAGAATGCAAGATAGAAGTGAGAAGAGAGAAGAGAGGGAGATGTGGAGAATGAGAGGTGATTTTCTCTCTCTGCTTTAGTGTAGATAAGGTAAATACTTAGATTTGGACAGTGTAGATTCGTTTTAGGATGCTCGTATGGATCCCAGAAATTGTGGGACGGTGTAGATTCGCTTTAGGATGCTCATACGGATTGAGAAGTTTGTGTGTTTCTCTTTGTGCTAGTTCAAACTCATGTATTCCTTTTATTATCAACTTTCGATATGAAAAAAATAGAAAAAATATATCAATAAATTTAAGATATTATTATCGACCTTCAGTTATAAAAAAAATCCGAAAAATATAAGAGAATGAAGCAGAAAAATAATAAAGTGTGTTTTATTTGTGCTTCCAGTTTGAATTTCGACTAGTCACATAGGTCATGAAGCAATTTTGACTAGTCATACAGGTCATGAACTTCAAATGTGGTATAACGGCGTACAAACTATGAACCAAGAAGCATCGGGTGGGTTCTGACTTCAAACTTAGCATGATATATCATCGAAATCGATAAATATGAAGCTTAATGTCGATTCAAACTTCAAATGTGGTATAACGACATACAAACTATGAACCAAGAAGCTCCTGGAGGGTTCAGAATTCAAACTTAGCATGATACATCATCGAAACCTTAAACAAACCCTTTTTTGGCGACTACGAGAAAGAAATTGGCTCCGAGCTCGAAAAATGGCCGGGACTTGACTGTTATAAGTCGGCAACTTCGTAATAACGATGAATCCAACCATTCACAGGTAAGATTCCATGAAATATTCTTCGAAACCTTAAACAAACCCTTTTCTGGCGACTACGAGAAAGAAAGTTGCTCTGAGCTCGAAACCTGGCCGGGAGTTGACTACTACAAGTCGGAAACTTCGTTAGAACGATGAATCTAACCATTCATAGGTAAGATTCAATGGAATATTCTCCGAAACCTTAAACAAACTCTTTTCTGCGAATTCGAGAAAGAAAGTGGCTCCGAGCTCGAAACCTGGCCGGGAGTTGACTAATATAAGTCGGAAACTTCGTTAGAACGATGAATCTAACCATTCATAGGTAAGATTCCATGGAGTACTCTATGAAACCTTAAACATACCCTTTTCTGGCGACTTCGAGAAAGAAAGTGGCTCCGACCTCGAAACCTGGCTGGGAGTTGACTACCATAAGTCGGAAACTTCGTTAGAACGATGAATCCAACCATTCATAGGTAACATTCCATCGGAATATTCTCCGAAACCTTAAACAAATCCTTTTCTGGCGACTACGAGAAAGAAAGTTGCTCCGAGCTCGAAACCTGGACGGGAGTTGACTACTATAAGTCGGAAACTTCGTTAGAACGATGAATCTAACCATTCATAGGTAAGATTCAATGGAATATTCTCCGAAACCTTAAACAAACTCTTTTCTGCGAATTCGAGAAAGAAAGTGGCTCGGATCTCGAAACCTGGCCGGGAGTTGACTACTATAAGTCGGAAACTTCGTTTGAACGATAAATCTAACCATTCATAGGTAAGATTTTGTGGAGTACTCTCTGAAACCTTAAACAAACCCTTTTCAGGCGACTTCGAGAAAGAAAGTTGCTCCGAGCTCGAAACCTGGCTGGGAGTTGACTACTATAAGTCGGAAACTTCGTTAGAACGACGAATCTAACCATTCATAGGTAAGATTCAATGGAATATTCTCCGAAACCTTAAACAAACTCTTTTCTGCGAATTCGAGAAAGAAAGTGACTCCGAGCTCGAAACCTGGCCGGGAGTTGACTACTATAAGTCAGAAACTTCATTAGAACGATGAATCTAACCATTCATAGGTAAGATTCCATGGAGTACTCTCTTAAACCTTAAACAAACCCTTTTTTTGTGACTTCGAGAAAGAAAGTGGCTCCAAGCTCGAAACCTGGCTGGGAGTTGACTACTCTAAGTCGGAAACTTTGTTAGAACGACGAATCTAACCATTCATAGGTAACACTCCATCGGAATATTCTTCGAAACCTTAAACTAACCCTTTTCTGGCGACTTCGGGAAAGAAAGTGGCTCCGCTCTCGAAACCTGGCCCCGAGTTGACTACTATAACTCAGAAACTTCGAGAAAGAAAGTGAAAAAGTGGGGGTACAACAACCTCACCCAATAATTCGCTTAGCAATCTGTATGGACTAACTCCAATATACTTTTAAGAGAATCAACTAGACAGTCAGACTTAATCTTAATAAAAAGTATATCAAAGAGTTATATCTCAATTTCTCGATTCAATACTTACTCAAGCCAATAGAAATCTGCGAGTCTAATTGAATACAAGAGAAATTAACTTAAATGCTACCAAAGACCAATGTTCAAGTATCAATCAATTTCAATCAGCAACCAAAGGTCGGATTTTCCCAATTGATTGATTCAACGCAAAACCTATGATATTTCAATTATATAACAAAATATAATGCGGAAAGGAAATAACACAGACACCATAAGTTTTGTTAATGAGGAAACCGCAAATGCAAAAAAAAACCCGGGACCTAGTCCAGATTGAACACACACTGTATTAAGCCGCTACATACACTAGCCTACTACAAACTAACTTCGGTCTGGACTGTAGTTGAATCCCAATCAATCTCACACTGATCCAAGGTACAGTTGTGCTCCTTACGTCTCTGATCCCAGTAGGATACTATGCACTTGATTCCCTTAGCTGATCTCACCCACAACTAACAGTTGCTACGACCCAAAGTCGAAGACTTTAATAAACAAATCGGTATCACACAGAAAAGACTATAAGAATAGATAAATCTGTCTCCCACAGAAATACCTATAAGTTTTTGTTCTGTCTTTTGATAAATCTAGGTGAACAGGAACCAATCGATAACCCGGACTTA
The DNA here is from genome assembly GCA_023531105.1 of Papaver atlanticum. Taxonomy (NCBI): domain Eukaryota; kingdom Viridiplantae; phylum Streptophyta; class Magnoliopsida; order Ranunculales; family Papaveraceae; genus Papaver; species Papaver atlanticum. The sequence continues at coordinate 8,095,422 of JAJJMB010008071.1, read as the reverse complement.
TATTCCCGAAGAACAACCTAGAATTATCAATCACCTCACAATAATCTTAATCGACTAGCGAAACAAGATATTTCGGAATCACAAACGATGAGAAGAAGATGTTAGTGATTACTTTTCTATCTTTCCTATCGGAGAAATTAATCTCGAGCCAATTTTACAATTGTACTCAATACGATAAAAACAGCAAGATCAGATCACGCAACTACAGAGAAAATAGTTGGGCCTGGCTTCACAATCCCAATGAAGTCTTCAAGTTGTTAACCTACAGGGTCTCGGAAGAAACCTAAGGTTAAAGGAGAATCGACTCTAGATTATACAACTAGTATCACACTGGAGGTGTGGGGATTAACTTTCCCAGTTGTTAGAGTTCTCCTTTATATAGTCTTCAAATCAGGGTTTGCAATCTAAGTTACCTTGGTAACAAAACATTCAATATTCACCGTTAGATGAAAACCTGATTAGATTCAAGATAATATCTTTCAACCGTTAGATCGAACTTAGCTTGTTATACACAAATGAAATATACGTCATTTAGGTTTATGTAACCGTACCTAAACGTGTACAAGTCGTTGGTTCAACAGTAGTTAACCAAATGGTTAGCCATATGAGCACTTTCATATCAACGTTATTCATCTTCACCATAACTAGTTCAAATGACTCAAATGAACTAGTTCAAGAGTTGTTCAATTGCTTAGATCTCATAGAAGTATACAAGACACAATCGAAGTAAAATCGGTTTTGATTCACTCGAATCGATTCATGAACTTTATAGCCACGGTTTGCAAATATGCATTCCTTAGTTTATATAAATTTAAGTTCACAAATAAACCAATTTTAGAAAGTAACACACTTAAGTATGTGTACGGGTATGCGTACTTAAGTAACCGGATTTGAGTTTATTTTGGTTTCCAAACTCAGCAGAAATTCACGGACGTGAACTTTCCTCCAGTATGCGTACGGGTACGCATACTTAGGAAACCAGATTGAGTTGGTTTTGATTTCCAAACTCAGCAGAAATTCACGGACGTGAACTTCCGCCAGCATGCGTATGGGTACGCATACTTACCCAGTCTCCATCAACCATTAGTACACACACAAGTATGCATACATTTGGTTCTCGGTTCTCGACTTATACACTAATGCGCGAACACATAATATGCTTATATCCAATGATGGTTACATGTTCTAAACTCTTTATTTCAATCATTGAAACATTCTTAAAGGATGTTAAATAGAGGTTATTCACACACTATTCTTCATCAAAGCAATTTTCAATATATTGAAATAATCAACATGACTTTCGTCACTTGTAAAGATGAAATTTTCCAAAGCAAAAGCTTACCAACACATATTTCGATAAAAAGATAAGCGAGATAAACTCGACTCGAAATAACAAATGTGTATAATCGAAGTCTATATAGCAATACGACTTTTGTCTCAAGATAGGAGATAAAGTAGATAGACTTTTGAGTGATAGATAAGTTCAAGTCTCCACATACCTTTTAGTCGATGAAGTTCCACCAGTTCCTTGAGTAGTTCTCCGTCTTTGTATGATGAACATCGTGGAGTCTAGAGCTCAACTACACTTTTTATCCTAGTCCGATACTTAGCTATAAGTAGACTAGAAATCAAGACTTATAGTTTTGGCACCTAAACTTGACAACAAGCTTGAGATAGCAACGCTTGCGAGTTCGACCGAGCAGTGCTCTAACGATCTCCCCCTTTGTCAAATTTAGTGACAAAACTATCAATACATATGGAATACAAAAAATAAACTTTGCAACTTCTCTTCCACATGCATGATCTCCTTGGTTTTTCAACATTACTCGAAATCTTCGTCACTTCCAGGTACTCTAATGATTCCAAAGGTTGTAATTTCAGCATCATCGTTGTTGAAAATCCGTAGCCATAACAATGAGAAAACAAAAGATCTCAATCATTGTTACACAGTGTCATAGTATTATTACACAACATCAAAGTTTAATTGTATCACAACTTTGACAACAATACTATGGTGATATGTATCACTCCCCGTTAGTCAATACTCCATCTCACATGGAAACCACTCCACCTTACATATTGATCCGAAAACCATATGTATTTGTAGTGTGAACTACAAATTAATTCTCCCCCTTTTTTTCAATAAAGTTGGCAAAGATACGAAAACTAGTGGGATCCTAATGAAATTTCCATAGAGACATTTCATGATCAAAAGAAAGCACATATCAACTTTTTAGATGCAATCATATATCCGAAACTAAATGCATTCATCAAAGAGTTTATAAAGATACAAGATAACCCCTATAATATTCCACAGTCGCACTCCCCACAAAGATTTGGCAATAAAGCACAAGTTCAAATAAGAACTCTCCCCCATATAATGTCATTCCCGAAAGAACAACAAGAGCGACCTTACTTTCACAAGAAAAGAAGGATTTCTTTGGACAACAACAACTCATATAATAATATGAATTTGTATCCAAAATACTCAATTGAATTAACCACAACTGAATCCATGATTAATTCAACCGGAATACTCAACTAAATTAACCACAAGAGAACCCATGATTAATCCAATTGGAAAATGCTCAACATAAGGAAACTTACGGAGCCGCACAGTATATACAAAAAAAAATGGATCAAGGAAAATCAATACTGCGGAATAGACAAAGATTCATTCTATCTTCCATCACTATTTGCACAATGACATACAATAGACTTAATCTTTGTAAACAAAAGTTCATCATATCTTCCATCAATATTTACATAATGAAATAATAGGCTTAACTTTTGTTTTTGTCAAAAGTTCATTTATTCTTTTATCAATACTTGCATATCGACGTACGAAAGACTTAACTTTTGACAACGTATATGACAATCATAGTTCCCATAACTAATTGCAATATATAAAACCATAAAGATTAATACCGCAAAATCATCTTCCAAACAAACTTTAGAATTTAAACAAATAAATCTAAAAACATTGAAGATGAAAATCGTTGGACATAGCTATGTGTAATCACAATAATGGCTATTCCAAACTCTAGTTATTCTTCTTACAACACAAGAATAAAATTCTCATAAGAAGCTTTCCTAGACAAAAACAAAACAGAACTCCTATGAAGCATTTCACTTACTTTGAATACTCTTCTCATATTCCCTGTATTCATCAAGCTCATCTTCGATCAGATCAATCCTAGATTCAAGGTTATCCATCTTTTCTTCAAGTCTTTTGGAAGAGACTTCAAGTTCATTCTTCAGGGCGCGCACTTGTTCCAGGACGAGATCCATGGTTAAAGAGATCTTATCAAAATGAGAGAAAGATGGATTCCCATCAGGGGAGGAATCACGCTTGTCAGAGCACATCTCACCATCAGAAGAGTCAAAACGAACCTTCTTAGAGGGAAAAAGAACAGTCCAGACATCACTTTATTTGCTTGAAATACTTGATGAAGACATGATAGAAGAGAAAAATGAAATGCACTCACCAAGGAGAAATCTTCATCTTTAAAAAGGAATGAAGATAGGGGATACATTTCCAAAAAGACCTTTGACCAAAACCAAATCCCCCATAAAAAGTCTTTACAGGAACAAAAATGTTCACGAATATAAACGGTTCTTGACAAAACAATTTTTTTTTTTGAAGAGCAACAGAAAAAACCAAAAAAGAAAAAGGAATCAACAGAAATATTTCACCACAACCCTTTTGAAGATTGTGATTCTTTCCCAAGAGAGATAAGCAAGAATCATTTTGATCAAAGTTACAGAATGTAATTTCTCAATCCATAACAGGACTGGGAGTTTTCTTACGAGTGGATGAAGTGTTTGTTATTTCTTGTTTCTGTTTTTCCTTCAAGAAAGAAGAGTTATGCACATCATTCTTTCCCCTTTTTAGCACAGTTTTGAAAACCTTGTTTGTTGATTTTATCAAACTATGAATTTTTTTGGAGATCTCTTTTGAAAGGAATGAGGATTTCCTAGGAGATTTCCTTTTCATCTTCTGAAAGCAAGGTTTAACATGGGACAAATATTCTTGACCTTTAGTGCTTACAATTTCAAGATGATCCTGATTTTCACACAAGGAGACCAAACAGTTTGGTAAGTCCTTGTGGTTCTTCATATCATCCTCTTCAGGGTGATTTGAGACAGGCATGGAATCAGGAGTAGTTTGCTGATAATGCTTACAAGAATCAATCGGGAAAGTACGATGTTTCTTATTAGAATCACACATGCAAGTGATAGCAACCTCCCGTTTTAATTTAAACAGTTGACATTCCAGATCTTCAATCTTTTTAATCAAGGCTTCCTTTTCCAGTTGGAATACTTCTGGAGAAGTAAGATTGTTCATCGCAGAATAGTCAGGACTGTTAGGAGGACAAGTGTGATTATCATCAAAGAGATTAAGAGAACTTTCACATATATCAACATCAGGACAGTAGTCCAGAGTTTCCATCCATGCTTTAGTTATCTCACTTAACTCTTCATCAGAATTTCTGGAAGTATCATTGACACCTCTATAGCACTTAGAACAAATTTCATAGCTTTCCTGAACTTTTCTATTCCTTTTATTGATTGACTGAGAATTCTTTTGAGACTTTCTTTTACTTTGTCTAAGAGTTTTCTTAAGCTGTGTACAAACAGTGACAAAGTTGAATTGAAGCAATTCTCATCCCTCGTATCAATCAATTTAGGACGTCGAGACTTTTTATCAGATGTAGCAGCATGGTTACTAAACAAGTGACGTTTTTCTCTTTGACTAAGTTCAAGATCGAAAATCTTAAGCTTTCCAACAAGAGTATTTATGGAAAGAGTATCAAGGTTATTTCCCTCAACGATGGCATGCTTCTTAAAATCGTATCTAGATGGCAGCGATCTGAGAATTTTCATCACAATGTCCTTTTCAGGAATAGTCTTACCCATTGCAAAGGATGCATTAACAATTTCAGACACTTTGTGATTAAACTCATCAAATGAATATTCATCTGCCATACGAAGGTTTTCCCAATCGGAATTTAGGTTTTGAAGCCTGGCTTCATTTTCACTGGCATTCCCTTCAAATACGGTTTCTAAGATATCCCAAGCATCTTTAGTCCGAGTGCACGTAGTCACATGGTGCTGAAGATCTGGGGTAATGGCATTTATGATGGCATTCAAACCTTCGGAATTTTTCTTTGCAGCAAGTATCTCAGCAGCGTCATATGCACCAATATCTTTCGGTATGGTTGCATCTCCTACTGCCACAACAGGAGCATCATAGTTATTAACTACATAAACCCATGATTGAAAATCACGCGCTTGAAGAAAGGCACGCATAGCAATTTTCCACCGCAAGTAATTTGATCCATCGAAGACTGGTGGTACGTTTATAGAGATAGCACTTCTGTCCATAGAGTCAGATCGCTACAAACACAGACTTATAAGGTCTTAAACATGTTTGCCTGCTCTGATACCAATTGAAAAAGTGGGGGTACAACAACCTCACCCAATAATTCGCTTAGCAATCTGTATGGACTAACTCCAATATACTTTTAAGAGAATCAACTAGACAGTTAGACTCAATCTTAATAAAAAGTATATCAAAGAGTTATATCTCAATTTCTCGATTCAATACTTACTCAAGCAAATAGAAATCTGCGAGTCTAATTGAATACAAGAGAAATTAACTTGAACGGTACCAAAGACCAATGTTAAAGTATCAATCAATTTCAATCAACAACCAAAGGTCGGATTTCCCAATTGATTGATTCAACGCACAACCTGTGATATTTCAATTATATAAAAAAATATAATGCGGAAAAGAAATAACACAGATACCAGAAATTTTGTTAATGAGGAAACCGCAAATGCAGAAAAACCCCGGGACCTAGTCCAGATTGAACACACACTGTATTAAGCCGCTACAGACACTATCCTACTACAAACTAACTTCGGTCTGGACTGTAATTGAACCCCAATAAATCTCACACTGATCCAACGTACAGTTGCGCTCATTACGTCTCTGATCCCAGCAAGATACTACGCACTTGATTCCCTAAGCTGATCTCACCCACAACTAAGAGTTGTTACGACCCAAAGTCGGAGACTTTAATAAACAAATCTGTATCACACAGAAAAGTCTACAAGAATAGATAAATTTGTCTCCCACAGAAATACCTACAAGTTTTTGTTCCGTCTTTTGATAAATCAAGGTGAACAGGAACAAATCGATAACCCAGACTTATATTCCCGAAGAACAGCCTAGAATTATCAATCACCTCACAATAATCTTAATCGACTAGTGAAACAAGATATTGCGGAATCACAAACGATGAGACGAAGATGTTTGTGATTACTTTTCTATGTTTCCTATCGGAGAAATTAATCTCAAGCCAATTTTACAATTGTACTCAATACAATAGAAACAGCAAGATCAGATCATGCAACTACAGAGAACTGGATTGAGTTGGTTTTGATTTCCAAACTCAGCAGAAATTCACAGACGTGAACTTCCGCCAGTATGCGTACGGGTTCGCATACTTACCCAGTCTCCATCAACCATTTAGTACACACACAAGTATGCATAAATTTGGTTCTCGGTTTTTGACTTATACACTAATGCGCGAATACATTATATGCTTATATCCAATGATGGTTACATGTTATAAACTCTTTATTTCAATCATTGAAACATTCTTAGAGGATGTTAAATAGAGGTTATTCACACACTATTCTTCATCAAAGCAATTTTCAAGATATTGAAATAATCAACATGACATTCGGCACTTGTAAAGATAAACTTGGCCAAAGAGAAAGCTTACCAACACATATTTCGATAAAAAGATAAGGGAGATAAACTCGGCTCGAAATAGCAAATGTGTAAAATCGAAGTCTATATAGCAATACGACTTTTGTCTCAAGATAGGAGATAGAATAGATAGATTTTTTGAGTGATAGATAAGTTCAAGTCTCCACATACCTTTTAGTCGATGAAGTTCCACCAGTTCCTTGAGTAGTTCTTCATTTTTGTATGATGAACGCCGTGGAGTCTAGAGCTCAACTACACTTTCTATCCTAGTCCGAGACTTTGCTATAAGTAGACTAGAAATCAAGACTTATAGTTTTGGAAACTAAACTTGACAAAAGGCTTGAGTGATTCTTCCACATGCATATCAATACATATGGAATACAAAAAATAAACTTTGCAGCTTCTCTTCCACATGCATGATCTCCTTGGTTCTTCAACATTACTCGAAATCTTCATCACTTCCAAGTACTCCAATGATTCCAAAGGTTATAAGTTCAGCATCATCGTTGTTGAAAATCCGTAGCCATAACAATGAGAAAACAAAATCTCTCAATCATTGTTACACAGTGTCATAGTATTATTACACAGCATCAAAGTTCAATTGTATCAAAACTTTGACAACAATACTATGGTGATATGTATCACTCTCCTTTAGTCAATACTCCATCTTACATGGAAACCACTCCCCCTTACATAATGATCCGAAAACCATATGTATTTGTAGTGTGAACTACACATTAATTCTCTCCTTTTTTGTCAATAAAATTGGCAAAGGTACGAAAACTTGTGGGATCCTAATGAAATTTCCATAGAGACATTTCATGATCAAAAGAAAGAACATATCAACTTTTTAGATGCAATCATATAGGCGAAACTAAATGCATTCATCAAAGAGTTTATAAAGATACAAGATAACCCCTATAATATTCCACAGCCGCACTCCCCATAAAGATTTGGCAATAAAGCACAAGTTCAAATAAGAACTCTCCCCCATATAATGCCATTCCCGAAAGAATAACAAGAGCGACCTTACTTTCACAAGAAAAGAAGTATTTCTTTGGACAACAACAACTCATATAAGAATATTTATTTGTATCCAAAATACTCAATTGAATTAACCACAACTGAACCCATGATTAATTAAACCGGAATACTCAACTAAATTAACCACAAAAGAACCCATGATTAATCCAATTGGAAAATGCCCAACATAAGAAAACTTACGGAGCCGTACAATATATACAAAAAAAAATATGGATCAAGGAAGATCAATACTGCGGAATAGACAAAGATTCATTCTATCTTCCATCACTATTTGCACAATGACATACAATAGACTTAATCTTTGTAAACAAAAGTTCATCCTATCTTCCATCAATATTTGCATAATGACATAATAGGCTTAACTTTTGTTTTTGTCAAAAGTTCATTCATTCTTTTATCAATACTTGCATATCGACGTACAAAAGACTTAACTTTTGACAACGTATGGGACAATCATAGTTCACGAACGCAAACACACATATATCTCATAAAAAAATTCAATATATAAAACCATAAAGATTAATACTGCAAAATTATCTTCCAAACAAACTTTAGAATTTAAACAAATAAATCTAAAAACATTGGAGATGAAAATCGTTGGACATAGCTATGTGTAATCACAATAATGGCTATTTCAAACTCTAGTTATTCTTCTTACAACACAAGAATAAAATTCTCATAAGAAGCTTTCGTAGACAAAAACAAAACAGAACTCCTATGAAGCATTTCACTTACTTTGAATACTCTTCTCATATTCCCTGTATTCACCATTAAGAAACGTTGTCTTTACATCCATTTGATGTATCTCTAGATTATGGACAGAAGCTATAGCAATTAACATCCTAATGGAGCTAATTCTACTCACTGGTGAATAGGTGTCAAAGAAATCTATACCTTCCTTTTGTCTGTAGCCTTTAGCTACCAACCTAGCCTTTTATTTTTCAATAGTTCCATTTATATTACGTTTTCTCTTGATAATCCATTTACAACCTATGGCCTTAGACCCTGGAGGTAAATCTACAAGTTCAAAAGTACCGTTTTCTCGAATGGAATCCATTTCACTAATGGAAGCTTCTTTCCACCAAGGAGCTTCAGGACAAGTCATGGCTTCTCTATAAGTCTGAAGATATGACTCGGCTAGGTATGTAATGCAACAAGGATAGGTTTTCTCAATTCTAACCCTTTTACCTCTTCTAGGTTCTATTTATGGTTCATCTTCCTCTAATGGTAATGACTGACTGGTTGGAGGCAAATGTAGGGGATCATCTAAACATCTCTTTCGAGTATCACGTTTTACTGGAAAAACATCCTCAAAAAACTCACAATCCCTAGATTCCATGATAGTATTCAACCCTATGTCAGAAATTTCAGAACTCACAACCATAAACCTATAAGCACTACTATGCTCAGGATACCCTATAAAAAAACAATCAACGGTTTTGGGTCCTATCTTATTTTTCTTAGGAGGAGGGATGGCCACCTTTGCCAAGAACCCCTACACTTTGAAGTAAGCATAAGATGGTTGTCTACCTCTCCATAACTCATATGGAGTTTTATCTGATCCTTTAAAAGGTACTCTGTTCAGGATGTAATTGGCTGAGAGGATAGCCTCCCCCCACAAGTTCGAAGGTAATCCTTAACTAATCAATATCGCATTCATCATATCCTTAAGGGTACGATTCTTAAGTTCAGATACACCATTGGATTGAGGTGAATAAGGGGCTGTAGTCTCATGTATTATGCCATGTTCTTCACAGAAATCTCATACGGGAATTTCATACTCACCACCACGGTCAGACCTAACAGTTTTAATGGTAGTATTTAATTGGTTTTCAACTTCACGTTTATATATCTTAAAGGCTTCTAAGGCATCGTCCTTCCCTCTAAGTAAGTAAACATGGAAGTATCTCGTACAATCATCTATAAAAGTAATAAACCATTTCTTACCACCTCTTGTTTGAACTGACTTCATATCAACTAGGTCTGAGTGGATTAAGTCTAAGGGTTTAGAGTTTCTATGGACATTCTTATTGAATGATTTCTTAGCATGCTTAGATTCTTCGCAAATCTCACACTTATGATTTTTATCTAAAGTGAATTTGGGTATGCAGCCTACGCTAGCCAGTTTATGCATTGATTTATAATTTACATGACCTAGTCTACCATGCCAAACATTCAATGACACACACATATAAGCAGAAGAATCATTCAATTTCACTTCAGGACAGGTTACATTAAGTTTATATAGACCCCCAGTCTTATAACCCTTACCCACATAATCATTTCCCTTGGTTACTATAAGTTTTCCAGACTCAATTGTAACTTTAAAACCCTTATCATCTAAAACAGAACAAGAAACAAGATTTTTGCAGATGTCTGGAACATGAAGAACTTCATTCAATGTGAGAGTCTTTCCAGACGTAAGCTTCAGACCGACCTTTCCTTTTTCCTGCAACCTCTGATGCAGATGAGTTACCCATATAGAGTTTCTCGCCTTCCCATACCCTCTGGTAGGAGGTGAACATGTCTCTGTTCCCACAAACATGCTTGGTGGCTCCATAGTCTACCCACCAATCCATCACATTGGTCACCAATTTAACTTCAAACACCATATCAGAAAACTTGTCTTTGTTCTTCTCAACCAAGTTAGCATTATTCTTCTTATCCTTACGTTGTCTACAGTGAACTGCCATATGACCAGTATTTCCACATACCCAACAAGGACCTTTAATTTCAGTAATGCCAGAATCTGGTTTACGAAACATACCTTTCTTGTTAGGTCCATGCTTCGAGTTGCGATTGTTGTTGTCACCTTTCCCAGCTTTGGAAGACTTGTGTTCAGACACATGAGCCTTGTTAATCATGTCCCTTGCAGATGACACGTTCTTGTCTTTGGTACACAAATTCTCTTTCACTTGAATCTTCTTTCCCAATACAACCATGTTGATCTCCCCAGTGTCATGTCTCAGCTTTTTCTTGTACTCCGACCAAGAAGATGGTAACTTCTCAATCGCCGCAGATACTTGAAACGTCTCATCAATAACCATACCTTCAGCGATAATCTCGTTAATGATTTGCTGAAGTTCGAGGAATTGATCAACAACAGACTTATCATTCATCATCTTGAACTCCATAAACTTTGCTACCAGAAATTTCTTGCTTCCTGCAGTCTCAGCTTGGTACTTTGCTTCTAATTAAGTCCACAACTCATAAGCAGTCAAGTTATCTTTAGCATTGTAAAAATCATACATCGCATCTTCCAAACCATTCATGATATGATTTTTATCCAGAAAATTAGACCTCGTGTTATAATTGAGCTCCTCCTCAGTCAAATTTTCAGCATTGTACAATTCATCACCTGGAACCAGTACATAGTCCAGTTCATGATGGCTCAGATAAAAAAACATCTTGGATTGCCATCTCTTGAAATCCTTTCCGTTAAACTTTTGTGGTCTTTCTACGTCGTTGTTTCCCATTGCTACAAGGAATAATAATGTGTTAAGATTGTTGGGATCTTGCAACAATGAACAACACGTTAGATGTATCAAAAATAATATATAAAGAACTAATTCGAGACAACTCTACTGAACAACTTGACGAGGGCAGAATCACAGGTTCAACAAGTTGTCCTTAACACATTAGTTCGTGGGTATACTCGAGTTGAGTAATGCTAAACCCCTCACAGTGAAGATGTGTCCAGGATAAGACCGCCCGATATAACTTGAGTTAGCACAACGCAAGTTACCCACTCTTGAACTCAGCAACGGGGATGGAAGTAAAACGCCGCACAAACAAAAGCAAGAAGATAAAGAAAAGAAGACAGAAAGATGGTTGCTTCTTGTGTGTTTTCAAAACAGAATTTCGAGTTGTATTTATAGGATGAAATACTTGCAAATCAAGTTAGGTTTTGGTTTTCTTCAAAAACAAGTAAAACACATAAAAGGAATTTACCCATAAATAAAACTCCTAAGAAAATAATTTAGGAATTAATTTCCTAAAGAAAAACTCGCCAAAAATAAATCCGTCCGTGTAAAAGAGGGACTTGATGCATGGTATACGCGCATATGCACGGGTCGAACCATGTATTTTTTGGCCCACCTGCTCCACCATCGTTTGTCAATACATCCATAAGACTATGGTTATATAGTGGAGCTCCTCTTTAGTTTTCCACAATGTGGGACTAAAGGCTCTATTTCATTCACCCAAAAAATGAGTGAGTATCCTTAGACCCTTAGGTCATTAGATCAAACCACACCCAGACCAAAATATTTTATTAAAGACTCATTTTTCTCCAACATGTTCAACCTTTGGACTGATAAACACCAAGAACGATGGGTATAACTCAATCCATTAAGTGGAGGATTAGGCCTCCTGTACATGGATTATAAAGTTTCAGAGTAAATGTGCCTCAGACACACTCACCGAAAGTGACTTCTGTTAGAGGTAACCTTTTGCAAGGCGAAGCCTCCTACCAGCTCTGTGTGCACGATATATATCCTTTACTTCAGTATTAACCACCTGAATGTGAACAAAAGAAAAAGTCCTGGCTGTGCTATGCTATTAAAAGAAAGAAATCCCTTGAGAAACAAGAAAAAGATGAACAATCCCGTTTTATACATGTCAATTTCAATACCTTTAACGACATATATTGACTTGTACATGCTCGAAGTTCTGTATGTGCAGTGAGCTAGAAGTAAGCAAGTGGTATAGGGTGTGTTTGGGAATGCCAAAGTCCAAAAACTATTGCAGCTCATGACCAAATGTTCTGCATGAGACACAAAAGGCCGAAATGTTTATAGTTCCATCATATTCTAGAAAGAGTATATATTTTGACTCCCGTCCATCATTTTGTTACAAGTTTTTTCGGATGAAAGTTTGATCAAGTTACTATTATTTGATAATATGATATTTTTGGACTTTTAGAGGTCATTTTATGATGCTTCAGAAAAAAAGAAAAAAAAAGGTCATTATGATAATCAACACAGGGATGACATCAAAAAATTCAGGCCCAAGACATTTCATCACGGAAATTGGAAAAGACCGCAGCCTAGTTCAGTTGTTATCAGGCCACAACCTTATTGCCCGGCCTACTTAGCAATAACTTGTGCGGATAGCTTTGATGGTGTTATTCGGTAACAAAAATGCTAGCTGGGACATTTTGATTATTTTTTTGATGAAAAGATAAAATTTTATAAATCAAGTAATATAGTACAAAAGGTTTACAACATCATTTTTCTCAAAAGCATTAGATAAAATATTTGACTTACAATTTTTTTCTCTAATGTGTAAAGATAAATGTTGGAGGCTATTTATTCTTGCTTCCTTAGCTAAAGTATCCGCCGCGGAGTTGTATTTTCTGTTAATATATCTAACCTTGGCTTGAGGAAGAGAATCCAGATTCGCTTCAACCTCTTTTATTGTGTTTTCAGCTTCCCAAGATATTTCCTTACACTTCTTGTTAATGAAATTGGCAATACTTTTGCAATCTGTGACAACTGAAACACTAGATAGAATATTATTTTTTAACCAAGATGTAGCTTTAAGCATTGCCTTTGCTTCTGCATGAACTGTTGTCATTGCTTTATCTGAGCCTGCTTCGATATGCATGAATTCCTCTCGGTCCACTGAATACAAGATAAAGGCAAAACCCATGGATAGATCTTCTTTCCTGAAAGCCGCATCTATAAAGATTATCCAATCCGTGTTTAATGAAGTCCAATTTGGAGTTGATACAACTCCATTTCTAGCCGAAGTATTTCTCGTGATTGATATTGAAGCTGTTGATTGTAAATATTTGTTTATCATCTCTATCAGCATTGTCAGGTTAGGATCCTTTCCTTCAAAGACAACTGAGCATCTGTGTTTCCACATAAACCAGAGAACAGTAGCAATTTTGTCTGAAATTTGAGTATAGTTCGGCTCTTCTATCCAGTTTTTGACCCAATTGCATATTGAGTCAGAAAAAGGTGGGTTGTTAATAAAGCTTAAATAAAACCCAAACCAAACGGCTCTCGCAAAAGAGCAAAATCTGAATAAATGTTGTTCGTTTTCTTGAACTTGAGCGTTACACATCTGACAGTCCGCAGAAATATTGTCCATATGAGCTGCAAGACTACTTGAAGTTGGTAAAGTTTTCTACACTAATTTCCAAACGAATAATTTAATTCTTGGAATTGTTTTAATTTTCCATAATTTCTTCCATGGGAAATCAACTATAGTGGCAATTTCTTGATCCTGGTTGTTGAGAAAATTATAGATATTTTTCACTAAAAATGCCCCTGAACAGTGGTGCCTCCACTTCATTTTATCTTTCTCTTCGCTTTGAGTTGAGATTGCAAGGATTTTTTTCTTTAATCGCAGGATTGAAATATTCATCTAATTTTTCTATATCCCAACTGTTATCATGAGTGATAAGCTCTTTTACCATTTTTGGAACTTGGTCTCCTCTATCTGACGGTTTTTGAACTATATTTTCATTTGGAATCCATCTGTCTTCCCAAATTTTTGCTGACTCCCCATTTTTAACTTGCCACACGAAGTTACCCTTTATAAGATTCAGACATTTTTGGATACTAGTCCAAATCCAGGAAAGATTAGAAGATCAAGAATTTTCTAGCGGATTTGTGTTTGGAAAGTATTTTGCTTTTAGAAGTTTAACCCATAATTGATCTGGTTCAGAGATTAGTCTGCTGGCCAGTTTGGTTAGAAGGGCTAAATTGAACTGATGAGGGGTTTTAATGCCTAAACCCCCTTTGGATATGGGTTTGCAGATACCAGCCCAAGCTTTCATAAAGCCTCCTTGTCTTTTCACCCCATCTTTGTTCCACCAAAAATTTCTTTGTACTCTGTCTAATTGATCCAGAGTCTCTTTTGGCAAGGCTAATACTTGCATTTGGTAGGCAGGATAAGCTTGAAGAACGGATTTTATCAGCACCATCCTCCCTGCCTGTGAGAGTAGTTTCGATTTCCATCCTTGAAGAGTAGAATAGTACCTTTGAATAAGAGGTTCAAAATTTTCTTTCCTATTCTTATCAAAGAATAGAGGTGTCCCCAAATACCTTTCATTTTTGGTCATCAGCTGAACTTTTAAGATTTTCGCAATTATTTTCCCATGTCTCGGGTGAATGCGGCGGCTAAAATATATTCCCGATTTTTGAAGATTAACCATTTGCCCCGTTATTTCTCCAAAAGAGGATAAAATGCCTAATAAATTTTTTGCTTCTCCAAAATCTGCTCTTGTGAATAGAAAACAGTCATCGACAAAGAACAAGTGGGAGATATTCGGAGCGTCTTTATTGATTTTCAACCCTGATAACTTTTTTTTCGCAATAGCTTTCTCGAATAGTCTAGATAGAATTTACATGCAGATTAGAAAAAGATAAGGGGACAAAGGATCTCCTTGTCTTAATCCTCTAGAATTTTTGAAAGTCGGACCTGGTGAACCATTAAGGAGGATTGAAAAGGACATGGTTGAAATGCATTGCATGATTAGATTTACCCAAGAGGAGGTAAAACCAAAAGATAAAAGAGCTTTATTAATGAATCCCCACTCCACTCTATCGAACGCTAGGGCTGTCAATAATCATCCGAAATCCGAGATCCGTTTCCGAAAATTCGACATCCTATAGGATGTTATCTGATTTATCGGAATTCGGATTTTGGAATCGGACATATTGCCGGACTTTACCTACTTATCCTATCGGAACCGGATCAGGCCATATCCGTTTGGTTTAAATCCGACATCCGATAACCAAGGGATACACTGGTAATTTTCTATCCCCAAGTATTAGTTGTCTTCGAAAATTAGCCTAGGGATGTTATTTATACTGTAACATTTTTCAAAGAAAAAAAAAGAGATTGGGAGAGAAAAAATTCTCAGAAAAGAATAGAGATCGATAGAGAGAGTTAGACAGAGACAGAGTGAAGACAGATCGATAAAAAGATGGTGTTTTTTTGATTGTTAACATCTTTTCTCTCTCTTCGTTCCTTACTGTTGTAGATCAAAATGGAGGAAATTGAAGATAATTTGAGAAATTGCTGGTTTGCAACGATGTTGTTTGACTTTATCAAGATTGTCATGGGTTTTCTTGGTGATGAATATTGCTGCTCTAAAATCAAAATAGAGAAATTAGAGAAGTTGAAGAGAAATTAGGGTTTAATTGTGTTTCAGATGGTTGTTGAATATGTGTTGCATGTCGAAATCAGTTTTAGGGTTTGAGAGAAATGAAAAGAGGGACAAGAATATGAACATGGGTTACTCTCAGAATCAATATGGTGTTCTAAAAAAGAGAAGATGGGTGTTTATCAGAGAGTTGGGATTTGAAATTGAGAACGGTTAGAAGATGAAACTGAATACAATGGGAGCTGAAATTGAAGTCTTAGATGGACTTGAAGAAGATGGAGATGTTTGAATGCAAGTACAGTAGTTATCTTGTTAGGGTTTGTAGTTATGATGTGTTATGATAAGAGAATTTTGAATTGAGATAAGAACAACAGGTAGTATGGTGAATGATGTTTCTGCAGTCGTATGTTGCTGCAATGAGCTAAGATTGCAAGGGGTGTTGTTGTTGTGAATGTGATGTTGTTGATGGAGCTATGTGGGAATTGTACAACTGAATTGAACTTCAACTCTGTTTTTGTTTTCTTCAGTTTTTTTCTTCTTCCCGGAAACCGGATTTTATCAGAATAAAATCCGATATCCGATAGCTTATCCTAACGGAATCGGATTGGGATTTTAGGATTCCGTCGGATGTTAACGGATATCGGATATCCGATTAACCTTAACCTTATCGGTATGGTCAAAATCCAACGGATTTTTGTCCGTTGACACCCTATCGAACGCTTTAGAAAGATCCAGTTTAAGAGCAAGGTAACCCTTTTTGGCTTTTGAAATTCCCATTGAGTGAAGGAGCTCGTGGGCTATGATAATGTTATCCGTAATTTGTCTACCCGGAAGAAAGGATGATTGGTTGGGGGATGTACTTTTGTTTAGGATAGGTTTTAGCCTATTAGCTAAAATCTTAGAGATTATCTTGTAGGTAGTATTGCTTAAACTTATGGGCCTAAAATCTGTTGGGGTCTGAGGAGTGGAAATTTTTGGGATTAAAGTGATAAAAGAATGATTGAAATCGGGGTTTAATATCCCTGTTTTAAAGAAATCTTGAATTGCGAAAGTAATATCATTGCCCAAAATGTCCCAGTTCACTTTAAGAAAGCCGGGTTAGAAACCGTCCGGGCCCGGAGCTCCCCATTGATTCATATTAGAAATGGTAGCCCAAATTTCTTCCTTTGAAGGAATTTCATAGAGAGAAGAATTTTCTTCTTCAGAGATGCAAGGATCAATTATGTTTGAGATACCAATATCATAATTGCTCATTTGAGAAGTACTAATCTGAGATAAATGATTGACAAGAAGGGAGTAGATTTGGTCTCTATCAGATAACCATAGGCCCGATGGCTCCCTAAGAGAATTGATTGAATTGATCCTTTTCCTATTTGAAGCGGTCGCATGGAAATATTCAGTGGTTTGATCATATTCACTAAAGAATTTATCCCTCGAAATCTGGTGATAGTAATCATTTTTTATTTCGTACCATTTTCCTAGTTCAGCTTGAAGCTTCTTTAATTTTTCTATGTTTGATGAGAAATTACCAGCTCTATGAATACTCTCTATTTTATTGTTTATATTTTTTATATTCTTGTGAATATTTCCAAAAACCTCAGAGTTCCAGTGAGCTAAATCCGAAGAAAGAAAGGAGTTTAAGGTTCGAATGTAGATCAATATTGGAATGTCTATCCGAGTGGAGTCTCCAAGACGCCGAAACTACTGAAGATAATGTTGGGGGAGATAACCAAGATCTAATACACCTGAATGGCTTTTGTAGTTTCTTTTTTTCCGGGTTAGAGTCTAAAAAGATAGGGGTGTGATCTGAACCTACTCTAGGTAAGTGAAGTACCTTTGTGTATGGGAATACCTGTATCCATTGGTATGAGATCAGAGCTCTGTCAATTCTTTCGCAGAAATTTGCTTCTCCCTGTCTGTTGTTTGACCATATAAAAGGAGCTCCTTCATATCCTGCATCTTGTAGACCCATAGAGTCAATAGTTTGAACAATAAAAGACTTGCTACTCGAAGACGCTTTATTGCCTCCTTGTTTTTCTTTCGGTTCGAAAATGACATTTAGATCCCCAATCAATAACCAGGGACTATTAACCTGTAGAGAAAATTCTGCAATATATGTCCATTGTTCGATCTTATCATCATCCTCTATTGCCCATAAACACAAGAAATCAAAATCTTCTTATCCCCTAGAGTTACTTCAAAATGGCACACATTAAATTTTGACTCTATTAATTTCATTTCTACATTGTTGTACCAAGCAATGGCTAACCCTTTGGCGATTCCCACAGAAGGAACAATAAACCAATCATGAAAACGAGATTGTTTTAAAAACATTTCCATTCGAGACAAAGACGCATTTGTCTCGGCCAAGAAAACTATGTCTGGTTTGTAAAATTGACAAAGATAGCTGAGATGATCCCTAGTTAATGGATTTCCTATACCTTGAACGTTCCAAGAAAGGATTTTCATAATGGAAAGAGAAATAGAAACTATTGAGATTAAGAGGGGTAACAACCCTGAATTTATAAACTTAAAGAGAGTAAACTGACTGATGCAGAGATGAACAATGACAGGGAAGGTAAAGAAAATGATGAAAGGAAAAAAAGTGTTTAGTCTGGAAAGGAGGAACATTAACAAAGAAAAACACAAAGGCTGGCAAGGATAAAAGACTTCACAAAAAAATTGGAAAGAGATTTATAATTTCAAAAAGAAGTATCCTGACTCAACTCCACTAGAACCACAATGACTAGAACCCTCAAACTACCCCTTGTGACTTGCAGAGAAGAAGTATAGACTTGAAGCAGTGTTTAACAAATAAACCGCGGACACTAAAAAACAACAAATAACAAAAAAAAACCAAAACAAGAAAGAAATCACAGTCTCTAATAGCTTTATACACTACAAGTTCAAAAAGAAGCTGATCTATTGCAATTTTTGGTTGTGAAAGAAGATTAACTCAGCGTGGTTTGTGTCACCACAATCTCCTGGGGCAAATTACATTACCAGCTGCACTTGAGGTAGTATTCTTGTTCTTGAACCATAGTTTGAAAGAATCTGGTTGTCGTTGAAAGTTCCAAAACTGTATCATCTCACTCCAAAACTGTATCATCTCTGAATTCTGACACTCCGAACTCTTAATGAAGTCACCAACTTCATCTTGAAGACCTTTTGCTTGTTGATGAGCAGTATCAAATGGAAATCACACTATTAATATATGTTCAAGCAAACCACTGTAGCCACCCAAATGAAAGGACAATCATGAAGTTCAAAAGTTCACCCCATTAATTAAACCCAATACAGAATTAACAAAACCAGAAAAGACGATTAGTTGCCGAAAACTTATTCTAGAATTGGTTGTGATTTATAAAAACCAATTGAAAATAAGAGTACTCAGAATCATATTAGAGACACATTAACTTGGGTTAAAAAGATATATGGAAGGATTTCTACAAAATGAGAAGATGCAAGAAAGATCGGATTTTCCCCAATTCTTAAAAAATAGCCCTAATAAACTCTCCAAACACAGAATAAACCAATCTATGCTACTCAAGTTCAAATTTATATTTGATAAAGGAATACTGACAGAAAAACAATCCCTGAACTTTCCAAGAAAATATGATGAAAGGCCAACAGTTGAGGCAATAAGAGAGGACAGTTTGACAAACTGTCTACAAAACTCAAGTTCAGGGATATAAGAGAAAGGAGGATGTTTACAACATCACCATGCCCAACAGCAGGCATGGTGACACAAAAGCACAGCCAACGCTACAACATGGGAATGCTTTTGAGAAAAAGAAATTTTAACTTTAATTTTAAAAAAGAGGGGCATGAACCAGAGAAGCATAACTCACAGCAACAAAACCATAATCTCAGAGATTAATAGGGTAAAAATTAGGGATTGAGGATATTCACAATAATTCACCAATGGAGAAAACAGTACAGTGGACTTGAGACTATGATAGAAGTGATGTATAGGAAAGATAATACTAGGAATTAGGTATGGTTTTCATAATAAATCACAGACAAAGATGTAAAATTAGGTTGAAACAATCTCCAAAATCCAAATAGAATATACAACTAATCAAGCAATCAGGTTCAATTAAGGGGTGAACTTAAAAATAAGAACTTAAACCCAAGTCCAAATATTATCCGGAACTCCATCAAGAGACTTTCCTTTCCCAAACAGAAACCGCACATGAGAATTTTTTTGGAGATGATACAGAGATCCATTAAAACAACCACCTCAACTATCCTTAAGTTAAAAATCCCACCCATCTGCAATAGATCTAAGAACTTGAGTGTAAATTAGCCATCAGAGACCATGAACGAGGATTAGCCGCTCATGGCTGGAGAGAATTAGTGATTTAGGTTGAAAAATAGAAGAAAAATCTGGTTTTTCTAGAGTTAGTGACGAGATTAAAAGAAGATTATAAGAGTTTTTTTCTCTAAATCATGGAAGAGTCAAGAAATTTAGGGCTGTAGAAATGAATCGGAGGGGAAAGAGTTGACCCGTTTTTTCACCCGATTCCTAGAGCTTTTTATCAACAACGACTTCCCCTATATCAATTTTGGTAACATGACTCACATGAGAAAGAATGAATATACAGCTGAGGTCCACCTAGGGTCAAATTCGGAAGCAAACATAAATGTAGTAAATTCAGCATTAAAGAGTTTCTTTATTGTGCCAACTCTCGAAACAAAAAATTTCTTTTAGTTGATTCTTTCTCATTTTCCTTCCGAGTAAAATAATTCTCCCCAAAAAATGAAGACATTTGACACATTGTAGACAACCCTAGAACAACAAATTTCAAGCAATTAGAGAATAGTTAAAGGCTTTCCCTATTTCTCATCATACTTTTCCTATTTCCTATCCCCTCACAATTTATAAAATCAATCTACTTTTTACTTTCGATTCTTGCTGTGTACCATCCGTAAAAATCAAATTAAAGTTTTACTATGACTACTACCATCATTCTAATTGTCTTCTTCGCTAAATCTATCCATCAAATAAAATCCATCATTAAAAACCATCTAGTTAGAAACCCTAGGACATATTTCTATGTAATCACTATAGTACACCTATCCTTCCATCTTTGAGAGGTAGGCGAATTAATCAACGATTAGGCGGTAAATCATTATAATTTAAGATTCCATTTAGGCGGTAAATCATTATAATTGAAGATTCCATTATTGGAAATCTAGGAAAATGCTATCTCTTCATTGTTTACAAAGTAACCTGCTGTATCTTGTGTGTTTCAAAATTTGACGATCAGCACTTTGAGATTTTGACAAACAAAAACTTCGGAGCAGGGATGATAATAGCGCCATTACAGAACTTCATATCACGACATTCCATTGACTCCAAGTACCTTTGATTATTCCCTATATCTGTTAATAGGAGGATAAGAGATTTGATTTCTCAAAAATTATTTTGTGGAAATGCCCGACAACCTTTTTAATTAACGTTACTAATATATTCATCGGTACCAGCACACAGCTTGTTGCTTTGCAGCCAAGGTTGGCCTTGAAAGCTGTTGTTTATACTGTATTTTACACTTCCAGTGGAAGAAAAAAATATGAAGAAATGTTGTGTGGAGACAGATTAAAGAAGAACATAATAAAGATATGATCCCTTACTACAAGAATGGGGAAAGGAGGGAAATCTAGAAAAAGTACGCCCTTGGGATATTCTTCATGAGGATATGAGTGGATTTTGTAGAAAACTCTCGTTATCGATTGGATTGCGTCCTTTTTCATGCAGTCTGTATAGCAAATCGAGCAGTAAAGCCCGTGGATAAGCTTACATCGACTTCTGCTTCTATAGACACGTATACATCCATAGATCATTATTACACCAATTTCAATTTTATGAACTGTATACGTGAAAATGAGAACTTAGTTAAAAAAAACACCATCAACTTTATTGTGGCGGTGAATTCTGGAGCTCGAGCGGAAGAAGTACCAGGCGGTGGTGGAAATGGAGAAGAAGAAGTATAACTTAGGTTTTTATTTTATTAGGGGTTGGGTGGTTTTATCGTTGGCGGTAAATAAAATGTCAATAGATGGTATTTAGGATTAATGAAAATTCATATGGGTGGTACATAGGATTATTGTGGATGGGAATTTATGTGGATGGGAAATAGGAAAAACCTAGTTAAATGGTTAATAGAGTTTCGTAGATTTATTTTTTTCGAAGAGATTTTGTAGATTTATTAACTAGCTAGTAAAATTATGCGCGGTGAGTAAGTACTCGTGTGCGGGACTTCATAATAGATTTGGGGGTCGGAATGATGGTGTTAATCTCCCCATCAGTAATCTCTTCTTCTTAATGAGGATGAGTAAACAATTCCCCTTCCTTATGCATCTTATGAACAAGAAGCTGCAATTCCATTGGAAACTCATGAGATTCAAATACCCTCTCCTCCCATTTACCAACTTGCATTTTCGCTAAGAAATCAGCAAGTTTGTTCATATGCCTTCCACAATTGACTACTAAATCTTGGCGACAGTAGTTTTTCCCTATGACCACAATATCTTTAAAGAACTCACAGATGGCCTCAAATTCTTCGGCTGGCTCGTCCACATTATACCTCAAACAAGATAAACAAAACACATCAAAACGATATGAACTCGTACCACGCGGATGCATACCACAGAAACCCATGCTGTTAGACTGGAAACATAAATTTATATTCAATGTCACCAAATCAGAATTGCACATCACATACACTCGAGAAATACCAGGATACTTCTGGACAAGTTCCAAACTTTTTTTGATGCCCTCCACCGTGTGGTAGAATCCTGAAAGACCAACTCGGGCACACCCAGTTTTAGCAACAACAGGCTCACCACCCCAACGCCTGATGAATATACCGTATCCTCCCTTTGCTAAGTTATTTTTGTCTTTGTTATTCCCCTTCCTGTAATAGCCATCCACACAAACAACATATGTTTTATCTGGATAGATTGGCACTTGTCCTCTACAGGTTTTTTTAAACCCTTGTCTCATTGGATTTAAAGCAAACATCTTGCCGCTCAACTTCCTTTTCAGACTTTTTAATGTTTCCCTAACAGGATCTTCTTCAGGATCAGAATCATCTTCCAGACAAAATGTATCAGGAACTTCATCATATTCCTCCTCTTCACTTTCTTCTTTTTCATGCTGCAATTCATTCAGACCATCATCACCCCTATATTCATGATCAGAATGTTGTTCATAATTCTCATCACCGATTCTGTGATCACCTTGAGTTGTGGTTTCTTGATGAGTGTGATCAGGATTGTTAGAGGTACTAGCCAAGCGAGGATAATTGTTGTTAAAACTATCCATCTCTGTGAGAAAAGGTGATAGGATATACTAGAAATAAAGATATTGAGTAAAGGATGTTCTACAGCAGTGTTTATATAGTTTTGAGAAATCCTAATTCAAGCAATCGCAATCTAGAACTAAATAAAGAACTGACAGAGAACCTAGTAAGGGAAAACTCGAAATTAAGGAAACTCGGCGTAGGCCATAGAGTAAGTGTGCTGGTCTTTGGCTCGACGCTGAAAAATAGAAATAAAAATAAAGGGTAAGGGTCTGAATATGGGCCAACAAAATCCGAATCTCATTTTGCATGATTTATATGTGGATACCAGTCCTATTAGGGGCAGATACTGCTTCATCGATCAACGGTCAGGATCAATGGGATTTTTTTGTCTTATATGAAACGGTATCATCCCCTAGTAGAACTGGTATCCCCCTTTATAAATCATGTCATTTTGAGGCATTTTATTCACGCCCTTCATAGCCTTTTAGCTTGGGGAAAAGTTACAAAAAATAAAAAAATATGGGTCATATGTACAGAAATCATAAAATATAAGTCATAATGGACTGCTAAAATGTAGGTCTGGTTGCAAATGACACTAAAATATATAGTCGAACATGTCTTTTACTTTCAACTTTTTTTTAAATCTTTTACTCTCTCTATATTTTTTTCTCTATAATGTAAAATTCATCGGGAGAATAGTCATAGCTTCCAAAAATATGAGTCGGATTTTAATAAAATTTATATTTTTTGAATGGACTAGAAAAAATCTACAAAATATGATGCATTATTGATATGAAATTCGAGAAAACATATATATTCGTAATATGTTACACGCAAACAAAATCACTAGTTCATGATCTCGAACAATAAATATACCACCATTACCATCACATTCACCATCGAAAACATGAACAACAAAAAAAATATTAAAGAAAAAAAAATGAACAACAAAAAAATATATATTATGAACCCGGGTGCAACCAGGACAGAACCTATTTCCTGCCAGAATATACATTATGCATTCAGGTGTATCTTGTTTAATTCGTGGATAAATCTAGATTTAACCAGTTATGTTAAAAAAAAAAACGAAACAAAAACTCAAACAATAACTTCGTGCATCTTGTTTAATTGAAGGCATACGGAGATATATGAGTTAAGACTTAAGAGTGGGTTATGTGGAGTTTACATGGGTTGCTAAGGTGATAACGGCAACAAAATATAGCCATTAGTGGTCATCTTATAGCCAGCGACATTCTAATCACCATTTCACTTGTTTTACCACGGTGGAAAACTGAGTTTGCTAACATATGCTCTATTAACTATAACAATGATTCTCTCTATTCTGTATCTCAAATCTTTCTCTCTTCCAGAAAATCCCCAACTCTGATACCGTAAGAGATATAATTAACTCTACTATGTTTAATAATTATAAGGAATTAGAAGAAGAAAAGCGCCCATGTGGGAAAATGCATTTAAAAAAATGCCCCATTTTTTTATTATATATTTAAAGCCCATATCATTAGCAAATCCGTCTGGGCCACCAAAACCGTAAAATCTCGTAAACTTAGTCAATTTCTCACCCGACGAGATCAAAATTCGGTGGGCGTAATTACAAATGTACTCATAACAAATGAACGGCTAAAGATGGTTTCATGTATACGTGATCGTTCGATTATTTAGAAACCTTATCTACATATTTAACTTTGTCTTCTCCACCACCACTTCACTAAAATGAAATTGTCAAGAAACTCGGTGGTTCTAGCTCTTCACTTTCTTGATCTAATTCTTTCTAATCAAAAATCACCGATGGCATCACCATTAAGAAGTGTTTTGTTCAACTGATGATTTTGGGAGAGAATTTTTGCGGTTTGTCAAAATTTTAGCATTTATTCTTCGTTTTACAAGGTAAATGAAAAACTGAAATTATTTTTTTGAGTGATAGGATTGATAATTTCATTGAGAATAAAGAGAATTTTAGGTTTATAATGAGATTTGGTTTTCTGATTTGAACTTATTTATGTTGAATTTGACCTTAAAATTTAGGCCAAATTCTGGGGATTTTATGTTAATTCATCTTCAAAATTCAGTGGTGGTTTTTAGGGTGGTTTTTTTTGTTTGTTTGTTTAATTATGGTTTATTTCATGGGGTTTTGGTAATCCAATCGTAGATAAATCATGGGGTTTGCTTAGTTTTTTCTTTGATGGAGGTGTTTGAGAAATTGGGGGAAATCTTATAATAAAATTACATACTGTTTGGAAGGCACCATTGTCCTTGAGATTTTTGTTTTTGTTTTTATAAAACTCCTTTATGAGCTTTGCTTAAACCCAAAATCAATAATTTGTTTCTTGTTAACTGTCGGATGGTAGTTCTTAATCATTAAAGACTTAAGGATTTGCTTTTGATAATTTAGTGTTCTAATTGTTATTTCAATGGAAGTGTGATTGGGAATTTAATGTTGGTAAGTTTATTATTGTCAATTCTTGTTCATGGAATTGGGGAAGAAGATTGAAAAGACGAGGGTACCCAAATATACCTCAATCTAAAACTTTTCCACCTATAAGTCCTTTCTCCGAAAATGATTGTCTATGGACTGAGTCGAGACAACAACTAATCGGTTCACACTTCGTGTGATCGTCTATGGATACGAGATCGAGACAATACGAAAACAAGATAACTTGTGTGATTGACTATGGATACAAGATCGAGACAATACAACAACGAAGTATGTTTACTTGATAATAGGTTCGGACTTAACCAAACACTATAGGATTGCTATCAAGTAAATAGGAATTAACGTTTGTGTATTTTACTTTTAATTATAATAAAACAATTATAATTACGGAAATAGAAAAGTAAAAGACACAGCAATATTTTGTTAACGAGGAAACCGCAAATGCAAAAAAACCCCGGGACCTAGTCCAGAATTGAATACTCTAAGAATTAATACGTTATACAAAATCAAACCAACTTCGTATAGTTGAGACCAAGCAACTAAACCTATAGTTCACCTAGTTCCATCAGTATCCCTGCGCCTCCAACTTGCAATAAGTCACGCACTTGGAACAATTCCTTTGGTTCGTATTCCAAACAGTAAAGGAACAACAAATCTGTTCGGTAACAACTCTTTTCAAACAACGTGATATGAGTTTGACAAAGGCTCTTCCGTTTATCCCAATAAACTCCTTTGTCAGGTTCTTAGATCTATCCAATAACAACTACCAAAGTAATTGTTTAGATTTTGCAATCAATACTTTGAATCACAAAGAATTGTATTGATGCCGATCTACTCAACTAATCAATCCAATCTATCACAAATATAAACCGATTATAGTTGGATCCCTTTCCAGCCGAAACAAGTTTTGTGCGCACCAAAGATTATGAACCCAAATCATAAATCTTCTTCGTCTTCAAATCTTCTTAGATCTTCAATAAACACCTGCACACAAACAACTTGAATCTCTTGTGATCAATCACACACAGAACGGAGTCTGTTAACAATGGATTATCACAAGACGTCTTTAGATCTATAAATAGTCTAAAGATCTCTCGTCGAAACTTTGATTTAGTTTGAGTGAATCAAGATTTTCAAGCATTAACAAACTAGGTGCAATCAAAGTTCAACAACCGTTAGTCAATCAAATCAATCGAAAACAAATAATAAACTGTAATTATCTAGTTTCCCACCAATAGTACTAATAGAGCTTCTCAATCCCAAAGAAGTCTTTAAACCGAGCGGCCGTAAGAGATTTCGCCTAATTATGTTACTTTCCTCTCCAAATAGGCGGCTCCACCAATAACAACACAACTAGGTAGTTTTGCTGGTTCTTAGGATTAGTTTTATCGAAATGCAAACTTCAATATTTATAGACCAAGGAAGTTTGGACACCAAAGAATTTCCAAAACCGAAAATATTCTCAAGATATGCAATATATTTCCAAATTCGGTTTTCATAATTCCTGGAAATGCTCTGTCCAAATATTGACCGAAATCTCAGTAGAAAATCTCCAACTAGTAAATGCACATTACTAATTTTTATTTTCTAAAGATATACAATTTAATTGCTGGAAATTAAAAGCATATAAAACTAAAAACCTTAATTAAAAGATTCTCAATTTATTTCGATCCGGGATTCTCCTTTAGCTATTAAGGAATATCTTTGAACAATAAAAGATAATAGTTACTACACATGTTCAAAGTAAGTCGATATCTTTACTTTGTAAATCCTTTTTCATATATACAATCTTGGAACCGATTTGCCACACTTCCAAACAAGTTTAGAATTGGTTCATCTGACTTCCAAGAACTATGTGATTGATTATCCTATCAAATCACCATTAATGGGTTTCACGGTTCTACCTCAACATAAAGTTTCGGTTCTACCTCCAAGTGGGTACTAGGATCGGTTACACTAGTTACCATAAAATGTCTAACTAAGTACTAGGATCGGTTACCATTTCTTATGGTAAAACTTGTGATCGGTTGACCAAGTTATAGGATCGTTTACACCAACTTACTAAAACTTGTTAAACCTCTTACAAGGATCGATTACACACTCTCTTGTGATCGGTCACACCTTTTACTAGGATCGGTTACCCAATGGCTAGTATTTAGTCACACCAATTTCAAGATATCGATCTTACCATCTCAGGTGATTACTTAAGATCGGTTTCACTAATAAAAGTCATACCAATACAAAAGTCAGGCCTTGTGAATAGTTTTACAAAGATACATAAATAAGTTATGAACGGTTATACTAAACACACATATTGGTAATTTAAAAGATTTGCAATGAATAACAATACCAATAAGCCTAGAGATTTCCCTTTCGATTCACAAAACAAGTTTATGAATTTACTTCCTTTAAACGAATATAAAACATTGTTTCCTGGGACGAAATCTTCACCCATACCCATACATAATCACAATAGCATTCATACGATTATGTCCATGTCTTATATACGAAGTTCAAAAGATAGACGTTATATTTCGTATTGTAATTCCTTAATACTATGTCTAACTAGAGTATAATCATTCACAGCTTCGCAGTTATGTTTTCAATATGCACGACTTGAAAGATACGTTAGGAATGAAACAGTTCAAGTCAAATATTACTAACCTCAAGTGGAAGGATGATGTCGTCGTTGTAGTTCTTTACTTCTTCACATTCTTCAAGTCTTCACGTAATACTTGTAAGTCTCATATCCTAGTAACTTTCTAGCTAACCTATACGAAGTTGACTCTAGTAAATAATCAAGCGACTCTTTAAATGAGTTTTGGTTCACTAAAATATGACAACCAAACTTGACATACCAACGCTTGGTGGGTTCAACCGAGCTATGCTCTAACAAAGATGAACACTCTTCAACTAGGTCTTTGTCGACTCGGCACTGTGTTCCGGTTCAGTTATGGTTGCACATGTGGAACATGACCGATTCAGGGGCTACAATTTCTGTTTACATGACCGATTCAGTGTCATATGTCCTCTAACGGCCATTTGTCGTTTTTCAACAACAACAACAAAAAACGGGAAAGGTCAAAGTATAGCCATTAAATATATAATGAAAAAAATGTGGGAATTTTCTTAATTGCATTTCCCACGCATTTTTTTAAAAACTCCGTAATTATAATGCAAAACTTAGAATCATTTAATAAATAAAATTAAACAAACAAAATAAATATTCTTGAGATAGAGCTCCACAAATCGGGCGACACTGAGTCAACCCAGTTTTTAATTTTTTTCTCATGATTCTTCAAATCTACAATGATCTTTATACCATTATTCTGATTTAAATGTTTTCTTCATGTTCAATAATCAAGTTCTTTAAATCTTTTCTCCATTTGTTAGTTGTTTTTTTCTAAAATTTTCAATTTTATTATGGAAAACTAATTTTTCTCTTTCTGATTTGCAGATCCCTTATGTCATAAATAGTGGACTGAGCGGTGGTTTAGACATAGCAGTGGTGCATTTGATCTGTAATCTCGCTCAAAATAGTGGTGTTTTGATTTACATAGAGGATGAAGAGATTAAGTATCACCAGTAGTTATGGAACCTTAGTAGCAGTGGTGCAGTTGATTTTAATATCAACTCTTATAGCTAATGTAACAATGGTGTTCAATAACCATCATCACAATTACTTGATTCATCAAAACCTATATCATAAACAAGATTATTTCAGCTCCGGGATTTCAGTAAATGCCAAAGTAGCTCTGTCGGATCAAAATGATTTTCAAATTTTGAATATTGAGTTACCAAAACTGAAAGCACATTCTTCAGCAATTCCACGCATAATATATCGCAAGAACAATGGTCAAAATCTATGTAAACTTGGTAATTATCTTTATATAAAAGAGACCCCTAGTTTCATTCTTAAAACCCTACACAACCAACACGATCCCAATATCATCAAAAACATATCGATTCTCAGCGGCCATTACTATGTAGACATGTCTCAAAGCATCCAATTCCAACTATCCACCATCACTAGAAAGTTAAAGGAAGCCAAACTGGGATCATCCTCCAGATTGCCAGGAAAAAGTCTAATCACTACTAAAGAAATCGATGAAGCGGCAAACAAGTGGGGTAGCTTCCTCATTGGAAAAATCATCGACAAAGATGATAACAAGTTTGAAGATGTTCAAAAGGAGATAAATATCATACGGAGAATGTACACAAAAAAAATCATTCATATTAAGGGTATAAACCTTTTGTTTTCAACTTTAAAAACTTCATAGACCAAGAAGAAATCCTAACAAGTGTTCCTTGGATAATTAATAGTTCACTAATTATTATTCAGATTTACGACAAAAAAATAGCTTTGGAGGATTACAATTTACTCATCAAGTATTCTCGGTATCATTCAATATGCTTTATCACTTGAACATACAGATGTAGTGATCGTAGACAGGATGTGTGTGGATATCGGTAAAAATATTCCTAATAGCATTCCGTCAGGGAGAGAGTTGTCACTGCAAAAATAGAGGTGGACATCACTAGTCCATTGGCAAAAGGCAATTGGCTATTTACTGCAGCAAAAGAACGAGTCTTGATCAAATATCACTTTGAAAAACAACCCAAGAAAATGTGTCCACAGTGTAGGGTCCTAGAACATGATCATGCAAGATGTGAGGAAATTGCTTTTGATTTTTGGATTTATTGGAGAAGAATTTCAAGATCTATGTGCTACTCATGCTCATAAAATAGATGAACTGGAAAGGAACAACAATGTCCCAAATGTTGATGGGTCGGGTAGCAGTCAGACTGAAAGCCTAGTAAATATAGATATGGGAGAATCCGATGTGAGGAGTAGTAAAGAGTCAGTAATGATAACAGAGAGGAAAATCTAATTCTTCTCTACCCGAGAAATCAGAAACAAATTCAAAACCCTAGATCCAACAAATTTATGATTCAATCAGTAGCTACATATCTAAAAAAAAATTCCCTCTACTGGCTATGGAGACATGAATGACAGATGTGGAAAATTGAGAAATGGGATCTTATGCTCACATCAGCTATCTCGCCGCTACTACTACGTAAAGGGTTTTTGCAAATCAGGTATGTTCTCAATCTTTCTCTGAAATCAATTTTAATATTATCAAAACCCCTAATCCCGATCCCAAAGTTTATTCCATAATAGTTATTGTCAACTTTTTAAACCCTAATTCTACCATTTGCATCGTGGCAAACCCTAATAATCTTTTTAATTTCCATTTTCACTCTGATTCTACTACTATGGTGTCTGATTACATTCTGAATCTTGATAATTTTTTGGTTAGGGGTAAAGTTTTAGGTTATACACATCTTAATAATAATCCACCAATAAATATATGCCATCATTGCATCATCAACATATTTTGTTTAGAAGTTCATATTAATTTCATCACTTTTTTATTAAGCCATGCACTTCTCACTACCAGAATTTTCTTGTTATTCTGCATAACAGTCCTAGTAAAATCTCTCTTTCTCACAACATGAGAATATTATTGTGGAATTGCCAGGGAATCGACAACCCTGCAACTAAGACTGCTCTATGAAATTTAATAAGAAATCAAAACCCTAATATAGTTTTTTTGTGTGAAACTAAAAATGACACAAACAAAATGAGTCAATACCTCAGAAGGTTCAGGTATCCTAAAAATTGGATATACCCCTCTGCTGGCCTCTCAGGAGGTATTGCTATACTTTGGAAATCTGTTTTAAACTTGAAATAGTCCAAAACACAGGAAAAATAATTAATGTTATCATCTCCGTTGATCCTAGAAGACCAGAATTCCTCGCAATGTTTTTTTATGGTTTAGTATATCATGAAGAAAGGTTGGAACAATGAAATTATATCGATGAAATAAGAACTATGGCTAACCTCCCTTGGATTCTTATTGAGGATCTGAATATCACTATGCATAATTATGAAAGGTCTACTTTTACTACCCCCACAATTACAGAATTTTCATTCATAAAAACTGCAATTGGTGCCTTAGACTTGAGTGATTTGGGTTATATTGGTTCCTAATTCACTTGGTCAAACGGGCAAACAGGAGAAAAATATTTAAGCTCGACGTGATAGGGCTCTTGTGAATGGTCAATGGTTAACTCATAATACCAATGCCAAACTATTCCATATTGAAACAGTTGGCTCTGACCATTCTGCAATCATCTTGGTGACCAACCCTGTGTCTCACCAAGATAAGAATCCGTATATATATTATAAATGTTGGTCCAGTGACCCATCCTCTCATGAGGTCATCAGAAACTCTTTTAACATCAATAAAAGAGGTTCTGCTCTTTA
The DNA here is from genome assembly GCA_023531105.1 of Papaver atlanticum. Classification (NCBI taxonomy): domain Eukaryota; kingdom Viridiplantae; phylum Streptophyta; class Magnoliopsida; order Ranunculales; family Papaveraceae; genus Papaver; species Papaver atlanticum. The sequence continues at coordinate 8,063,379 of JAJJMB010008071.1, read as the reverse complement.
CCAACTAGTCAACAAACTTACAAATGCCAAGTATTAACTTAAATTCTGGAATATCCACCATTTTCGTAACCTAGACTGTAAGGTGAAAAATTTGGAAAATCAACTCCAAATTCTGTTTAGAAAAAACCATATTATTCATAACATGGAAGCCATTAGGCAAGTTGAAATAAAAATTGAACATTGGCAAAAAGTACAAGAAGATTTCTATGCACAAAAGTCTAGAATTGACTATATATTTTAAGAGTTGTGATGGAAATACAAGCTTCTATCACACTTCAATAAATAGGAGGAAACATTACAATCATAATATTGCCCTGAAATTGAATGATAGAAGTTGGTCTGAGGATAGAAACCATCTTGAACACTTACTAACATCTCATTCCAAGTCCATAAGCTACAAATCCCTTCCATAATAGTTCTATTCTTAACTGCATAGATTTTTGCACAACCAATGAGGACAATGACAAGCTATTGAGTCCCATAACTTTGAAAGAAGTAAAAGATACCATTAAGAAAATGACATCTTGTATAGTTCCTAGTCCAGATGGATTCCTTCCGGGCCGGGTTCTACAAACAACATCTTGAACTTGTAGAAACTGATGTATGGAATACAGTTAAATATTTTTTTTCAATACTGGACATTTTCTTAAGGAAATGAATCATACATTCTTATCTCTTATCCTCTAAGGTCAAAAATCATGCTACTCCGTCAGATTTTCGACCAATTTCTCTATGCAATACTAGTTATAAAATTATTTCCAAAATCCTCGTTAATAGAATGAAACCCTTACTGTTCAAATTGATTAGCCCATACCAAGATGCTTATGTTCCCAACAGGAATATTCAGAACAATGTAATCATTGCAGATGAACTGGTACATTCTATGAAAAAGAAGAAGGATAGAACTAGAACTATGGGTTTAAAACTCGACATGTCAATGTCTTTTGACATAGTCGAGCGGATTTTTCTAATAAATGTACTTATAAGATTTGGGTGCTCAAATGATTGGTGTGAACTTATCCACCACCGTATCGGCACAACCACTTTCACTGTGATGCTTGATGGATCACCTTGTCCTGTTTTTAAGCCTACTAGAGGATTACGACAAGGAGATCTATTATCTTCGTACCTTTTTATCCTATGTATGAAGTCATTCTCTAGGTATCTTTTACATGTATAAGAAACCAACTTGATTCATGGCATAAAGGTCACTAGACAAGCCCCTAGAATCAATCACCTCTTATTTGTCGACGACTTCCTTATCTTCATTAAGGCATCTCATACTGAAGCTAATAATCTTTTGTCTCTAATTAAAGCCTTTAGTCTCATTTATGGACAAATGATAAATTTTGAAAAGTCGGCATGTTTTTTAAATAAAAATGTTCATCATGATCATTGTGTTTCCCTCATTAGAACCCTGAATGTCAGAAAAGTTGAGTTGAACGAGAAGTACTTAGGTATTCCTCTCTTCCATGGTAAATCGAAAGTCGATACTTGTGCTCCTTTAGTTGACCAATTTGATAAGAGACTATCCAAATGAAAAGGAATCCATCTTAATGTCGCTGGAAGATCCATTTTAGTTAAATATTTTCTTTAACTCAATCCCAATTTATACTATGAACTCCCTCTTACTTCCTGACACCACCATCCAAAAAATGGAGAGGTCTCAAAGAGACTTATGGTGGGGAAAAGATTCTCACAGTGGAGTCTACTTAAAAGGGTGGAGTAGAGTCTGTACTCACGAGTCCTAAGGAGGTTTAGGTTTCCATAAACTAAAGAAGATGAATATTGCTCTCTTTACCAAAACAGTTTGGAATCTCATACATTCCTCCAATGAACTCTGGGAAATCATACTGAAGTGTAAGTATTTTAGTAACTGTCATCCCCTCCACTATAAAAAATAAAAAAAAACTAGCCATCCTTCTTGGGTATGGACTAGCATTTGTACTGGTCTTGATGTAATCAAGAAACACTCATCTTGGGAAGTTAGAAATGGTAACCAAATCAATGATTTCAATGATGACTGGATACCTAATGCATCTGCACCATTATGCATCTCATATCCAAACCCCAACCATACTATTGCATATTTCATTGATCAAAACACTCATTCTTGGAACTCCAACCTAGTTGAGTCATTTTTCACCCATGATAATAGCCAAAATATTTTGAGAAATAGAATCCCTATAACTGGTCATGATAGACTCATATGGTCTTATACTAAGAATGACTCTCTCATTGTTAAATCAATGTATAGATAACTAGTATCCCCACTAGCAATACTTAGGAAAACTCTCTGACTCGTATCTATAAAAAGATATGGAGTTCCATAGTCATGCTTAAAGTACTAATTTTCATCTGGAAATGCATTGAGAACATTCTACTTCAAAATGTAAGCTAGCAAACTATATTACTAACCAGAATACTCATTGCAACATGTGTGATAGTAACCATGATGAAACATTGTAGCATATTATTATTCATTGTAGTTTTTCATGATTAGTCTGGCTTCAGTTCCTCATGGTAATTTAGTCCTGCCAGACTCTGATTCCAACATTTTGATCACTGACTGGATAAAGAAATGGTTAACTAGAAGTTATACACAAGAACAGACCTGTTATGGTTTTACAATAGCTTAGAGTATTTGGAAAGAGCGATGTTGTAGTGTGTTTCAGGAGAAACAAGTTGATCACTTTAGTGTGTCAAAAACTGCATGTAGGACATCCATTGAATGCCATGATGAATCATAATAACAATGATCAACACCAACAACACACAGGAAATACTGAAGATGTGTTTGCAGTCCCCAAAAACATACATCATGGTTGCTATGTATTGTATTTTGATGCCTCTTCTGATACAGATACTCACAAGTTTGGAATTGGTATAATCTTAACAGACTCAGCAGGAAGCTACCAAGGTTGCAGAACAATCGCAAGGATAGCAATTGATACAGAGGAAACAGAAAGCTTGGCAGCACTAGAAGTTGTCAATGAATCAAGTTGAAGAACTACCACAAGATAGCTGTTATAGGAGATACCAAAAATGTTATCTCCTACCTAAATAAAAGTTCTAACCAGATTAGCTGGTCTAGTTCCACTGTTCTAGATGATTGGTTATCTTTTCTGAACTCTTTTTCTTCTGTTAAATTTTATCACATTAGTCGTGATCTAAATGGATTAGCAGACAAAGCTGCCAAATTCAGTAGAAGGAATGATGTAACAGGTGAATGGGGAAATACTCCTCCTCGTATCATTTTATAAACTATGTATTCCTTTTAAATTTAATATATTTTCTTTCCTACCAAAATAAAATAAAATAAAAATAAATTATATATATATATATATATATAACAATGATTTGTTAACTATTGGAGATATCATTATGGTACGTGGTACGATTATTCTGTGATAACACTAATGATCCGAATTAGAAACTCATTATCAACGAAATGAGAGATTTTTCTTTCTTTCTTTACCTTCGTGGTTTTACAATGTTATATATCATTTCTTATAAATTAATTTGGATCCACCATTCCAATATTGCTAATTGGAGTGCCAGATTACTCGTGAGGATACCAAAGTTCATACGTGACAAAAAAAAAACTTTCTAATATGTTCTATACGGAGTTCGGTTACCTTTCCGGTAAACGGATACCCATTAACAGCCATGCACCGTTCGACAAAAGTTACTCCTTTCCCGACAACTAAAACAATCTAATCGTCAGTAAGTCGGTCCAACCGTTACCGAATCGCTGAAAAAACACTTATAATTTGAACCCCACTACTTCCGCACTCTGTCTCCTCTCTCTAGCTGGCCATATTTAATATTTTCTCTTTTCTTCAAAAAGTTCTCTCCTTTCTCTGTCCCCCCAGTTTCTTCTTCAGTTTCAGAGGAAAAGGAAGTTCTTCATCTTCTGTAATGGATGATGATGATTGTGAAGGTTATTTATTTAAAGTAGTAATCATAGGAGATTCAGCAGTAGGTAAATCAAATTTATTATCAAGATATTCAAGAAATGAATTCAATATACATACAAAAGCAACCATAGGTGTTGAGTTTCAGACACAGAGTATGGAGATTGATGGGAAAGAAGTTAAAGCTCAGATTTGGGATACTGCTGGTCAAGAAAGATTTAGAGCTGTTACTTCTGCTTATTATAGAGGTGCTGTTGGTGCTCTTATTGTTTATGATATTACAAGAAGGACTACTTTTGATAGTGTTGGTCGTTGGCTTGATGAACTCAACAGTAAGTACTATTACTACTTCTCTGTTTTCTAGATTTGTTGTTTCAATCCTTGATAAAGGTTCAACCTTTTAGAAAACCCATTTGTTTGATTTGATGTTTGGGGCTACTTGTGCTGTGTTCTGATTGGGATTTGATTGAGATTTATTGGGTTTATAGATCTGAGCTTGTTTCATTTGATTTGGGTTCTTGCTGTTGTTTGTGTGATGTTTTAGTTTTTTTATAAAGATCTGTTTTTTGTTGATGATGATGGTGATTTGATAAGACCCTTGATTCATATTGATTCTGTTTGAGATAGCATTTGTAGAGTATTGGATTAGATCATGAAAAACACATTAGAAATTTGTATGATATCCAGTGAAACTTTAGGGGGTTTGATTTGATTTTTGCAGAGTATCCAAACTTTAGGGGGCATGCTTTTTGTTGCTAAAAAGTTTGATTTGGCTTTATGAGAAACTTTGATCTACAAATCAGCTTTTTTTGGTAAATGCCAATTCGGTTTGATGATTGCTTATGGGGTTTCCTTGCCTGTGCATTTCCCTTTTGGCATTGGGCATTAGATTTTAGAAAATGTAGTTGCACTTTCTTTCGATCTCTGTAAATGCAGGCATGGATATCTCTATCTAATTGTTCGCTTTGCTTCTTGATAAATATAATGTGGTTCCAATTGATGTGCACATATTCACCCATAAAAGCTATTTGTACTCGAAATCAGATGTGAACTGCCTGACCGATCCCTATATTCATTCAGTGGCATAATAGCCCATACTGTGGCGACCTCTGATTTTGGAGCCTATTAAACTGGCCAAAAGCGAAAGTCATCAGTTTCTATCTTACTAACCGATAGAAACATTATCAATATAACCTTCTCTGATCTTGATGGAGGCTGCTTGGGGTAGCTCCACTAAATATCATACTTGCTTCATCTCATCACATTGTCAGGGGGAGATTTAAAATGTCTTCCAAATTTCAATAGATTTCCTTTTGCGGTCTTGATTGTTTTGGTTGCTTTGACATATCCTATGTTCATATGATTCTCGAGCAAGTATTTAGTAAGTGTTCTTCCATGTTTATGAATTATTAAATTTGGTTGTTATGGAACAATTGTGCAGTACATTCTGATACAACTATAGCGAGGATGCTGGTTGGAAACAAGAGCGATTTAGGGAATATCAGAGATGTCAGTGTGGAAGAAGGGAAAAGCTTAGCAGAGGCAGAAGGGTTGTTCTTTATGGAGACATCTGCCTTAGATTCAACCAATGTCCGAACTGCATTTGAAATGGTTATCAAAGAAATTTACAACAATGTAAGTCGGAAAGTCTTGAATTCTGATGCTTACAAAGCTGAATTATCTACCAAAAGCGTCAGTCTCATTGATGAAAAATCCAAACAAACTCAGGGTTATTCTTGTTGTTCAAGATGACTTCCAATTCCCGCACAGCACAGCCGCACAGGTGTTTGAGGTTGCCCGATTAATTGCCAATTAAAAGGAGAGGTTGGTCGAGTAAATCGTTCGAGTTTGTTTGTTTGTTCTTTTTATATAATGGATATGTCTTCAGTTCTGATTTTGTATACCCACTGAAGTGTTTTGCCATTGGAGATGGTTTTTTTTTGGTCTTATGACAAACATTTGAAAGAAAGCAAAGAAGAAGAAAGAAAAAAGTGATATTTACATGAAATAAAGCTTACGGTATCTGCCATCTCTAGACATAAACTTTATAGACAAAAATATGATTGTTATCTTGTTTCTCTTTGAAACTCTCTTTTATATTGATTGTCATTGTTAAGGATTGTATGCATCTTCAAGTGCCAAACCTAAATGCTTCGAATCTGAACTCCTATTTCCTTGATTTCACTGCCAAACTAGAACATTCTTATGTAACAATGGGAGATATCACAAATTCGAGACTTGTAGTTGCAAATTTGGACTATGTTAGCAGATGAGATCAAAGGTTGCAAGACTGCTAATGGGGTACAGTTTTGCTTGGGGGTGTACCAATATGCATATAGGACAAAAGAGCATTTGCCTTTGGGTTGGTACACCCCAAAGCAAAATGGTACCCCCATTAGCAGCCTTGAAAGGTTGGGTGTAAGAGTGCATATTTTACTCTCTTCTTATTTATTTTTTGATGTAAAAAGGAATTATATTAATTAAAAAATACTGTACAGAATGTTTATGATCTCATTTTTATCAAAAACATTGGAAATAACACTAGATTTTAAAACTCTGTGCTGAATGTGGGAGAACCTGTGCCGAAGATGCTTAACTCGAGCTTCTTTTGCAATGTAGTCCGCCGCAGAGTTATATTTCCTGTTTATATACTTTACCTGGGCTTGCGGAAGTTTTTCCAGTATTGAGTTCACTTCTTGTATGGTGTTATCCTCGCTCCAAGGAGAATCTTTGCAAGACTTGTTGATCGTCTCCACCAGAGTTTTGCAGTCCGTAACTATTGAGACAGTGGACAATATATTTGTACTTAACCAAGCAGACGCTTTTAGCAAGGCTTTTGATTCTGCATGAAATGCTGAGGAAGACCACTCCGAACCAGCTTCAATATACATAAATGTTTCGATGTCCACGGAATAAAGTAAATACGCGTATCCCATGGTTGAATCCTCTTTTTTGAAAACCGCATCAATAAATATTATCCAATCCGAAGATAGGTCAGACCATTTCTCTTTGGGGATATTTCTTCCTTTTATCTTCATTGATTTTTGGATCCTTTCTTGTGTATTCTGGTTCAGAAATTTCTTGATTTGCTCCATGAGGTGAATCGGGTTCGGGTTTATTTTCTCAAAAACTACCGAACATACTGTGTTTCCAAATGAACCAGGATATAATAGCTATTTTATCTGATAATTGAATGAAATCTTGGTCCGTGATCCAATCTTTTATCCAATTTTCAATGGAATCCGAAGTATTTCCAGTGTTCACCGCTTCTAGAGATAGACCAAACCAAATAGCTCTTGCAAAGGGACAAAAGCGAAAAAGGTGTTGTTCTGATTCTTGCTCTTGTGAATTACACATTGGACACTCTGTGTTTATGTCTCCATTATGCGCTCCGAGTCTTGAATTAGTTGGAAGAGCTTTTTGAGCTAATTTACAGACGAATAATTTGATCCTTAGGATTACTTGGATTTTCCAAAAAAAATTCCAGGGAAAGGAGATTACTGTATTGCTATCTTGATCTTGTTGTATGAGAAAGTTATAAACATTTTTTTTGCCGAGAAGGTTCCTGAAGGATGATGTTACCATCTGACTTTGTCTTGTTCCTGTCTTTTTGGAATGATATCTAGGATTTTCGCTTTTGTTTCTGGATCAAAATAAGTATCAAGTTTTTCTTGATCCCATGTATTTTCTGGAGTGATCAACTCATTTACCCTATGTGGAACAGGATCTTGAAGATTAGTGGGCTTTTGAATGATATCTGTGTTAGGAACCCATTTGTCTTCCCAAAGTTTTGTGGAAGCTCCATTTTTAACTTGCCGGATAAAATTACCTTTAATGAGATCCAAACATTTTTTTATGCTTGTCCAAATCCAAGATAATTTGGAAGATCTAGAGAATTCCAAAGGATGAGAGTTTGGGAAATATTTAGCTTTGAGGAGTTGAGCCCAAAGTTGATCTTTCTCTGAGATGAGACGGCTAGCTAGTTTAGTAAGGAGAGCTATGTTAAACTGGTGTGGATTCTTGATTCCAAGACCTCCTTGGGAAATAGGTTTGCAGATACTGGCCCATGCCCTTATATATCCTCCACTGCTTTTGGGCTTATCTTTATTCCACCAAAAATCTATTTGGATTTTGTCCATTTGATCTAGCGTTTTTTTAGGAAGAGCTAGCACTTGCATTTGGTAAGTAGGATAACCTTGAAGAATGGATTTAATTAGGACTGTTCTGCCAGCTTGAGAGAGCAATTTCGATTTCCAGCCTTGAAGTGTGGCATAGTATTTTTGTAGCAGAGGTTCAAAATTTTCTTTTCTATTTTAATCGAAGAAGAGAGGGGTTCCCAGGTATCTATCATTTTTTGTCATCAAGGGAACTTTAAGAATTCTCGCAATGATTTTTCCATGTTTCGGATGAATTCTTAAACTAAAGTAGATACCAGATTTCTGGAGGTTTACCATCTGACCCGTAATCTCTCCAAATCTTGATAGGACGTCTAACAGATTTTTTGCCTCGCCTAGATCAGCTTTTGTGAATAAAAAGTAGTCATCTGCGAAGAAAAGATAAGAGATGTTCGGTGCATCTTTATTTATTTTTAGGCCCGAAATTTTCTTTTCAGAAACTGCTTTTTCAAGAAGTCTAGAGAGAATCTCCATGCAAATTAAAAACAAGTATGGTGAAAGCGGGTCACCCTGTCTTAGTCCTCTGGAAGTTGTAAATTTCAGACCCGGATAACCATTTAGAAGGATAGAAAATGAGGTGGTTGATATGCATTGCATTATTAGATTTACCCACAAGTCACCAAAACCTAGTGCTGATAGAGCCGATTTGATGAAGTTCCACTCCACTCTGTCGAAGGCTTTAGAGAGATCTAACTTTAAGGCGAAGCTACCTTTTCTGCCTTTTGAGTTTTTCATTGAATGAATAAGCTCGTGAGCGATGATAATGTTGTCCGTGATTTGTCTCCCTGGCAGAAAGGCAGATTGATTTGGGGAAATTATCCTGTTTAGGATTGGCTTTAGCCGGTTTGCTAGAATATTAGATATGATCTTGTATATTGTATTACTTAGGATGATGGGTCTGAAATCTGATGGGGTTTGAGGAGTGGATATTTTAGGGATCAGTGTTATGAATGAGAAGTTCAATTCCGGATTTAGGTTTCCGGTTTAAAAAAATTATTGAACTGCAATAATTATATCCGGACCCATTATATCCCAATTAGCTTTAAAAAATCCTGGTTGAAACCCATCTGGTCTTGGCGCCCCCCACTGATTCATATTGGCAATTGTATTCCAGATTTGTTTCTTTGATGGGATAATTTTTAAGGAAGAATTTTCCACCTCAGAAATGCAAGGTTCAATAAAGCTTGATAAATCTTCCACCATGTTGTTGTTGTGTGATGTGCTTATTTGAGTGAAGTGATTTATTAAGAGGGTATTGATTTGGTCTCTATCTGAAATCCACAGACCCGATGGTTCTCTAAGAGAATTTATAGCATTGATTCTTTTTCTATTGGAAGCTGTGGCATGGAAGTACTCCGTGTTTTGGTCATATTCTGTAAAAATTTTATCTCTTGATATTTGGTGGTAGTAATCATTTTTGATTGTGTATCATTTTTCTAGCTCAGCTTGGAGATTTTTTATTTTATCTAAATTTTTGGAATACTTCCCGGTTCTATGTAGACTTTCAATCCTATTATTCAGGGATTTTATGTTTTTGTGAATGTTTCCAAACACATCAGAGTTCCATTGAGATAAATTCGAGGATAATAGTTGAAGCTTCGAGTAGATATTTGTATCCTGAGTAATATTTGAGTGGAAATTCCAAGAGTTGGCAACCATTGACGATAAAGTTGGATGAGACAGCCACGATCTAATGCATCTAAATGGTTTTTGGATTTTTTGAAAGGAGAGGTGTATGATCAGAGCCAACTCTAGGAAGATGACTCACCTTAGTGTCGGGAAATTTCTGCGATCATTGAAATGATGTCAATGCTCTGTCTATTCTTTCACATATGTTGGCATCACCCTCTCTATTATCGGACCATGTGAATGGTGCTCCTTCATAACCCACATCTTGAAGTCCCAAAGAGTCAATTGTTCGGATTATGGAAGATTTGCTACTTGAGCTAGTTTTATTTCCACTTTGTTTCTCATCTGGGTCTAGGATAACATTTAGATCTCCTATTAAGAGCCAAGGTTTATTGACCTATTGAGCAATATTAGCAATATATGACCATTGTTCAAATTTATCTTATGGCCCAACTGCACCATAAACACAAGTGATTAGCACCTCAACTAGTCCAATTTTTGTTTCGAAGTGGCACACATTGAGGTTTGAAGATAGAAGATTCATTTCTATGTTGTTGTGACACGCAATCGCTAACCCTTTTGCAATTCCCACCGAAGGAAAAATAAACCAGTCAGAAAAGTGTGTTTTAAAAAAAAAGGATTCCATTTGAGATAAATGAGCTTTTGTCTCGACAAGAAAGACTATGTTTGGCTTGTAATAAAGATTGAGGTGGTCAAAGTGGTCTTGGGTAATTGGAGTACCAATACCTTGGACGTTCCAGGAGAGGAGTTTCATGATGTCACTTGAAGGAATATGGAATTAAGCAAACAAATCAACTAGGGGAAAAAATGGAAAAGTTCAAATAAGGGAGTTCTCTGAATAATTTACACCACAATATAGAACAACAGACTGAAAAAATCTGGAAAGAGGCTTGGCAGAAAGAAGAACACAAAGAGGAAGAGTGCATGAATTCAATCACAAGCCAAACCCACAATTGGTACACACAGTTTCAACCATAATGGGAGACAACTGATGATTTTTTCAAAGATTAAACAGAAGAAAGGATATAACCAAACAGTAAGAGACCAAGCCAGACAAACATAATTTTTGCTAAGAAGGATACAGAATGCTAGTGAGAGATTATTAGGACAGTAAAGAAGAGAAACTGGGGATATTAATAACACAAGGATTAACTAAGAAGAGAAACTAGAATACAAGTAGATATAGACACAAGAAACTAAAGACACAAATTACAGGTAATTACAGATCCATGAAAGAAAAAACTAGGTACACTAATCAAGTATAGAAAGCAAATAAACAGAAAGCAGCACAAAACTAGGTACAATATATAAATAACTAGGAAGCAAAAATCACAAGAAAGACGAAATACAAACCAAAAAAGAGAGCTCATAGGCTCTGATTTCAGTCGATATACTCATTTTTCACATGATAGTAATTTACTGCTGTTTAGGGGAAGTCTACTCTTCAATGATGCTAGGGAAATCAAACCCAAGGATCTGAGACGACAATGTCAACTTGAGCACAATTCACGCCTTAACCATCCACGCTCTTGGATCAAAAAATATTTGAGAATGGCTACAATGTGACACAAGGAAGTTATGCAATTCAAATTCACCCCGGGTACTAGACCCATAATGTTCTGAACCTGAAAATGATAGGTCTTCTACATCTGATAAAGGATTTGACATAGATTGAAAACACAACCATCTGAATGTCAAACAATATATTTTTAGAAAAAATACAACATTTCTCCCAATTAACCAAAGAAACTACTCTCTCACATGGGCACCTTGCAGGAAAGGAAGAAACAGATATGAAAAGAGAAATTTTCAGTTGGGACTCAGACTATAAAGTCCTTAAAACCCATTCTTCTAAATTAAAAATCTCCAAGAACTCTCAAGAGCCAAAGGAAAAACCCTATGCAACTTATGCTCCTGTTGCAAACTTAAAATAAAACCTCGGACCTAGTTTACAGACATATAAACTCCTTGAAAATTCCATGGGAAAGAGATCATTTTTAAAACATCAACATGTCAAACTACGAAACATGGTGATACAGAAACCCAACTGAAAAGCTTCAGGATGAACTAAATTTTGCAGAATATTTATGAAAAAAAAGGGAAAACATCAAGGAGGCTGGTTGTTCACCAAAAACAATCACCATGCCAAGCAGCTAAACATGGTGATACAAAAAAACACAGCTAAAGATCTACAAGAAAAAAAAGACATTGCAGAGGTTCTATTAAAATTAGGAAACAACAGAGGATCAAAAGAAGCACAACACAAGACGAAAAGAAGTCTAAATATCATAATTCTGAGGAGAAAATTAGGGTATGATTTTCTAAATAAAAAGTCACAAACAGATAGAACCAAGGAGAATTTTGAAATCGAAGTACTATGGCTACTAAGGAGATTGAAATACTTATTTTATGACCAGGGATAAGAAAATCTTCAAGATAAACTCTAAATATGGATAATTAGAGTCACTATAATACCAATAAAAACAATCAATCAGATTCAAAAAGCGTGGGGGTGGGGGGTGTGAATTGAAACACATAAATTCCAAATCTGAAATCAATTCCATGAATTAAATTACTTATCTCCAGCAGCAAGAGTTAGCATGAATAATGGCCTAGAGATGTTGTAGGGACTAATCTTTACTTCCACTTCAAAAACTAAGTAATCATATCCCCGATAAGTTGCAGTAGATCTGGTGGATTCGATTAAATTTCACATCATCAACGTCTGCAGGTGAAGGATGGTAGTGGGTTTGTCTTCTTTATTCAATTTGCAGATCCACTAAGTAATTCCGCCGATTTGATTTTAAAAGACATATCCCCTATATTGCAGTAAATCTAATAAATTGAGTATACCTTCTCCATCAGAGCCTATGAGACAGCGAATTAGCCGCTCATGGCAGGATTAAAACGGAGGAAAATTGAATAAAAACGGTGAAGATTAGGGAAGAAAGGAGAAGGAGACTGGTTTTTCAATGGAAAACCTAGAAAGGACCCTTCTCTGGTTCCATTTTAAGGCAAACTTCACTTATAAGAAAATTCCTTTATTCAACTCTTCAGGACATTTTATGTATCTTTCCTTCAAAATAGGTTGATAGAAGCAGTTATCATGTGTAAGCGGCCTTGCTAATTTCTGCTTCCACTACTTCCATTTGTATCTCTATGTCCATCAACTTCAGGTTCATTGAATTCATCTTTCTCTTGACATCCTTATCTGCATAAATACAGTTAATTAATGTTATATAAACTCCTAATAATGAAAAAATGCATCAGTATATTCAATATGATCAGAGCTGAATAGTTTGCTGTGAGACTCTCAAGTATATTTGGTTCTCACTCTCTTCTTAACTTAACACCAAAATGAATTACTTAAATGACATATGACATTTATATTCACACACTTCATGACAAAGTTAATATGCATTAGTACCACCCAGACAAGTATTTCCTGTTTTTCGTCCTGGTCTTTGTGTGTTTTTTTTTTTTTTTGAATAAATCAAGAGGGTGTGGCTCTTTATGTGTAAATAAATTAAAAAAAGCCGGATGGGAACACATAAGACAAGAGAGAGTTGTCTCTGGGCTTGGGAATCTGGGATGATAATTGTTGATGGGTGAAAATGATTTGCTGGTTTTTGAGGAAAAAGTCGAGAGTTGTGCAACAAGCAGATCCTCAATTGAGTAAATTGCCTAAACCTTTAATAGATGCACTGCACGGGAGTGTTTTGAGTTTGAGAGGTCAATCTGTAAGACTCCGGCCTATACCAAGACAATGGATGTTCCAGAGTCAGTTCGGTCACAAAGAGGGATGAGGGTCGATCTGTAGGAGGGAAGCTGATAATTGTGTGAGATCAATGATGATTGAAGGATTGTGGATGTGTTGGAGAGTTCTGCAAGTTTGATGAATGTTAGTGAATTCTGATCAGATTGATTGAGTTATGTTCAGGATAAGTTAAGTTAAGTTATCAAATCATAAATTAATGAACCTATTTATATTGCAGAAGTAGTTAACACATTGATCTCCGGTAAGTGTGACGGTCAGGGGTGGGACTTGGGTTGGTTGGGCGAGTTGGAAGGCTTGGCCGAGGCAGACCCGAGCTAGGAATCCTTTGCCCATATTGTCCGTCGAACCCGTGGAACCCATGGAGGTACTTCCCAAGTCCGCCCAAGTTATGTTCCTCGGATTTCCCGGGTTCCTCAGGTTAGCCCAAGTTTCGCTAGACATGAGTTTATACGATAATAACAAATTTTAGTAATAATAAGATTTAACTGCTCCATTTATTTTAAATTTCCGAATAACTGAAGATTATTACAATAATATAAACTTTTTTCGTATTGAATGATTAATGAGATATATATATAACTTATATTTTCATTATTAGATTTGAAGATAATATCTAAAATTACTCTAAATAGATAATGATACCAATTACAATTTTTTTTTATATAACTATAGCATTGTTCTTCCGGTTTGGCGGATTGCTTGGGTTAGAAATTTTTGTTCCCATACTTGCTAAAATTAAACTCGAGTTTATAAAACTTATGCCCAAGCTTGCCAAATTTTTGAAATACGTTGCCCATGTCTGCCCAACATTCGGGTTGGGCATGGGTTGGGTGGGTTAACCCAACCCAAGTCCCACCCCTAGTGAGGGTTGCAGAGGAGTGGAAGAATGGGGAAGTGGAAATCGTGTTTTAACCAGTTCCACATGAGTGGGAGACTTGGTTGATTGTCCATCCACTACTTTTCTAACTCCTTCAACTGCTTGCACGACTTACTCACATTTCTCATCGTGTATGTACGCACGTGCTGTAGGCCGCCAAACTAAAACCCTAGTGAATATCCCCCATGTGACATGATTGATGTCTCATGAATGTGTAGTCTGCAAGGCAAACGTGTATTTATTGGTCAATTGTTGACTTGGCTAGATCATGAGTCTTATCCTTGATGAGTCGAGCATAAAGGATTAATGTGATATGCTCTGTGACTTATGAATTGAGTATGAGGTGTTTGCTGGGACAGCAGACGTCGAGTCTAATGAATTGTGATGTAATATATTTGGATTGACGGTCTAATGAGATTGCTCGATCATGGACCTATTCTGATATGTTGAAAGGAAATCTACTGAGTTATTGTAGAGTGTTGATCTAATATGTCATGAGTTGTCGAATGACAAAGTAGGAATTAGAGTATCAGTAAGTATTGGACTCGATAGTCATCCAATAAAATATTGGATAGTCGTCCAAGTGGATGGCCGTCCAAATCATGTTGCTTCTCGACAGTCGAGAAACAAAGATGTTGGTAGTAGGATCGAACATTTAAATATTAATTAAAATATTGATAGCTGTATCAATATGGAAATTATGGATGTTTATCAGAATTGTCATAAATCTAGCTAAAACCCTAATTTTGGAGAACTCTGAATCCTAGAGATGGAGAGTTGTCCAATGTGGGTGGAGAAATATTGACCAATCAATGAGCATGAGAGCCGGCCATTGGTGGTGTATAGATGGAGAATTGTCCTGAAAAAGATTCACCAAAAATATGGAGAAATATCCAAGACAAGGAGAATATATCATCCAAAGTTGGAGAATTCTCCAAAAATAATGAAGAAGTGTGGGACCGATCGGCCATGATGGCCAACGGACCGGCCATGTCTGGCCATGGTAGTGCACATGCCACCATGTCCCACTTGTATCCATTAATTCCTGAGAGTTTTAGGTATTTTTTTGGACACTTGAGCAATATTTTGCATTTTCAAAAAAGTTTGATCTTGACTGAAACTCTTGATTTTTGCATGAATGAGCAATTTGGGTTTTTTGCTCACTCGTCCAATATTTTAGAATATTAAAATAATTTTATTTTAATATTATTGGTAAAAAAATACCTAATAGTCGTGGTACTAGGCTTTTTTGAAGAATTGGGCAATATTGGGAGAAATATGGAAAACTAAGAGTTTGCATGAATGTGGGAGATCAAGAGTTGTAAATATTAATAATAATAATAATAATAATAATAATAATAAAATAAGGGAATTGTAGAGGCGTGGGACCGGCCACGACCAAGGCATGGCTGGTGGGCTCGGTCTCATGCGTGCCTCTTTATTATTATTATTATTATTATTATTATTATTATTATTATTTTCCTATTTTGCATAACTCTTCATATTTCCTACCCGTCCACTTTTAAAGCCTATTTTCAAATTTAATTACCGTGGAATCAAAACATTTCATATTGGAACTTCCTATGAAAAGTGGTGTACCTTAGCAGTTCTCATAAATGAAGATTTTTTGGACTCTTAAGGATCCTCATTATCATTTTGCCAGACTTGTTTGGAAAGGATATGTTGAAGAAGATACTCAACCTCTGGAAATTAATCATTTGACCAGTAGTTGTGCTAAAAGTGTTTGTTAGAGCATTGCTCGGTCGAACTCACAATTGTTGCTATCTCAAGCTTGTTGTCAAATTTAGTTGTCAAAACTATATTTTGATTTCTAGTATACAATTAGTTAAGTCTCAGACTAGGATAGAAATGTAGTTGAGAAAGAGTGGATCACGACGGTCATCATTGCGTTCTACCGTTTGAAGGCGAAGATCAACCGAAGCTTTTGGAGAACTTCATCAACAAAAGGTAAGTGAAGACTGAACCACCTATATCTCAAGTTATATTCACTTTCTATTATTTGAGATGATGTCGCATAACTAATTATACTATTATGCATAGATAAGAATTTCAAGTCGAGAACTAATTATCTAGTTAACGAATTTCTCGAAATATAATGACTAAGCTTAATGAACATTTGTTCATACCTGATGAATTTCGATTAAGGACAATTTATTGTTCGGAATCAAAATCATGATTCAAGTTTTATCATTCAGAAATAGCCTGGAACAGTGATATGTGTCATTGATGTTATTCAGGAATGTTTCAAATCGATTTAGAGAGAAATATAGAACTACTATAAATTCAGATACAAGACAGTGGTATCAGTCTTACAAACTGGGAAAACTGTTATAAGTCTGAAATCGTATTACATGTACTTGTACACATAGCGGAGTAGCTATATATCGACTTACAGATTCGTGGTACACATATTCTTTCGTATATCATATGAAAATCTGTTTGACTCGTGAACCGGATCGGTATGCATACTCGTATGCAAACCATTCTTGAATTGTGGTTACGGAACCAGGGTGAGTTTCCAAACCGGTACGAAAACTAAAACAATTATGTTTTCCTGAACTCGGCAGCGTTTCCAAACCGGTACGCAAACCGATTTAGTTCTATGAACTTCGGAAACAGTGACAGTCTTAAGGTTTCCGAACTGGTACGCAAACTTAAAAAATTCTGTTAACTCCGGAACTCGGTTTGTTTAAATGTTTACAAACTGGTACGTGTACTTTGACTGAACCGACTCACGTACGGCAATGGTTTTTGTACCTTGTACACCTACTAACCATGTCGATTATATTTTCAAGTACATTTAAATTATTTCTACGAGATATAATTAGCATTTGGTTAATTCTCTAAAAACACTAGACTTATTTGATCACATGTCTGTGACTCAGAGTTAATGTCTTATGTGTTCATGAAAATGAATATTAATCTTTTAAGTTCAAACCGACTAGTTTCGGCTAACCATGTTGAACATTGTCCTTGTACACGGTTTGGTTACGATATCACCTAACCAGAGTGTATATTTTGTTTATGTGAATCAGATTCAAAGATTCATCTAACGATGGATATTGTTTGCTTGGTTCCAAAGCTATCTTAGCTTAAACCTAAATCAACCTATGCTTTGAGTGTATATAAAAGGGGAACTTCAAGCAACTGGGATCTTTGAATCCCGACACTACTTTTTGGTGTGTCCTAGTTGTATCTAGAGTCGTCCTCTCCAGAAACTCTTTTAGGGTTTAGCGACTATAAAGTCTTCATATGGATTCGTGAAGCCAGGTCCAGTTATCTTTCGTTGATAACTTGTGTATCCTGATCTTGTTCGATTGTTGATTTATCACTTGAAAAATATTGATAGAAATCATTAAAGTTCTCTTCGTCTCAAACTTTGTTGATTCCACAAGTTTTATTCTTGTGAGGTGAATAATAATCTAGGCTGCATTTCAGGTTGCATAAGTCCGAATTTTGAGGTTAGCTAGACTTTGTCTATTGATATCGATTTCCACACCTTTGATCAAACTATTTGATTGTAAAAGGAAATCAATTATATATGCTTAATCTGTGGAAGGCAGATTTGGTTTAAAGTCTTCAATAGAGTTGAAGCAACTCTTAGTTGGTGTGACGTCATCTAAGGGAATCAATTGTGCAGAGTCCTGCTGGGATTCAAGAGGGCGTAAAGAGCGCAACCGCACCTTAATCAGTGGGGTACCTTTTAGGGCTCAACTACATTCTAGTCCGAAGTTAATTGGTAGTAGGCTAGTGTCTGTAGCGGCTTAATACAGTTTGGTGTTCAATCTGGACTATATGTCCCGGGGTTTTTCTGCATTTGAACTTTCCTCATTAACAAAACTTCTGGTGTCTGTGTTATTTCTTTTTCCGCATTATATTGTTTATCTTTATAACTGAAATATCACAGGTTATGCGTTGATCAATCATAGCAGATACATCCGACCTAGTTTGTTAGATACGACTTGATTGATTCTTGGACATTGGTCTTTGGTACCGTCCAAGTTATCTCTTTGTGATTAGGTTCACGGATTTGTTTATGTAAACGTTCTAATCGCAAGAGAGAGAGAGAGAGATATATAACTCTAGATATTATTCCTTGATTGAGTTTAACTCTCGGAGTTGTATTGAGTTTGTCCATACAGATTGCCCAAGAAAAAAATGGTGGTGTATTTTGGTACCCCTGCGTTTTCAGTGTTGATGGTGTTAAGAAGGTTTATAGTATCAAAAAGTTAATCCTTAGTAAAGATTAGGCAGTCATCGGCGAATAGGAGATGAGTAATTGCTTATTATTTTTAGCTACCTTAATTCCAATGATTTTCCTTGATGCTTCCGCTTCTTTGAGAAGTCAAGAGAGGCCTTCCATGCAAATTAAGAAAACATAAGGGGATACGAGATATCCTTGTCTCATACCTCTTGTGGGAGAAAAGAAAGATTATGACACTCCATAGTTAGCCTAACAAATTTTTAGAATGAAATTCTCAGTGGTCGATATGAATGTCTATATGAATCGATTCTGTAAGCCTGATAAAATTATGGAATGAAATTCACAGAATCGGTGTGAAAACGCGGGGGGTATAACAACCACATCTAATATTTCTTTCGGAAATCTGTATGGACTAAACTCCAATATAATTCTGAGAGCACCAACTTAAAAGTGAGACTCAATCAAGAAAGGTATCAAAGAGCATTATCTCTTTCTCAATACAATCATTAAATCCACTAGATAGAAATCCGTGAGACTGATTGATATGAGAATAGCTCGGATGGTATCAAAGACCAATGTCCGAGAGTCAATCAAGTTTTATCCAACAAACAAGGTCTGATTTATCAATTGTGATTGAACTATGCACAACCTGTGATATTTCAATTATATACACAAATATAATGCGGAAAAGAAATAACATAGACACCATAAATTTTGTTAACGAGGAAACTGCAAATGCAGAAAAACCCCGGGACCTAGTCCAGATTTGAACACCACACTGTGTTAACCTGCTACAGACTCTAGCCTACTACAAGTTAACTTTGGACTGGAATGTAGTTGATCCCTAACCAAGTCTCACACCGATTAAGGTACAGTCGCAATCCTTACGCCTCTTGAATCCCAGCAGGACACTGCGCACGTGATTCCTTAGCTGATATCACCCACAACTAAGAGTTGTTACGATCCAAAGTCGAAGACTTATAAACAAATCTATCTCCCACAGATATGTCTATTCTGGTTTTGTTTCCGTCTTTAGATAAATCAAGGTGAACAGGAAACTCAACTAATAATCCGGTCTTATACTCCCGAAGAGCAGCCTAGAAATATTAGCCACCTCACAATAACCTAACTGATTAACAGAAGAAGTTATTGCGGAATCACAAGAGTTTGAGACGAAGAACTGTTGTGATTACATTTTATATCTTACCTATAGGAGACAAATCTCGAGTAAATCTTAGAGAAGATAAAACTCAATACGATAGAAAAAATAAGATCTGAATACGCAACTACAGAGAAAATAGTTGGTTCTGGCTCAAAAATCCCAAATAAAAATTTCAAGTCGTTAAGCTAATAATGGTTTTGGAAAACCCTAGGTTAATGGAGAATCGACTCTAGTTTGCAACTAGGACACACGAGAGTGTCGGGATTAGGTTTCCCAGATGCTAGAGTTCTCCATTATATAGTCTTTCAAATCAGGGTTGCTTACAATCAAAGCTAAGATAGCTTAGTAACAAAGCAAATGATATTTCCCGTTAGATGAACTCCTGATTTAAGATTCAATTGCTAAGTCTGCTTAGAAACTAAGCAATTAATCTCCACCGTTAGATGGTATTAGCTTGATACACACAAATGAAATATATCTATATTTAGATATGGATGAACCGTACCTAAATATGTATAACTGTTGGCTCAAATAATAGTTAACCGAAGTTAGCCACATGAACACTTATAGTCTAGCCACATTCATCTAACACTTCTAGATCAAATATGATGATCGATCAATCATGATAGATAATCAAATGAATCTAAATGTGTCTCAAGAGAGTTGTTCAAATGTTCATCATCTCATAGAAATATATATGAACCATTTGAAAAAAAATCGTTTTGGTTTGTAATTGTACAAAGTACTTATACAAAAACCAATTCATGAATATAATGCACGGTTTGCAAAACAAGTCCGCATACCTTATTTCATTAAAGTTCCAGGGACTTTAGTTCGTAAAAGGAGTTCGCAAACGAACCTGAGTTCATGAGTATGAAAAGTGCATACTTACAGATTTTAGAACCTTACCACTGTGTTCGCAAACAGAGTACGCGAACCACAGTTCCGGACTTTGGCCTTGTCATGCCGTTCGCTAACAGAGTACGCGAACAACAGTTACGGACTTAGCCTCGTTTAGCCGTTTACAGACAGAGTACGCGAACTACAGCTCCGGACCTTTTCACAGGTAAATCCGTTCGCAAACAAGAGTTCCGGACCTTAACTAGAGATACACAGTTAGCATACAAAGTGTACAACTTGTGTTATATCCAGACATTAGTAGTAGTTCCAAACTCTCATTTAATCATTGAAACATCCTTAGAAGATAACAATGGTAATCTTACACATACCACTAGCTTCAAGTAATTTTCAAGTGATTAATCGATCAATACGAAACTTCCCAAGTTTACATCAAATGATTGTCTCACACAAATCATGTAAGATGTTCAAGGTAATTTTCACATGATCATCTTGACTTAATATTTAGTTTCCAACAAACAAAATTATCTCCAACTAAACTCGTCAAGTAGATGATGAACTTTAGCTAAAGATAAAAGCTTCCAACACGTATTTCGAGAAATATATAAACGAGATAAACTCGGCTTGAAATTTCAAATGTGTATAATGTAAAAGTCTATATAGCTATACGACTTAGTCTCTTTAGAAGATAGAATATGATAGACTTCTGAGGATAGATAAGTTTTAGTCTCCACATACCTTTTTTTGATGAAGTTCTTCCAAGCTCTTTAGTAGATCTTCTTCTTCAATTGGTGAACGCCGTGAAGTCTAAATCTCAACTACACACTTCTATCCTAATCCGAGACATAGCTATCAGTAGACTAGAAATCAAGTACATAGTTTTGATCAACTAAACATGACAAACAAGCTTGAGATAGCAACGCTTGCGAGTTCGACCGAGCAGTGCTGAAATTGTAAACTTGTAATTTTAGTCAAAAGCCACAATTGGTCGTTATTAAGGTATACATCGGCCAATTATAACTTAAAAAACGGCAAGAATAGCTAAATTTTTGACCCAACTTGTAGTTTTTTTGTCGCGTCTAAGTCAAACACAATAGTATTAAAACCAACCAAATTCATTTATTCATAATTTAACAAACCAAATATTTTTTTTTAATGAGGGAGGATCCATGGACACTCTTAGATGGACAAGGTCAGACATGATTTGCGTCATTTTCTCCGCAAAGCCCAAACGATAATGAATTTAAGTCTAATATTTTGATGATATGTTCCTCTTATAAGACTCTACATTCTTACAAAAATGAACACATTTCGAGATGTATAAAACCACCATCTACCCCTTTGAATATCATCCGCTCAAAGTTAACGGTTGAAATTAAGACCGGTAGATGGTGAGGTTTGCTATCTCGAATTACGTTCATTTATGGAAGGAATGTAGAGTCTTATAAGAGGAACATATCATCAAAATATTAGATTTAAATTCATTGTCGTTTGGGTTTTGCGGAGAAAATGACGCAAATCATGTCTGACCTTGTCCATCTAAGAGTGTCCATGGATCCTCCCTCTTTTTTATTTCCGACAACAAACATAATTTAAAGACATAAGTTTAGACTCCATAGTATCTATAGTTATCACCATTATCGTGCAAGTCATCTTTGTTGTGGTTGCGGATTGATTCACCCCAACCACTTTTTCTCTGCCTGGTTCTCCTATTTGAACCCTTCTTGGCCGCTTCCCCGAAAGATCACCAGCATTTTCTATCTTCCAGAACATAAACCTTAAAACTAATCATGCCATGTAACTTACAGAGTTTTCGCCGCACTGATTCTTTCACGTTTTGTGTGACCAAACAAACGCTATTAGAGGGGCTCTCACCTGACATCCCCACGTCCGTCTTGAGGAAAGTTTTTGGACCATGGTTCTATTTCTACTTCCGACACAAGAAATTGTCATATAGCACAAATTTGGGGAAAAAAGGCACATGTAACATGTTGGATCACACTCGAAACATTTGTACCACGAAGGGTGTATTTTAGCTTTTTAAGCACATTCTTTCTTTCCAACCAGATTTTCTATCATACGGTTGTTTTTCCAGCCAAGACGAGTTCGGGTCTCACACTCTCACCGGCGGGTAGGGATATATTTGGTTCCTGATGGGAGATCACCTATATAATGAGAAACATGGTCATTTCTATGAGAATACTTAAGCTATATTCTCTAATAGCACTCATGAAAACCGGGAGTTGTTCGGGGCCAAAATGAACACAACCGTAAGAACTAGAGGTACCGGAAGAAACGGTGTGAATTTTGTTGTCTCAATTTACATTATAAAGTTGAATAGTTCAAGACTAAAGGTCACTAGGCGGCTAGTAAATTCGACAAAATTCACTAGGGAAGGTTCAAAGCCAAAAGTCACGTTTCCCAATGCCATAACTTTCACTATATAATCGCATTTTTTATGTTTGTTTTTGTTCTAAGTAGGCAATTTATATTCATGTGGGAGATTGTTGGAATCATAAAGTTTAATTCCTTAATCAAGTTAAATAGAATTTATGGAAAGGATCTGGGTCGGTTGGCAACATGTCAAATATTTGGATTCAAATATTAACGATCTAAAACAATTCACCACTGTATTGTCACTTGGTATATTTTCCAACAATTCACCCCGACCACTCTTTCTCGGTTTGGTTCTCAGTCTCCACCATTTCCCCAAAATATGCACCAGCATTTTCATCTTCCAGAACATGGCCCATAAAATTACATGTGCCATGTAACTTACCGAGTTTTTGCCCCAACGATTCTTTCATGTTTTCTCACCTAACATCCCCACATCTGTCCTAAGGAAAGTTTTTGGTCCATGATTCAATTTCAACTCACGACACAAGAAATTGTCATACGACAGAAATTTGGGGTAAGCACATTCTTTTTTCCAACCAGCTTTTCCGTCGTACGTTTGTTTTGCCGGCCGAGGTGGGTTTGGGTCTCACACTCTCACTGTCGGTCAGGGTTATATTTTGGTATCAATACCAATTATATTCTATTCTTTCTGGTTCTTAAGAAAACGATTCATTTTACATCTTTTTACTCTTTCCACAGCAAAAAACTTGTGCTTCTTAAAACCCTAGATTTTCTTACATCTCTCTAAGTTCCATCGTCTGTAAATCTTTCTCTGTTCAGCTAGAGGGGTTTCAATGGAGTATTTCAATTTATTACCGGAAGAGATTATATTAGACATTTTGAGCCGATTACCCACTGAATCGGTGCTCGAATGCAAGTTAGTTTGCACGAAGTCGTTCATCATTCTCGAAGATGCATTTAGACCATCTTAATCATCCTGCGTCTGATTCGGGTAAGTTGGGTTTCATTGCTTTGACTGATCATGGGAAAAATAGAAATTTTCAGTATTTTGAGTATAAAGAAAATCATGAATCAACAAAACTCATCGAGAGAATTAGAAGGCTATATTTCAACCCTCTTTTTGGATGGAAAACTAGCTTTCTCGGTTCGTCCAATGGTTTGATCTGTGTTTCTCGACCATATTCACAAGAAAAAACATATATTTTTAACCCCATCACTAGAGAGTATATTATGCTTTCAGAAATTAACAGATTTGGAATGGGTTACCATGCGAGCGGATTTGGGTATGTTGCTTCTACCAATGAGTACAAAGTAGTACGAATAATGTCCGTTAAGGAGACCCAGACTGTTATAGAAGTTTTCGTATACACTCTAGGGAGTGGCCATGGATGGAGAAACCTTGGGAAGTTCACATTTGGAACCGAAGAGCAGTTGAGAAAAGGTGTCTTTGTCAATGGAGCTCTTCATTGGCTGGACTATCAATTAAAGACGATGGTTACCTTCGATTTGGCCGAGGAAAAGTTTTGTAAACATATTTCACCTCCTTTGCCACCAGACGATGATTTTGATGGCACTTATCAACTAGGGTTTTTTGATGGGTGTTTGTCTTTTGCTATTTATAGATATGTCGATGGTTCTTATTGTTGGGATGTGCGGCTATTGAAAAAGAAGGATGATAATCATGGCATGAAAGAGCGAGAGGAACATCAGTCGTTGTGTTGGGGTGAAGAGTTTAGGGTGTATGACAACGGATTGTTTGCCGTTACGAAGAGTGGCGATGTCTTAACATACAGGGGTCACCATATCAACATTCACAACTTGGAAGCTTTGACCTCAAAAGTGATTGTGGATGTTAAAGAATATTTTCGTGAAGTATTCCCTCACAAGAACACCTTAGTTTCGTTGAAAGTATTAGGGGAAGAAGATACAAAGATAATGGAGTCAGTTGAAACTGAGGAGACTGACTGAAAGGCATGATCAGCCTTTCAACCAGCTTTAGGAAGATGAGACCCTGGATACCTGCTTATAAACTGGTAATCTTCGTTCAGATTCATTTTGAAATTAGATACCGAGTAACCTTTGTGTGAACCTAAGTGCTAATCACGTTGCCACAGTGACTAATATTTTGTAGACTACTGTTATTATGTCTTTATATCACCGACCCAACTATGTGAGAGTGTTATCTTACTTTCTTATTTTAGGTTAAGCTATATTGCTTTGTTAACTCTGCACTTTGTTAGTAGTGATTTTTGCTTTGTTAACTCTGCACTTTGTTAGTAGTGACTTGACCTTATCTCAAAGAAAGACTCTGATGTATGGTAGTCGAATAAGTAAATGCTGACACAATTGCGGAAAGTCATGCTCTGATATATCGAGGAAATTTTTTCTTCTTTCCCTTAAATGTTATTTGCTAGATAACGTTGGGTATCAAAATTGATAGTTTATACATATTTTTGACTGATACTGCAACAAATCCTGCTATGTTAGTGTTGTAATCACTATTAGATTACTAAAAATGGTAGTTTGAACAAAAAAACTACACCAAAGCTTGACTTCATTCATCAATAAATTTTACAAGTAGAGTTCTCTGTGATAACACATTTCCATTCTGTCATTAACTACAAGCAACCTAATTGCTTGTCATTAGTATGATTCTTTTATATTTCCATGGAATGATCAACAAGCAAGATACCTTGCAGCCTACTATTTGGATTCAGAACAATTTTGTTGATAGCAAGGACTCTGACATCTTCATCTGAATGGATGAGTTTGCACATAAATTGTGGTTACTTACACACTTCATACCTACTTCCACAGTTGTATTCATTTTCCATTTGTTTAACTGTAATTCAGTTAGATCTCAAGCTGCATATCATTTCTTAACACAAGGTTTTTTTGGGATGTCTGATATTGTTAACAATGGCATTATCTAACCTTGGATCCGTAGCTAACACGAGTCTGTCACATTAGCTCTGTAAACAGACACTACTGGTAAAACTATTATGGATGTCTCGTTCCTTATCCTTTTGGTATTATTTATATTTTTCCTATTATTAGCGTCTCGCTAGGTCCGAGTGAAGAATCCTTAGCTCACGGTTTATCAGTTGGCCATGCTTTACTCATTTTTTTTATCCACAAGTACTTTGTGTATATGTTATAAATCTAGTGCAAGTTTCGTCATTCAATAATATTTGTGTGAGGCTGTGAGCTAGGGATGTTATGTTTTAATGCTATTGCTTTTGTCAACTCAATTTACACAAAAAAATATTATCATGTCTCACTCCTAGAAGCTTCTGTTACAGTCATGCTTTGAGCAAGCTGTCACAAAATGTTAGTAATACTCTTCAATTATTCCTGGTTATGAAGAAACAGAATAGGGGAGCAGGAGTTTTGATGTGATTTTATGGTGTTGTAAAAAGTGATAAGTAGAGTTCGGTCAACTCGGACTTGTGTAGACTCGATTTCAGACTCAAAAATAGAAAAAAAAACTAAAAACTTTGAAAATATGTTCACAAGGTTGTCACAATATCGAGAGGTACTGAGACTCAGGATTCCACCAAATTTCAATCATGTGATTCAAATAATAATTCCATGCAATTATAGCTCAAATATTA
>JAJJMB010008071.1:7938383-8036755 GCA_023531105.1 Papaver atlanticum | reverse complement strand
GCCGCAAAAGCTTATTTCTCCAAAAACACCTACAAAGAGATAAAATATCAAAATAAGTACAAAAATGGGTACTAACAATATACACAATAGAGATGAAAATAGACATATAAATACGTCTATCAGTTTTCTTTTGATTTTGTCCAGTCATGGAACTCAGGTTGTAGTATGGGTAGGTAACCAATCTAGAAAAATTAAAATTAAAATTATCGATAGTTGATAATAATCACTATAACTCAATGTAATATATGCAGTTTGTTTTTTTTAGACGATTTTGTATCACCAATGTCTCCAAAATGTATTTGGTTTTGAGAACTTATGAGGTAATTCTTTCAGAATGAAGGAATCCAACAAACTCTCTCTTCATAATATATGCAGTTCTTTGCTCAGTTTGTTTATCCTCGAGGAGCTTCATTCGGTGATGATAATTTATGCTATTCGTTTGAAAAGGATCACTCTGTCATTATGTGGTTTCCTTTTCTTCTTTTTTCGTATGAAGTTGGAACTTTTTTCTTATATCTCTAGGTTGGTTTTAGTAGGCATTATTTATTTATTTTGATGCAAATTCGGATATTCCAAACAAGAGTTCTTGGTGTGTTGCACCTGCTTCTAACCCACTAGTCGCTGCACTTGTATATGAGTTTCTACACCTGCATTACCTGGTATCTTGTATCATGTGGTATACACACACTGCTAATCGTAAATGTATATCTCATTTTATGAGAGCATTCTACTAGTATACAACAGCAGGAGATGGCTGTAGTCTGTAGATGCCCTAAGATAGTAAGTGCATAAATAGGAGAATCACATGATACGTGTACATGGAGATAATGTCAATAGCCATGTCTTTGTTGGTTCTCTTGCAAGGGTTTGTTGGTGAAAAAAATTCAATTATACATATAAAAGCAACTATAGGTGTTGAATTTCAGACACAAAGTATGGAAATTGAAGTTAAGCTCAGATTTGGGATACTGCTGGTCAAGAAAGATTCAGAGTTGTAACTTCTGCTTATTGTAGAGGTGCTGGTCGTGCTCTTATTGTTCATGATATCACAAGGACTACTTTTGATAGTGTTGGTCGTTGGCTTGATGAGCTCAACAGTAAGTATTACTACTTCTCGGTTTTTTGATTTTGTGGTTCCAATCCTTAGTAAAGATTCAACATTTAGAAAACCCCATTTGTTTGATTTTATGTTTGAGATTATTTGTGTTGTGTTGTTAATCGAGATTTGACTGAGATTTATAGATCTGAGCTTATTTCATACAGTGTGGGTGTTCTTTCTGTTGTTTATTTTGTTAGTGGGAGTTTTAGTTTCTTATAAAGATCTGTTTTTTTATTCATGGGGAGGGTGATTTGATAAGACCCTTTATGCGTATTGATTCTGTTTGAGATAGCATTTGTTAAGTATTGGATTAGATCATGAAAACATAAGGAATTTGTATGATATTCAGTGAAACATTAGGGGGTTTTTATTTGATTTTTGAAGAGTATCCAAAGTTAGGATTCCAAACTATAGGGGGCATGCTTTTTGTTGCTAAAAAGTTTGATTTGGCTTTATGAGAAACTTTGATCTACAAATCGGCTTTTTCTGCGAATGCCGCTTCG
Source organism: Papaver atlanticum (assembly GCA_023531105.1). Lineage (NCBI taxonomy): Eukaryota > Viridiplantae > Streptophyta > Magnoliopsida > Ranunculales > Papaveraceae > Papaver > Papaver atlanticum. Next base: position 8,035,153 of record JAJJMB010008071.1, on the reverse strand, counting down.
ATTGCTTATGGGGTTTCCTTGCCTGTGTATTTCCCCTGTGGTGCTGGACATTACAATTTAGAAAATGTAGTTGTGTTTTCTTTCTGTCTCTGTCAATGCGGGCATGTATTATCTCTATCTGATTGTTCCCTTTGCTTGATAAATGTAATGTGGTATCCAATTTCTACGCACGTATTCACATATAGGGCTGCTTTTGGTAGCTTGACTAAATACCATACTTGATTCATCTCATCACATTGTCATGGGGAGATTTAAAATGTGTTCCAAATTTCAGTAGATTTCCTGTCATGGTGTTGATTATTTTGGTTGCTTTGATATATCCTGTGTTCATATGATCTGGAGCAAGTAATTCAGTTAGTGCTCTTCCATGTTTATGAATTATTAAGTTTGATTGTTATGGTACAAATTGTGCAGCACATTCTGATACAACTATAGCGAGGATGCTGGTTGGAAACAAGAGCGATTAGGGAATATCAGAGATGTCAGTGTGGAAAAAGGGAAAAGCTTAACAGGGGCAGAAGGGTTGTTCTTTATGGAGACATCTGCCTTAGATTTAACCAATGTCGGAACTGCATTCGAAATGGTTATCAAAAAAATTCACAACAATGTAAATCGGAAAGTCTTGAATTCTGATGCTTACAAAGCCGAATCATCTACCAAAAGTGTGAGTCCCATTGACGAAAAATCCAAACAAACTCAAGGTTACTCTTGTTGTTCAATATGACTTTTGAATTCCAGCACAGGTGTTTGAGATAGCTCGATTAATTGCCAGTCAGAAGAAGAGGTTGGTCGGGTTTTGTTATTCATACCCACTGAAGTGTTTCGCCATTGGAGATATTCTTTTTTTTTTGGTCTTGAGACAAACATTTGGAAGAAAGAAAGAAAGTGATACTTACATGAAATAAAGCTTACGGTATCTGATCATTCATCTCTGACCATTAACTTTATAAACAAAAATATGATTTTATCTTGTTTCTCTTTGAAACTCTTCTCACGCACTCTGGGTTGCGTACTAGTTCACATGCCTATCTGGGGCATATTAAGAGCAAGTGTTATGGTGGAATCCATCCTATTCTAAGCGTGGAAAAATTGTGGAATGTCAAGTCTAGTGGCTTCCAAATTGGTTTTCCATGAAAAATCCAAACAGTGTTCCATGATTTCGTGGGAGGTCCCGTGGAATCCATATGAGCGCTAATCAGAATAGCGCACTAGAAGACGGAAAGCGCTAATCAGAATAGCACTCAACGCTATTCAGAATAACGCTTTTTTTTATCCGTAGATTTAAAAAGAGCCCTTGAAAATCTAATGGCCGGAAAAGAAAAAAACGCTAATCTTAATAGCGTAAAGCGTTATTCTGAATAGCGTTTTTCTAATGCTATTCTGACTAGCGTAAAACGCTATTTGATTAGCGTTTTTGTTGTTCCACCACTACACTTGCACTTCCATCCACAATTCCAAATGCTGAGGTGGCGTGGAAGATGGAAGATGGAACTCTTCCACCATAAGACTTGCTCTAAGAGAGCCATCTATCTATAAATAAGAATAAGACTTCCTATTCGTTTGAAAAACCCTTTTGTTGACCGAACAAATAGTTGAGTCCTATCAACAACCTAAACACTCAATCACATCTCTCACACCACGTCGAGAGTTGCGCTAACCTCCCCTCTCATTGGCCGGGTGAACGGAACCCTCACTCCTGATTGACTAAAAAACAAGTTAGCCCCCTTACATTTCGTGGCCGTTAATTTTTAATAGAATTGACTCGATCTGACGCTCCAAACAGAACGATAGCTTAGGAGAATTCTTACACCATATTTACATGATTTTAATAAAATCCAGGCCTTCGGATTAAAGACAAATAAAATGCCATATATAACATAACCTAAAAAATCTACAAAAAAAATCTTTGGGAAAAAAATGAAAAAAAATAAAAAATCTTCCGATTCATCTTATAAATTTCCATCAAAAAAGATTTTTATGCTGAAAATCTTTGAAACAATCTTATTATTTCCTTATTTTCTTTTTCAGGCCAAAATCTCCTGAATCTAAAAATATAGCAAAATTAAAGGTAAATAAATAACAAAAATAAACGGAAATACTTGGTCTTATTTGGTTAATTTCCATAAAACAGATTTTTATACGGAAAATCTAAGATACAATCTTATTGATTTCCATATTTTAGTTTTCATGCCAAAATCAAAATATATAAGAAAAAAAAGTAAATTTTTTTACACGGCATTGATTCCATATTTAGCCTGGGATATTTTTACCGGCAATTTTTGTGGAAAATATTATGAAAATACACGACTTTTCAGATTTATGTAAATAAAATCAGTAGAAAAAGAATTTTACTCATGGAGATAATTAAGCGGAATATTGCCTTTGAATTGTCCATTTCCTTACTTTATTTAGACGGGCTAAAACCAGAAGTGTTTACAGTTTATGAAACCAGACTCAACCTAATACATAAATCTTTCATCCCATTCTTATCTTTTCTCTTGATTTTTTTATGTAGTATCGCTTTTTAGGGTTGCATGTTTTTATGTTGATTTTGTTAATCGAATTTTTTATTTAAATTTTGTTTTGATTATTTCCGTGATCGATTCGTTGATATTTAAGTTTTCTTTTTGGATGACAGGGCAACGAGCTCATAGCCTCGAGAATCAAACTAGCATGCTACGGAAACAAGGTCACATCTTTTTGACGAAAACACGAGAATTTTTCCTTTGCAGCTTCGGAAGAAAAATGTGAAAAGATTTAGAAGGTATAGATATCTAATCTCTACAAAAAAAGAAAAAAGTGTAAGGTTCTCCGAGTGGTTGCGAAGTTACGTTGATTTTTTAAAACTATAAACATCTCCATTTTTTTATTTTAGCTGTATTTTTGTTACATCTCTCTATTTCTTTCCCACAGTAGGTCATCACCTTCTTCGTTGGATACAAAATTACAGTTTATTCATCTTCAAGACAAAGAAGATGAGCCGTGTATCTACAGTGAAAAGGGTGTGTACAGCTTCGTTCTGGTGCTTGCATCTCGGGAAATAAGAGATGCTCATTGTTTGGCTTCTATTCAGGTTAGGTTCTTTCCAAAGTTCTACACAAGCAATTCATATAGCTATCTGCATGTTCAACAGAATGCGCGGGATTGTAAATTAATTTTATTTACGAAGGTTGTATATATTTGTGTAGTGGTGATATGCGCTAAAATATTCATCCATCTATGATAGGCTAGGCTATCCGGTGTCCATCTAGGTTAAGAATTAATGGAATAATTAGGACAGTGGTAATACGTTTGAGCTGGATGAAATAATTCCAGTATACAACCTTTTTTTATAGAAAGCCTTATTCCAGTGCTGTGAATTTCTAACATATCTACTTGGGAAATAATTTTTTATGCGATTCTATGATTGGTAGTTTACTTTTGGGTATTTTTGTTAATATATATATATATATATTTTGGATGGAAAATCCAAGAGCTTCCAAGGCATATATATATATGTTTATGTGTCTTGATATACATTTGCTTTTTGTTATTTCATTATTATCTGCAGACGGTGGAATTTTGGAATGGTAATACCAAAGAAGTATGTTAAATGAGCCATAGTAGGTAATGTGGTGTGATATAGGCAGCTTTTGAGCCTTAATAATCTTCTTTGCACCTTATATCGCTAGATTTTTATATGTTGGAGATTAAGTATCATCAAAACTAATTGAAGAAGTAACAGACAAATAGTACGTTTAATTATTATTTTTTTGATCGGTGCAGTACGTTTAATTTTCTCGCTAGATTTCTCTTAGATATGATGTGATGTTGTAGGTGCCAGCCGACATGGTCGTGCAACACTAGCAGACAGGGAATAGAACGGTGATGCAGGGAAACCAGTCTGTTGCTCATAGTTCATGTGAGCAAAAGAATTCCTACTTAGATTCCTCAACTGGCAGGTAAATACCCCCCAACATTGAGCACAGCGACACCAATTAACACACGTTTAAGTGTTCCAAGGATGGATCCATATGTAGTTACTCATAGGCATGTGCTTTTAGATATTTTTAATCCCTTGTCGAAACCAAATGCAGACAAAATTCCGAGCTCCAATTCCACCCCATTTTCATGTGGGAAATAAGAGAACGTATCATCTTATTGGCGGCAGCTATCATAGGAAGAACGTATCGTCTTATTGTCGGCAGCTATCATACGTTCTCTTATCATGTGGGAAATAAGAGAACGTAACCACATTTTCATGTGGGTACGTGTTTTGTGTTGCGTTTTCCTCAGGTGAGGTTGTATTTGGTATATGTATTTTGGGATCCATGTTTTCATTAGTTATCATAGGAAGAATATATTTAATAAGTAGAAGTAACAAACTTTAATTTTAATTATCATGAAATAAATGAGATTTCTATAGAAAATTTTGCTTTATAAATGAGAGATTTTTGCTTTTTACCTGAAACCACCATTTTTTGGGATGTCAAATAGTGAACAGATTTGGTTGCTCACGAATCATGCTCATCATAACAACAACGTATTAATATCCAATAATTATTTCATTTTTTTCCCTTTTATTTTCATAGTGATGCAGAAGATTTAATGTCATTGTTTTTGATTTTTATATTTTTATTATGTTCTCTATCTATTTTCTTACTGGTACACGGCTGAATTTTTTGTTTGGTGAATTTTATTTTGTTTTGCAGTTTCGGATAGAGAATGAGGTACTAATATCAATATGTTTCAATCATTTTATTTTATTTTATTAGGTTGTGTCTTGATTTTGCAAGTGAGCTTTTATCGATTAGAAGTATCGTAATTGCATATCATAGTTTAGTAAGCTAACAATATACTGAAATCATCACAGAGTTGCCACCACCTCCGCGGCTCCACCAATCCTTGCGGATTTAATACAACTACGCGTGGATAGTGAGGGGTCTTTAACATTTAAGAAGGTTCCGAAGCCTAAACGTGTCCCATTGTCAGGAATGATACTGGACGGAACTAATCAATATGAAGTTGACGTCTCTAATGTGGAGGGATGCTTTTACCTCTACTATGTATCTATTTGCATTTCCAGAGCCAACAAATTTCCAAAATTAGAAACTGTGGAAAATAAAGACAAAAGAAAAATGAGAAGTTCAAATCTTAGAATGGTACTCGGTGCAAGGAAAATCTCAAAATCCATCTTGTTGTCTCTTCCACTAATATGATGAGCGAAACAAGTAGTGCCATCTTCGAATCATCGTTCAAGGTATGGTAATGTCTATTCCACCAATATAGGGTGTCTATTTTTCCATTCAGGATTTCGAGGTTGTTTGCTTATATGGATCCACAGTAACGTTTGATGCGCCTAAGTATCTGAAAAATTTCAAAGGGCATGCTTTGTAGTAAAAATGGCTTACCCAACTAATTAGCTACAAGTTTAGTGATACGCAAAGAATATGTATCTTTTTGGTCAAAGGTGATCACTACTTTTTCCACTCCCAACTGGACCACTAGCATTTAAGCCTATACCGAGGCAATCTGTTTGTTGAGTACATCGTTATTTGCATTCCTGTGAGAATTGATTTCGTTAATTTCCTTATATCGACATCTTCATGTGGAATAAGATTGGTAGCATGAAGCATAAGACTATTGTTTATTTAACAAGTCAGGGAGGGGGGCTATTGTTTATTTAACAAGTCAGGGAGGGGTATTAGATAAAAGGTATTTTAATTAGCTGTGATATGAGATAATATCTAAGGTATTTTCTTGATGTACATCATCTAAATGTGAGATAATATCCACATATTCATTGAATCAAATTTAGTAACTTTAGGTGATGTTGTTGGTGGGTAAAGGCTAAGACAAGCAATTACGTACTAACCAACAAGTTAGTACCTCTGTCAATTTTGTGTTGGGACATCATCATTTTGGGGCTTTACTAAAACATCAATTTCAATTTATCGGAAAGAAGGGGAACTCACAAAGTGATCTTATATCTCTCTACTAAACTCAAGTACCTCATCAATTTCAGAATGCAGTTCTCAATATTAATCCATATAAATTACTTTAATATGTAAACGTGATTAATGGAAACAATAACTGTGGTTTTTCTGCTAGAGACGAGTCTCCAGTTACGCACTTCACATAATAGGGATTTTCAAAGCCAGACAAGGTGCTATAAAAGTACGAGGATATAATCCATGAGTGTTTAAGATCATGTCTTGGATCTACTGCATGAGAATTGTTTAGACTCTGCCTTACAGGACTGAGGTGCTCTAAAACAAAATTTTAAATTCTTTACTCAGTTTAAAGCTGGGATTAACATAGGCTAGGGATGGTTTATGTATATACCCTTTATGAGTGGGAGAAAGGTGTGTGATCATATATATATTTTATGAGATTCCAAGCTTAAAGTCAGTCGCAACTTTCAAAAAAGTCATTAGCGTCGCGATATGAGCGAACATGGGAGAGATTTTAGAATTTTCCCCCATACGACTGGTGATTTTTTTTGAATGGCTTCATGCGGAAGTTTCTTTATGTCACTATATACAAATGCAAAGAGTAAGTAAGGCATTCAATAGAACAGTGGCCTTCGGGATTAGAAAGAAAAATTATTATACAATTGAAAGCTTATAATACTTAAAATACTTATGGATTCCGTGTTCAAATGTATTACCTGGAAAATCTAAAAACCCATGTAATTTTCTAGAAAATATTAGAATTTAAGTTCGGATTTATGTGGTATCTAGAAAACATCTATTTTGAATACCGAAAACAACAAGCAGAGACCACGTGGTAAGCGAATACATATGTGTATGAAATGTCTTATTCATTTAATTTGGTTTAAATATCTGTATAAGTTTTTATACGTTAATGATGATGTTTTCAAACCTTGCTATATACATGTTTTTCAACTTAATACCTTAAATCAGGAAAGGGATATCAAAAAAAACAAAACCAGCAAAATTACCTATTCACAATAATAAGATAAGGAATATGCTCCAGATTAATTTTGGTACAAATGGAGAGAACTAGAGTGAAGTTAACAATAAGATGGTACAAGTTTACACTTTGGAAATGACTCTATGATTCTCATTGATTCGTAAGTAAGTAGAACAATGTTAAAAAAAATAGAGTAACTATAATTCGTAGAGCGCATAACAAAACATTGAAAATAAAAACAAAGACCGAATGCTTGCTCATATTAAGATGAATTATATTTCGTACTTCAATGACAAGTCAATGATAAACAAATCATTTGAATCCCACATTTTACTCTAAAGTCATACCATGGAGATTTTTGACTGGTACCTGGTACAAGAAAAATCTAGGTGAATGCAGCACGAGCAAAATTCTTCTGCCTGAAAAGGATCAACAAATACCAAGATACAAATTCGAACTATTGAATTTTTCTTCACTTAGAGACAAGATAGCTAGCTAGGACAGATATAACATATGTAATTGGCATTATCAAACATCATAGTAGAACATATATCCGAGTAATAGATTCTACAGATGCTGCTGGAATCATGAAGGGTATTTCGAAAAACCAGATGAAGCGTAAGAAAAACGAAACCAACACCCGTGTGCACATGATGTTTTAATTAAAATCCAGGTGGAATTTTAATGAGAGCAACTCTAACATTGGTTAGTTGAGTAATAATGATAAGTTCAACGACGATTGAGTAAATTCAAGGTACAAATAACATTTTAAATTCAGTACAACAAATTTGAACATAAATTCAAATTTAAATTGAGCTTAACAAATGTGAAGGATCGCATGAGAGATCCTTCTACATTCCAGTAAAGCTACAATAATATGCATATATATAAATGTCAAATGTATCATATATGAAAAAATACAAGTATGTAAAATCATGAAAGACGCATGTTTGAATTGATCAACTAAATATGTAATAAAGATTTTGACATTAATAACAAATCTTTGTGACATGAAGTGTATAGTGGAGGAACTAAGTGTTTCGAGAATTCTAAACCAACCAAAAGAAGAAATGATGTTCGGAAATCATACAACACTAAGTGAAACACTCAAAATGTTACACAGGAAAGGAAAAATTATTGCAAGACCTATTTAAATTATATTTGGAAGAAAAAATATTTTACAAAAATATATCACATGAAATGTAGGGCAATTTTTATAGTTAAAGTAACAATCATTGGAATTTAGCCAGAATCCCAGCAGTACTACATGGCATGTCCAGGATGCAAGGTAAAACATGTATACATCTAAGGAAAGTTATTATACAACGGGTGTATGGTTATATTGAAGGCGCATCGATACCAAGGTAACAAATACATAATTTAAATGATAAAAGTCCCATGTCATTTTCTTTTTATTATATATTATAAAAATTACGTTGCAAAATACATGTTCTAATGACGGCTACATATTCCGAATAATAGTACATGATGGTGAAAATTATGGTATGATCACAACAACATGATCAATGGTTGAAATAATTATACATGACGTTAGAGTAACAAAAATAATGGCATTGTCAACATTGGATGTACACGTAAACACTTGAGTTTTCAATAAATAATTTATGAAAATCATACAACCTTCTAAAGAATGTGTTTGATTTGCGGAAACCGAGTACAACACGTAAGAAAAATATTAGGTACAGTAGGAAAATCACTGTTTTGGACTCATACTTGATGAAAGGAACTTCTTCTATCAAAGTCTAGCTTTAAATTTGATATTTCACCATAATAGAGCTTTGGAGGGAGCTTATATATTTGAAAAAAATTCAAAAAGATAACTACACTTCATTATTGTTTTAGATATAACAATATAATGGGATTTAATGACCCAAACGAGACACAAAAATAAACATAAACACTTTGCATGATATAAACACAAGCGAAAAACAAGCAGCGGATCCGTACATACAAATCACAAAGAGAAAATCTCTAGAAAAAACAATGTACAAATGCGTTATCTATTCCTAACAATGAACAACTCCAGACATTGCGTAAGAAATATCTAATAAACAGAGAAATGAAATATGAGGTGATAGCCACATGCCGGCATCGGTTAAGTGGGTTGAAGAAGGAGATGAGGTGTTTGGTAATTAAGAATAAATATTATAGATAAAAAGGTTATGTTTATTCTCGAACTCATCACTTTTGAAACATATTTATTATTCTCCAAAACTTTAGTGTCAAACATTACAAAATAGAGTCAAAGTCGTGGAAATTATGAGTTAGATAGAATTCACTGTAATTATTAATTTGTTGGATGCTAATTATGCCCTTATACTGTATAGTTTCTAATTAGAGCAACCTTCGAACGGATCCTGGGTGATTACCTGCTCACTTAACAAATACCTATAGTGAAAACATGTATACTTCGAGTATGATTTAATGTTTCTTTTTCTTTTCCAAGTTATTTAGATGATATCCATACAATTTAGAAGAAATTAGGTGCTTTGTAGTATGGTTGATGGTTCGGTATGAATGGTGATTGATCAATCAACAACGTTTGGAAATCTATTTTGCTTAGTTAAAATTCCAACAAAATTTTAGCTATAGCGCACAATATACAAATACTTGGTTGATGCAAGTTGTGTTTGTAAAGTGTATATATAGTAGATGTATCTAAATACCTTCGCCATATAACATGGTTTGATTACATCTATTGAAAACAATGATATTAACCAAGAATATTTTCAAGAAATTCGGATACATCTAGGCAACGGGCGCGGGACGAAGCCTCGACACACCAAATCAAAAGTTCCCAATAGACCCAGTGCGTAGCACGGGTTACAAAAGGACACAATAGCTTTGTGAAACAAAGGTAGTAAGTTATAAATATCTATCTATTTCTTATTACATGTTATAAAACAAATATAACTAAAGTAACACATTCTTTGTGACGACTATCTTTTCCATCTCATAGTATACAACGGTAATGACAGCAGTTAATTCACATCAATTGGACAAACGGTTGAAGTGGTTATAGATAGCAATATTAGAGTAACAAAAATGATGGCATTTCCAATGATATATGTAAAACCATAATGTTTATGATAAGCACAATCTTCGGGGGAAAAAAATCGGGAAAATAAATAAATAATGCAATTTCTTAAAAAATAATTTTGTTTTGCTGAAAAACCAGGCAGACTGCGTAGAAGAAATATTAACTGCAATAGAGAAATCAATGGTCTTTAGATTCATACTCGAAGAAAAAAACTTCATATATCTCACTCTAAAAGCCTATGACATACTTCATTGTGATAATGCCTTGGAGAAAACATATGATCTATTAAACAAAAACTAATGAGTAAGTACAGCTCCTGACAGAGAACAACTCCAGACACCTACTAAAAACGACCTGGTAAAAAAAGGTACAACACAATGCAAAACGACGATGGCATGCTAACGTTGATCGAATTGGATGAATATGATGATGATATGGACTAGATTATGGAGAAGGATCATGGCATGCCACCATTGGTCGAGATAGATGAAGAAGGCAATGAAGTGTTTTTTTTTAAAAAAAACCGTGACAATTTTAAACTAAATGGATGCAAATCATATAATTAACAGTGCTACCATGGCGTTCTTTCTTGGAGACCAGTGTCCATCTTGGATAAGACCTATATTAAGTTGTATCATGAAACTATGATTAAGTAGTAGTTCAAACACCACCAACAAACATGTAATGCTGACAAGCTGTTACGCAAAACTTGACTCAACATAGTAATGTTACATGGATCGACTTCAAAATCTCGACATTAATAAAGCTATCTCTGCAGTAATTCTGCATGCACACTTCTAGCATTTCACATTTCTTTTTATTTCTTTTTTGAAAATTGCATTTCACAAATTTCCATGTGATATATATTTGTATCTTCCAAAACTTTTACAGATTAAATCGTTGGATAGTACAATTGTTAATAAAAAAAGTTGGAAAAAAAAACGTGTAATTATGTTTAATTGCAAATGTTTATTAGCATAAAAAACATAATTATTTTAAATCCAAAGTTTATGGAGTCAATTTTTTTTAATTATTTTAATATCTGCCTATAAAATTAATACATGAATTTAGGTTTATGATACCAAATTTAAATCATCAAATCATTAGATACCTAAAGGGTATCAAAATTTCTTATCCCATTAAAATATCAAACCAATCAATGACCATTCAAAAGTATTCTAATGCATTTGACCACGGGCGCGGGGCGAAGCCCCGCCACACTAAATTAGATGATCTTACCAGTCCCGGTGCGTAGCACGGGTTACATACTAGTTTTCTTCTAAAAAGATGGAAAACTCAAAAAGACCTCACAAATCTTGACGATTAAGATGTCAAAGAAGAAAGCGTTTCAAGGGTCAGTCCATCAAAAATCTAACTCATCTTATTGATGGACAAAACCAAAATCCTTGAAAAGCAAAAAATCTTTGATACAGAACCGGAAGAAGCTGATATCTGAGTGCACAAAAGCTAGACAACTTGCTCGCTTGCCAACTAGTTTTAGAATGATGTTTTGGGGACTACCCCATGGGGGACTACTCTTCCAATTTGGGGGTGGATATTTGAAGTAATTTTGGGTCACCCCTTATCTAATTTTTTTTAAATACCAAATTTACCCTTGGTAATTAAATTTGTTAGATTAGTTAGTGTTAGTGCAGTGATTAGTTAGTTATTAATAGGATAGTTTTGTTAGAATGAGAAGAAGAAGAAGAAGAAAAAAAGATGAAGAAAAAGAGGGAAGAACACTCAAAATGTTATTTTGAGTTTAGTAAATATGATATGAGTGATTCATGTGATGATAACTCCTCCTCAGAATCAGAACCTCCTTCATCTCCTAAACTATTTGTCAATACTTCTAACGATCCGGGTATGAGTTATTTCTTAGATGATGAATGCTTTTTTCCCCAAACTCAAGCTAACGACCCAAATGATGAATTTTATCAGCCACAACCAGAAGATGAAGTTATGGGTACTCAGGTATGTCTCAAATTTCGTTAATGTAGCATGAATTGTGCAAAAAATTGGCCAAATCGAAAATTTCAGGAAGAAATTTCGGCTTGGTCAAAGTAGTTCGGTTAGCAATCCTGCAGAACTGGTAGCCGAACTCTCCTGTATGTGCAGTTCGGTTACTCGTTTCAGCATACGCAGGTAACCGAACTCTGTTTTAATGGAGGTTTTTGAGAGTTCGGTTATCTTTTTCCAGAAAACGTTGCCGAACTAAGTTTATAGAGTATACAGTTAATAGTTCGGTTGAGTCCAGTTTAGTCCCTTTGTTACCGAAGTTTATGTTCGGCAAGCTTGCAAATCACGTTCATTGAATAGGTAACCGAACTTTTAAGTTCGGTTTAGTCGATAGTAGTAATTATGTTGCCGAACTATACCATAGAAAATTCCAAAGAACAAGTTCGACAAGATCGCAGTTTTTTTTCATAACCGAACTTATTGTTCGGCAGGATCGTATTTATTTTTACATTGCCGAAAATTTAAGTATTTCTTATTTTTAGTTGGTATTGACGTTGTGCTATTACTCGTAGGTTGCATATGATCCAATAGAACCAATGGAAAATCAACCTACCCCTGTTGATATTTTGTACGATGACACGTCCCATCACTACATGAATGACTTGGTATTCAAAAGTCCTTTAGAGGCAAAGAGTTTGGCTAGACAACATGCACTAAAAGACATGTGCGTATTAGTATTGAATGGGAGAGAAAGCAAAACCTGCTTTAAAATGGTTTGTGAGAGAAGCGGTGATCCCGATAAAAGCCACAAGAAGAAGGGTTATGTTTATAAAGGAAAGACAAATAGGAAGAACAAAACTTTCTCAAAGAAGATTAAATGCCCATTGAAGCTTGCATTTAATTACAACAAAGAATTGGGTAGATGGGTTCTCTACAAGGTTATGGAAGGTTGTCATAACCACCCTCGTCCGGAGCATCTTGAAGGAAATTTCATGGCGGCCAAGCTAACTCCTGAAGAGATGGACAAGGTTGCTAAAATGAGGAAAATGGGTTTTTCACCAATTCAAATGCTCCAAATACTAAAGGAGGATAACAAGGATAGCCACTCATCTTTGTCCACCGTTTGTAATGCAATTGTGACAATTAGAAAGAAAGAATGGAGAGATAGACAAGTGATGCAACAATTGTTTTTTTTGGCCAAAGAGAAAGACTACGCGGTTCAAAAGGATGTGGATTCGGACGGAGAGATAACACAACTCTTCATTGCGCATCCAACGAGTGTTCAATTGGCTCAATGCTTTCATGAAGTTCTCATAATGGATTGTACTTATAAGACGAACAAGTACGAGATGCCATTGTTGAATATTGTTGGGCGTACTTCGACGCAGTCACCGTTTACCGTGGTGTTTTGTTTCTTAAGGGACGAGCAAGAACCTAGTTACATTTGGGCATTTAATTGTGTGGTTCATTATTTCTCAAAGTATGCTAGTTTCATCTTCACCCCGAAAACAACCGTATGTGTTAAGCAACTCAAACGAAGGAGATGTGTGATGGCATTGACTAACAACAACCACTTTATAGGCCTTTGTTTAAAACCCGATTGTCCACTGCCTCCAATATCCGGAAACTCTTATTGGCCTGCATTTAACTCCGATATAATGTTGGGTTGGTGTATTATGTATGAGCATAAATCTTCCCAAAAAAAAAAACGTTTTGTTAGGTAAAAATGAACTTAAAGAATACCTTTGTCGCATAGATCTTCGCAGCCCATGAGTGTTTGTAGCCAAACAATGTGGCCCCTCCATCATTTGGAGTACCATAAGTTGGGTTCACTGGTGGCAAACACAAATTATCAGGGGGAATGTGTGAGTATCTATCACAAGGCGGCTTCCGCTTCTTTTTCTCTTTAACAAGAACTATTTCTTGCTCTTCTTCCTCTTCCTCCACTTCATCCTCTTCCTCCTCTTCATCCTCTCCCTCCTCTTCTTCCTCTCCCTCTTCTTCATCATCTTTCTCTTCCTCTTGTCCTTCTCCTTCTTTGCCCTCTCCTTGTTCTTCTTCCTCTACATTCTCAACGTGTTCTATTTGTTGTTCAACCTCTTCATTTCCTTGCTCTTCTTCATCATCATTCTCTTCTTCAATAACATTATCAATTGTATTCTCCATCACCTCTTAATTGACTTCCTGTAATGATCCCCCTCCATGTTTTGCATTTTTAGTACCACGGTTTCGGAAATCCAGATGTATCCTACCGCGAGGTGTTGGAGTTCTCAAATCTTCGGCTACGTGGGGATTAGATTTTTTCCCTTTGTTCCTAATGAATGAAAACCACATTATTACCTAAACAGAATATTGTCTTACCAAATAAAATTGAACATGGGATTACATCAAACACAAAATGTTAACAGACTAAAGTTCGGTTATCTGGTATAAGTTGCGAGGTAACTGAACTATATTTTATCAAAGTTCGTTTACCTATATAAATTTATCGAGGTAACCGAACTCATATTTTTCATATAAAGAAGGAGTTCGGTTACGCTATTTTTTTGCGAGCTTACCGAACTACATAGTTCGGTTACCTTAAAATTACTAATTGGCCGAACTGTTCTTCATATTGAAAGTTCGGTTACCTATATGAATTTATCGAGGTAACCGAACTCAAAATTTTCATATAAAGAAGGAGTTCGGTTACGTATTTTTTTTTGCGAGCTTACCGAACTTCATAGTTCGGTTACCTTAAAATTACTAATTCGCCGAACTGTTCTTCATATTCAAAGTTCGGTTACCAAATTCTAGGGTTTTAAATTTTTCTCCTAGCCGAAATCTCTATTGTAACTTTCATTTTCAGTGGTTTTTGATGATTTCTTCAACAAAAAACGATTCGAAGGAATGGGTATGAAGGAAATTACCTGCGGATTTTCATTTTGATAGAATCAGACTCCTTAGTTGATGTTGGATGCTTCAATTCATCTCCCAACTTTGCTTGAAGTTGTTTATCAACTTCAAATTGATTTGGGAGATTCGCTATGCTAGCCAGACTCGGACTCAATCCGGGAATTCTTGGTGTCTGCTTAGAACGCATTGTTTTATAAAATTGATTAATCGACGATGAATTTTTTCGGATCGACGATGTATACGAAGAAAAGGAGAAGAAGAAGAAGAAGAGGAGAAGAAGAAGAAGAAAATCAAAAATGTGTTTTAAAACTGATTTTAGGTTTTAATTTAGGGGTTAGATTAGTGGGTAGTGGTTAAATTAGTGGGTTATTAGGATTAGTTATAACCTTAATTAAGATAAGGGCATATTAGTCTTCCCTAATCTTTTAGGACACCCCTTAAAATTTTGGGTGGACATTTGAATAACAAAGTAGTCCCCCACTGTTTTGGGGTAGTCCCCAAAACATCGTTCTAGTTTTAGGATCGATTTTCTGCAGCAAAGTTCCAAAATATAAAGCCCAACTTGACCGTTACAGAATGAAGGTATACACACCAATAGTTCATAATTTACACCTCCATAGTATACTAAAAGCATTGACTAGAAGAAGCACCAAGCAAACCCGAAATGTGCTTGAGATTACTTGGAAAGAAAAATGAAAAAAAAGAGAGAGACAGATCATCAAGGTAAATATGACACATGAGTAGAAGTTGGGAATATCTGGAGCAACAAATGCTACAACCTCTTTTTCATTTTTTTTCCTTTTTCCTTTTCTTTTTTCCCCTCTAGAGTAAAAAGATAGGGAAAAAATTTACTCGCTGCTAGAGCATTTTTTGCTCTAGCAACTTCACAACCAACAATTGGAAAATATAAATAGCAACCAATAACCAGCAGTGAAGTTAAGTTTCAGCAGAAGAAGCAACTTCAAAGACAATGGAAACCGTAGTTAGCACAACAGGACAATGCATACATATGATACCACCAGACGTGAAGATCAAAAGATTTCTTGATAAGCCTAGATATAAGTATCCAACATGTCACTCCTTGTTGGTAGGTGGCATACTAAAAAACCTAGGAACATACAAAGTGATATTTCAAAACTCAAAAGATAAACACTTCTTCAGAACCGTCTCCTAGCTGTGATATTTGGGGCTAGTTTGATAAAACTTTCACCACCGTCATAAACTACCCTATTCAAAAAGACCAACCTATTAATGTAATTAGCAGTATGTGTACTTCGTTCGCATGTGAATATCTACTCGTCAATCTAACGCTTTCATCGCCACATTACTAGGCATTGTCTTCTTACCCTCAGATAGAGACACAGAGTTCAACCTAGCTTCGATAGCTTTCCTGTAAAGGGACAGAACAATACTATCATATCAGGGTTCTTAGTGTTGGGAGTGAAGGTACTCAAAAAAAAAAAAAAAACTTTACATGTAGGCATCTTTAAGCTCTTTGTTTCTTGGATCGAGAGTCAAACCCTTGTCAAAGGCATCGGCTGCATCATCGTATCTCTGTGACAAAAAATGCAGAATTTTTTTTTTGAAAAGGGATATTGTTTACTGGAGAGACTAAGGAAATAAAGGGGAGATACATACTTTTTGCATATTGAGCGCGACACCCAACCTATAGTACGCCTTAGGCCACTCAGGCTTTTAATACACGCATTTAGTGGCAAAGTCAAGCGCCTTGTTTCCGTTACCCAGACGCGCAAAACAGGCACTCATGTTGGACAGTACTACTGGATCTTCTGGGGAAATGGCCAGGGCCTATTTTCATTACAAAAAAGAAAAATTCATTAAAACAATCAACATAAGAGGAAATATCAAATACGACATAAAAAGGGAGGCTAAAGCAATTTGTAATACAACTGCTTATTTGCTAATACAATTTGTAATTATAATATCTTGGCATATATTACTTCCATTATACAGGTCCATGCGGTACCAGAAAAACAAATACGTTTAGATGTCAAAAGACTCGAACGTCAAAACCACAAACCAGAAACTAGTCTAAGTTTTCATTGTTAAATTTGAGACCATAAAAAAATGATAAATTAAAATCAGTATTTATAAAGGAAGATACATATAAAAGAAATGTATCACCGAATGCTCATATATTTAAGGGAATGAAAACAGTTCAGTTACGAAGGAAACATTACCTATCTGCCACTAGAAGAAATAATCCTTCGTGCAAAAGGCGAGTCCAATAACCCAGTTGAACTCAGTATATAACACAATATTGGTTAATCTAATCCACACTAACTGACATGTGCCACAAAGACCAAGAAAGGTTGGGGTGCTAACTTACTCCTCAGTCATGATCCAAGACTATATATAATAAAAAGAAGAAAAAAAATCCAAAATTACTGATAGTTGGAATACATACTCTTGTTCAGTAACCATTATGTCAAGGATTGCTACATGCAAAAGGGTAAAGAACTTCATCGATTGAAATCTACCTCTTGAAACCAATGTGCTGCCATAGAATACTGCTCTCCCTGGAATGCATCTCTTCCTTTTGATTTTGCCTGGTGAAATTTCTCCTTCTCATGGACTTCCCTCTGCCAATGATTTTCCAAATTGTTCAGAATTCACATCAAAATTGGGAATTCCAGCACATTCAAAGTTCCAAATTAGGGGGGAATGCAGGAGATGTGAGATGGTAGAAATTAGTATACTGGATGAGTTGAACAGGTCTGCCTGTCTAGCAACAACTCAAGCTAGCCCAGCCTGAGCCCGAGGCTAGCCTGCAATAGAGTGGACTACACCCGCTGGCTAGTCTATGTGCATGTTGTTTTAAATTTTGAGAACGCAAATTCTCTTGTGAGAGACAGTATACAGTTCAGGAACTACAATGTCTAAAAGAACGTGAATGAGGTTCCATTATGGGCCGAACGAGCCAAAAACTCGACGTCATGCTCCACAGGTAATTGACTAGTTGAGAAAATAACACCATATCAGGACTAATTTGTGGTCATGAGTCATGTGATGGTGCCATACCAGCCTCGGAGAATATTTGTAAGACGGTTATTTAGATTTTCAATAACCTAGCAGTACTGTTGTAGGTTAACAGAAAGTAGGATTACAAAATTGATGACTCATAGTGGAGGCAAAAAAGAAGGCATAGACTAAAAGGGATGTCCACTAGAAGCTGGTGAACTGGTAGAGGGGAAAGATGAAACTCTGAACAATTTATTAATGTAAAAAGGAGCCAGAAAAACCCATTTGCTAAGTTACCATGAATGTAGGAAAATTAAGCCAAGTTAGAAAACACATCGGGGATGCATGACATAAACTCCATACCTGCATTTCGTTTGCATCAGATTCTAAATCCCTCAGTAGTCCGGCAATGCTCCAATCGGGATAAGTTGGAATGCGAGAAGTCACAGGAAAAAGAACCCCAACATTTTGAATTTTGCTGTAAGAAGCGGCAACTTCTAATGCTGTCATCCCTACCTGCGATGGAAAACAGAAACAAAATTAGATAAGAAAACGAATGTCACACAGGACATTATAGTACTGAACAAACAAGCTACTTATAGTTCTAATGCAATAAGGTCTAAAGCAGTTGGGAAATTTTATGAAGTTTTTTCTTTCTTCGGTAGGTGTGACATAGATATGAAATAGACTACATACATCAACTATAAAGGCATAAATATAGGCCGAGAACTAATGCCCAGACTAGTCATTAGCGTACAAAATTTACAATAAAGTTTTATGGACCTGCATAATATCTATGTGGTGCAGATAACACCAACTCTCACATGATATCAAAATTTGGGTAAAAATGGAGCAACAAGCAATACAGCCGTACATTCATCTTATAATTTGGATCCGCACCAGCTTCCAGTAAGCGCTTAATAACATCTACGCTTCCATCCCTTGCTGCAGCTATCAGAGGTGTATTCCCGAATGACACGGCATTTGGGTCCGCGCCTGCCTATATATATGCAAACTGGAAGACGTTATTACATGGTACAAGACAGAAAAGCTACCAAAGGTGTATATATGTATATATATATATATAAAAGATACATTCTGGAGATATTTTTATCAATACATTACATCTTCCAGAAGATAATAGGATGGAATTACAGAAGCATGTGGTTTCGATTCGCAAATGCCAAGGGATAAAATTGAGCATTTTTCCAAACCTCCAGAATTATTACTCCCACTATTATAGTACATAAGTATTATTACCGTCACATCCATAAAAATTAGGAGGCTCCATATCAACCTTTTGGTTTTTGCTCAAAATTTCAAAATTAATTTTGAAAGCTTGAACAACGAGAAAATATAACATAAGAGAAACAAAGGATCAAGCATAAAAATATACTAGAAACAAGAAAGGAATGAGCAAAGAATAATGTAAACCAATTTACTAATTAACTGAAGAACTTGACATCACATATCAAGTAATAATAAGAAAAAAAATGACTGGCTGACCACAGTTTTTGGTAACTGGTCTTGTTAGATGCTCATAACAAGCAATATGAGTAACACTTAGGGTGGAACTCATAGCTTATTCACAAAAAGCAGACAGGTTTCTGGCTCAGTACAAGGTCAACCAGAGAAACACTGTAATTGATTCACCACATTCGGTTGGAAAAACATTTGGATGACTATAACTGAATCCAAATGAACCAATATACCCTTGGCTCCGACCTTGTAGTCAACTCTAAAATTTAAGATCACAGGTGTATTCTAAAATAAATATATAAAAAAAAAATGCGATGAGTAAGCCCTGTTAGCTGTTAGTCAAAGAAGAAAATAGTAAAAAATTCTCACAATATTACATGCTAATGGTAATTGCCTTCTCTGGTTGATGAGGGAACATATATTTACAACTTCCGAAACATGACTTAGCCAGTAAACTAAAATATTGTGGCACCAGAGGGTTTAGGAATTTTATTACCTGCAATAATAGTTCCACACATTCCCATGACTTGGCATAAATTGCCGAAATTAGTGGTCTAAGCATACCCTGAAAACTAACAACATCAGGCTGCAAGGTAAAAGAAAAATTATTAAGTTTGACAACCATTATATAAGCTGACATTCTAAGGATAAGTTAGATTATCTTCCTGATCAACTACCTTACAGACAAGCAACTGCTCAGTACCAGCAGAAGAATCCAACTTACATTTGCACCATGATCCAACAACACTCTAACAGCATCTCGATGACCAGTACCAGCAGTGAAGTGAAGGGCAGTGCCAGACATACTTGCAACATCTACGCGAACACCCCTTGACAGTAACAAGGTTATTATCTTTGTGTCACCTGCACATAATAAAGATTGCATGCTGGATTTCGTATCATACAAATAAAGATTTCTGGAAAGAAATCAAGATAATTCACCCTAACTGGTCTTGTATCATCTACACATAATACCTCATAAGAATTGCATGCTTAGATAAAGATTTTGGGAACGAAGTTAAGAAACATCTTACTGATATTCAGACTTGATAGCCTACTTTGGAAAGTGTAGGCTCTAGACAGGTCTAGTGAGAACTACACCAAAATGGAGTATTTTGACATGATTCAATTGTTTCTCATTGATCTGAGCATCCATATCGGGGTTTGAAGTTATGACTAGGATATTTTTGGACAGCAAATCAGGACGGCTCACTAGTCACTAGTAGGCCGTTTATCAAGGCAGGCAAGGAGGTCTTTCTTAACTACCATATCCTTTTGGTTCTCTATCGACTAATAGACCCAACAAATTGGCCAGGGCTGGGATTCATCAACAGGAAATCTAATCCTAGCATGTAGCTAGGTCCACTTGTAAATAAGAGATCACATACGGGCCCTAGTAACCTAATTTACTTAGTGAGGTACATCCTTTGGTGTTTCCTACTAAGTGAAGTTTTTAACGCAGTCACAACTTTTTCCAATTAGTATTTATTATTTGTAATGTCTAAATGTGCAATTAACATCTACAAAAAGGTATAATCAAATTTTAAGGTTGGAAAGCATGTTTAGACTTAAAGGCACCAATATCTAACAGAAAATTGAAAAATTCATCTAGAGAGAGAGTACCTGATAATGCAGCAAAATGTAAAGAAGTGGCATTCTTATCATCTGACGCTTCAGGGTTCGCACCCTTTTCAAGAAGATATCTGACAATTTCCAAATGTCCTTTCATAGTTGCATGATGCAAGGGTGTGGTACCTGTAGATTAGATATAAGAAAGAGACATATCTAATAAATAATAACAATAGCAGATTATGAACAGTCTAAACGAAGATAAATCTCGGACACCATGACTTGAAGGTCTCAACCCTTGATTATATTTTCGACCAATGACCATTACCCTTCTCTATAGTTAAAACATAACAGCTTAAAACTAGACATTCAATTTGTTTTTTCTTCTGATGATCATATTCACATTTTGTTGGCAACTCTAAGATTGCCACTCGAACAAAAAAAGTACACCCAAATCAATTCTGCAATTAAAATTGGAAAAGGGCAGTTGATATATGCAGCATATAAAATGAAAAAGAAATCTAACCCCTAAAACAGAATATCGTTACTCAAACGAGACAAAATGTCTTAATATTTTAACTGCTAAAAAAGAGTACCAATTCTATCTTTGGAATCCAAATCAAGTTTCAACGTCTCAATCAAATATTTGCAAACTTCTAAACCTCCTCCTGCAGCAGCAACATGAAGAAATCCTTTCCCATTTTCAAGTATAAGCTTTCAAATCGCTTCTGCTACTCCAATCCCTTCACCTTCAGCATGATCTGAAGCCAACCCTAAAAAATAACCAAACAAGATTTTAACACAGATTTAAGAGAAATAGTAGAAAAATAAAATCAAATAGATCTATACAGTTTTTCTTACATTTGAAGTTATGGAGTTTTCCGGTGTAAGCAGCATCATACAACTCAAAATGTGGTGAGCCTGATTCTGCAAAAACAAAACAATGAAAAAAAAAAATTTAAAAATCAAGACGACGAAAATAATTGAATAAAGAGTTCTAAATGAGAATGGAACAGACTTGGTAAATATCCCCGATCGTCCATAGCTTGTGGAACTAAAGAAGAGAGGGAGAGTTTTTCACAGAGGAAGAAGACGACGGAGAAACCAGAGCTCTCGATTTTAGGGATTTTCTGATTAGGAATGATGGTTCTAGAGGGGTTTTTGATCTTTTGTCTTTTTGCTTTGTTTTCTCTTGGGAAATGAAAAAACGTACGGGCGGGAAGTGACACTACGACTCGGTGGTGAGTGACTATTACTCACCTCACCACGTCGTTAGCTGAGTTAACGGGAGAGTGTTATCTGACAGTCCATGCTGAAAGCGGGTTATCAAAAGCATTCTCAGGTTTATGCGAAATGATTCACTCAGCAGTCAGGCGACCAGGCAAGACCAGAAGGCCATCTTTAAGATTTTTAATTCTGGAGGATCTCAATATCTGGCATTGTTGATTTGAAATTCTTAAGACCAGTGACAGGCATGATACGACTAGCTGAGACCTACATTACTTTTATGTGCACATTTCATGGCAAAGTTACTGTGCACCACCCAGACAAGTGGTGATTCCTAGTTTTCTAGCGTTCGGATGCACACTCAGAAATTACTTTTTAACTAGTTTTTGATTTCTATAAGTAAATTTCTGAAACAAAAAAGTAAATTTTTCGTGAAGCAAAAGTAGTTTCGCTTCGGATTTCTCTGCTTCTCGTATCCAAACGTGCTATTAGTCTTGGCCTTGGTGTTTTTTCTCGCATGTAATAAATTCGGATGAGAATATGGAACAAATTGTGAGAGTTTAAGCCTTGTTATGCCGAAACCTTAATGTAAAGCAAGGAACCCTCCAGGAAGAGCTATTACTCTCCAGGTTTGGGATGATAACATAACTTGCCAGCCTTGAACTATAGAGGTAGGTTACATCTAGCAGGTTTGCCAACACAAAACAACAGAGGAATGAGCTTGAACTATTTTGTTATGGCAAGGCTATCCAACTTGGCAAATAATTTACACCTCTACTCAACCATTTGACTAGAAGTACCAAGCATATCTGAAACGTGCTTGAGATTTCTTACTTGAACAAAAAACAAAGGAGATGGATATGGAGATCATCGGCAAAATGCTAATGTGACACATTAGGAGAAGTTGAGAACATCTAGATTCTAGAGCAACATATACAGTTTGCAAGTGAATATCTACACGTCATTTTGATGATTTCATCCCCACAATACTCAGCATTATCTTCTTACACTTTCATAGACTTCATTCTAGCTTCGATAGCTTTCCTGTAAAAGGACAAAACAACATTAGTACGAAGAAACAAACTAGATCCGTAAAGCTGAAAAACATCATATCAGGGTTTTTTTAATGTTGGGAGTGAAGAGATCAACTTTACATGTAGGCATCTTTAAGCTCTTTGTTACTCGGATCGAGTGTCAGACCCTTGTTAAAGGCATCGGCTGCATCCTCGTATCTCTGTGACAAAAATGCAGAAAAAAGTTGAGACGGGATATTGCTTACTGGAGAGAGTAAAGAAATAAAGGGGAGATACATACTTTTTGTACATTGAGCGCGGCACCTAACCTATAGTATGCCTTGGGCCATTCAGGCTTTGCATGCAAGCATTTAGTGGCATAATCAAGCGCATTGGTTCCGTCACCCAGATGCGCAAAACAGGCACTCATGTTGGATAGTACTGCTGGATCTTCTGGGAAAATGCAGAAGGCCTATTTCCATTACAAAACCATTAAAGTAATCAACATAAGAGGAGAAGGAATATGTTGAATCAGTTTATCGGAAGACAGATGTATCCAGTCATTGACACGAAAAAAAATGAGGCTACAGAAATTTGTAGTAAAACAAACAAATTCACTAAATAGACTATAATAATATCATGGCATACATTACTTCCTCTAGGTCCATGCACTACCAGCAAACAAGATAAACAGAACCAGAAAAGCTTAGATGTCAAAATCAATCAAAAGAACTAGCAGATGACACCAAACACCATAACTAGTTTAAGTTTTGATTGCAAAATTTGACTAGAAAAAGAACGAAAAATTAAAATTATTAGTTATAAAGTGAATGTGAGAACAGTTCAGTGACGAAGAAAAGGTTACCACCTATCTACCGATAGAAGAAATAACTGTGCAAAAGACAAATCAAATAACCCAGTTGAATTCATTATACTCACGATATTGGTTATTCTAACAGGTTGTTATTGCTAAATTGCACTAATTGACATATGTGCCATGAAGACCAATGAAGGTTGGTCATAGTTTGAATACCAAATAACCTCCAGTAACAGAACTTATACCCTAACTCAGCTAAAAAAACAGAACTTATACCCTATATAGAGTCCTGTTCAATAACATGCAAAAGCGTAAAGAATTTCATCAATTGAAAACTACCTCTTTGAACCAATGCACTGCCATAAGATACTGCTCTTCCTGGAATGCACCTCTTCCTTTTAATTTTGCCTGGTGAAATTTCTCCTTCGCATGGACTTCCCTCTGGCAAAGATTTTCCAAATTGTTGATAAATTCACATCAAATTTGGGTATTCCAGCACATTCAAAATTCTGAATTAGTGGTGAATATATGTAAGAGATGTGAGATGGTAGAAATTAGTATCGGTGTACCATAACTAGATGGGTCAAACAGGTTTGCCTGTCTAGTGACAGCCAAAGCCAACCGAGCATGCTAACAACTGAAGCCAGACCAGCCAGAGCCTAGCTTACTATAGAGTGGGGCACACTTGTTGGATAGCCTGTGTGTGTCCATATTGCTTTCGTTTTTGGAATACAAATTCTCGTGTGACAGACAGTAAATAGTCCAAGAACTACAATGTTTCATATTCAACTTCAAAAGCATATGTAGCCATCTCAAAAAGCATGAATGAGGTTCCACTATGGGGTGAATGAGCCTAAAACTCAACAGATGCTTCACAAGTTATTGACTAGTTCAGGCAATAACCATAGCAAGACTTGTATGTCGTCATGAGCCGTCTCATGGTGCCATACTTGCTTCCGACAATATTGGATTTCAATAACCTGGCAGTACTGTTGTAGGTTTATAGCAAGTACAGCTACAAACTTGATGACTCATAGTGAAGGTGAAAAAGAAGGCATAGATTAGAAGAGAAATCCGCTAGAGGTTGATGAATTGGTGGAGGGGAAACATGAAACTCTGAAAGACTTTTATTAGTGTAAGAACGAGCCAGAAGAACTGATTTGCTAAGTTTCGATGAAAGTAAGGAAATTAAGACAAGTTAGACAACACATCAGGCACGTATGATATAAACTCCATACCTGCATTTCGTTTGCATCAGATTCTATATCCCTCGGTAAACCAGGAATGCTCCAATTGGGATAAGTTGGAATGCGAGATGTCACAGGAAAAAGAACCTCAACATTTTGATAATTGAAGTAAAGAGCAGCAATTTCTAACGCTGTACCCCCTGCCTGCAATGGAAAAAAAGAAACTAAATGTCACACGGCAGGACGTTTTAGTACTGAACAAACATGTTACTTACAGTTCTAATGAATTAAGGTCTAATGCAGTTGGGAAATATGAAGGATTTTCTTTCTTCGGTATGCTGAACATAGATATGAAACTGACTACAAACATCAACTGTCAACAATATCAAACATTAGCCCGAGAACTAATACCCAGACTAGACATTAAGGTGCAAAATTTAGAATGAAGTTATTTATAATCATCTATATGTGGAGATAACACATACTTTCAGAAGATAACGAAATTTGGACAAAAATGGAGCAAGTAGAAAAGTTTAATACAGTCGTACATTTGTTATATGATTTGGGTCTGCACCAGCTTCCAGTAAGCGCTTAATGTCATCTACATGTCCATCACTTGCTGCAAGTGTCAGAGGTGTATCTCCATATGACACAGCATTTGGGTCCGCGCCTGCCTATATATGTGAACTGGAGGAAGTTATTACATGCTCCATAACAGAAAAAACATGAAAGGTGAGTACATATATAGAAGATACATTTCGGAAATATTTTGATTAATACATTACATCTTCCAGAAGATAATGGGATGTAAATTTACAGAAGCATATGGTTTTGCGAATGCCAAGTAATTAGACTGAGAGTTTTTCCAAACCTCCAGAATTATTACTCCCATTATGATGGTCCATAAGAATTATCTATAGTGACATCCATGAATATCATGTGGCTCCATAACATTTGGGTTTTTGTTCAGAATTTCAATATAGACTCTGAATGACGAGAAAATATAATATAAGAGAAATGAATGATCAAGCATTAAAAAAAAAATACTGGAAGTATGAAAGGAATTGGACAAATCAAGTTGGGAGAAATAATGTTAATCAGTCCAGTCCAGTTTATTTATTTATTTATTTTTGATAAGGTTTAACCAGTTTATTGATATTTGAAGAACTTAACAAAATATACATAAAAAAAGACTTGACTGACCACAATTTTTGGTATCTAATCTTGTTAGAAGCTCATAACAAGAAATAAAAATAACATTTAGGGTGCAATTCACAGCTTAGTTCACAAAAAGCAGACAAAGTTAAGGCTCGGCACAAGGTCAACCAGAGAAACAGTGAATTTGATTCACCACATTCCGTTGGAACGACATATGGATGACTATAACTGAATCCAAATGAACCAGAAAGACAAGGCATTCTACGAGGTCAAATAAAGGCACAACTAATGACAGGCCTCAAATAGTTCAAAAAAATAACTAAGCAATGCAGACCTACAGAGTTATCTGAAACAAAAGATAAAAAGTAACTAAGAAGCCCTCTTGGAAATAATATTTTGGGAAATAGGAATACTTTCAGATCAACTTATGCAGTCAGAAATCATTAATCACTCTAAAATTTAAGATCACAGGTAATACCCAAAACATATTTCAAAAAACAAATGCTATGAAGTAAACCATGTTAGATATTAGTCAAAGATGAAAATAGCAAACATTCTTAACATACATATAATGGTAATTGCCTCTTCTGGTTTACAACTTCCAAAACATGCCTTAGTCTAAGTAAACAAAAAAAACTTGTGCCGCCAGAAGGCTTAGGAATTTTGCTACTGTAGTAAAAGTTCCACACATTCCCATGACCTGACAGAAATTGCTGAAATTAGCGGTCTAAGCATGCTCTGGCTACCAACAACATTAGGCTGCATGGTAAAAGAAAATCAGTTAAGCCTGACAACAATTGAATAAACTGACATTCTAAGGACATGTAAAAAAAATTCTTCTTGCTCGACCACCTTATGGACGAATAACTGTTCAATACCAACTTACATTTGAACCGTGATCCAACAACACTTTAACAGCATCTCGATGACCATGACGAGCAGCACATAGAAGGGCAGTGCCAGACCTAGTTGCAAGGTCCACGCGAACACCCCTTGAAAGTAACAAGGTTATTATTTTTGTATCACCTGCACATAATACCTCATAAGAATTGCATGCCTAATTATTGGTTCAAATAAATAAAGATTACTGGTAGGAAGTCAGGAAACATCTTATATTCAGATTTAAGAACCTAGTCCTTTGAGGAGGTCTAGGCTCTAAATAGGTGTAGTATAAACTACACCAAGATGGAGTATCTTGCCATATCTGATAAACCAATGGAAGACAATTAAACCATTTTCACGTTAACCTAAACATCTAAATCGCTGTGTAAACTTGGGACTAGGATATTTCTAGACGGCCAAATCAAGATGGCTCGCTAGTGGGCCGACCATCCGCCCAGGCAAACAGGTTATTTTTTACTATGACATCCTTTTGGTTGACTATGAAATAACTGATCCAACAAAATGGCCAAGGCTGTGCATCATTAACAGGTAATCTGATCCTAGCATGTAGCTAGGTTAACTATTAAATTGGAGCTCACACACGAGCACTAGTTACCTAATTTATGCAATGAAGCACATGCTTAAATTATTATTAGGAATAGAGCAGTGCTGCGCGGGACTGCTTAATAAGCAAGCAGCTTATTAAGCGATGGATCATCTTGCCAACCGTTGGATTAACATTAGTTAAGTTTTTTCGGCAAAAATACAGTTGGCGTACTTTATAATAAGCTGCTTGCTACATATCCAACACTTAATAAGCTGCTTGCTCATTAAGCAGTCCCGCGCAGCTATAATGTGTAAATCGTATTATAAAACCAAAGTCTACATGTTTAGACTTAAAGGCAGCAAAAGAGGGCCTAGTATCTAACATTATCATTTAGAGAAGAAGTACCTATCTCTGCAGCACAATGTAAAGGAGTGTAACTCAAATCATTTGATGCATCAACATTGGCACCCATGTCAAGAAAATATCTAACAGTTTCCAAATGCCCTTTTATAGTTGCATGACACAAGGGTGTGTGACCTGTAAAATAAATACAACACGGAGACACATCTATTTAGTATTTATAGTAGCAGATTACGAACAGTTTAAATGAAGACGAATCCTCGTCAGTATGACTCCATAGCATGACGTGCTAGGTTATAACCATACTTCGAATCACTACCCTTCTCACAGTTTAGGTGGTTTTTCCTATTTAGATAGACAATAATTGTATTCACATTGACCACATTTTGTTGGCAACTCTGAGATCCCACAACAGTAGAGCTTGAGTCTACCAAAGAGAATAACTAACAAAAAGAATACCCAAACCAATTGACATATGCTTATTAGAAACAAAAATACCCCTAAAACAGAATATTATTCCTCAAACGAAACAAAATCTCTTACTAGTATTTTAATTGTTAAAAAGAAATGATATAATACCTTTTCCATCTTTGGAATCAACGTCAAGTTTCAAATTCTCCAGCAAGTATTTGCAAACTTGTAAACTTCCTCCTGCAGCAGCAAAATGAAGACATCCTATTCCATCTTCATCTTTAACCTTTCCAATCGCTTTCATTACTCCAATCCCTTCACCTTTAGCATGATTCAAAGCCAACCCTAGAAAATAACCATACAAAAATTACAAAAAATAAAATAAAAAATAGACATCTACTGTGTTTTTTTCTTACTCTTGAATCGATTGAGTTTCCCAGTGTAAGCAGCATCAAACAAATCAAAATGTGGTGAGGTTGATTCTGCATACAAAAAAAAACAAAAACAAAAAAAAAACAATTACAAATCAAGACGAAGAAGAACAAGTTTAATAAGGAGTTGCAAGGGGGAAATGAAGCGGACCTGGTAAAGAAAACGGAAAGCTCTCCATTTTAGAGGTTTTGTTTTGAGGCGTCTCAGAGAAGATGGGATTGAGAGTGGTTTTAGAGAGGGTTTTATGATGACAATTTAATGAGGGATGTTTTCTTTTTTGTTTTTCATTTTTTATTATTCCACTTCGAGAACAGAAAAAGTGCGCGCGCGGAAGACAATGACGACACGGTGGCAAGTAAGTTTATTACTCGCCGGTTACGGTATAGTGTTATCTAACCGTTCGTGCTGAAACGGGGCGCAATGGATCAAAAGCATTCTTAGGTGGAATATATGCATGCGAAAATGATTCATTCCGGCGGCAAGGCCAGGCTGTCCTCCTCTCCCGAGATTCTACTTCTAGTAGCTGCTGCCAACCGTTGGCAGCCAACATAAAAGATTAACCTTGACAAGCCAAAAAGAAGGAGATACCACAGCCTTTGGGCATTCTATGATGTTCCAAAACTGTGTGGTTCCACGAAGGAGTGTAACAAAATAATAAAACCCAAATGCTTTGATTTCGGTGCCAAACTAAAACAATCTTATGTGATGTAACAATAAAGGGGTATGTGGCTCTTTACGTATGTACATAAAACAAAAACTGGATGGGCAACTTGGCAAATCATTTACATATGTACTCAATCATTTGACTAGTACCAAGCAAATCTGAAACGTGCTAGGGATTTCTTACTTAATAAAAAATCGGAGAAGAAAAAAAGAGAATCATCCGCGAAAGGTAAATGTGACGCATTAGGAGAAGTTGAGAATATCTAGATTGTAGAGCAACATAATTAGTTCGAAAGTGAATATCTACTCGTCATTTTAATCCTTTCATCTCCATATCACTCAGCATTTATCTTGTTACACTTGGAAGGAGTTCAATCTAGCTTCAACAGCTTCCCTGGAAAGAGGCAACAATATTAGTATGAAGAAACAAATTAGTCCAGTAAAACTGGAAAATATCATATCAGGGTTCTTGATGTTGGTAGTAAAGGTATAAACTTTACATGTACGCATCTTTGAGCTCTTTGTTTCCTGGATCGAGCTCCAAACCCTCAAGAAAGGCATCTGCTGCATCATCATACCTCTGTGACAAAGAACGCAGCAAAGAGTTAATAATGGATATTGTATATTGGAGAGAGTAAAGAAGTAGAAGGGAGATACATACTTTCTGTATATTGAGCGCCACACCTAACCTATAGTATGCCTTAGGCCACTCCGGCTTTTCATACATGCATTTAGTGGCATAATCATGAGCATTGATTCCGTCACCCAGACGCGCATAACAAGCACTCATGTTGGATAATATGGCGGCATCTTTGGAGAAAATGGCCTGGGCCTGTATTTCCATCACAAAAAAGACAAAATCATTAAAGCAATCAACAGAAGAGGAAGAGGAAATATGTTGATGGATGTCAACTCAGTATATCAAATCCATAAGTAGCCATGGTGATTGACATAAGAAGTGAGGCTATATCAATTTGTAATACAACTGATAAATTTGCTAACAGCCTAACACGTTTATAACGGTTTCATGGCATGTAGTTCTTCCTATAGGTCCATGCATATGTCTAGATTTAAATTTAGTGTTATCTACACCCTAGATGCTCGTATGTAAAAGTGAATGTGAAAACAGTTCAGTGAGGAAGCAAAGATTGCCTATCTGCCAATAAAGAAACAATATTTCGCGTAAAAGACAAATGTGCCACGAAGACCAAGAAAGGTTGGGATACTAACTCACTCCTCAGTCATGATCCAAGAATATATAAGTAAACCAAATGGAAGAAAATGTCCAAATTACTCGTACTTAGAATACCAAATAACCTCCAGTAATATAACTTATAAGCTAATTAGAGTCTTGTTAGTAACCATTATAGACATCTAAGGAATGTTACACGCTAAAGCATCACGAATTTCATCGACTGAAAACTACCTCTTGAAACCAATGCGCTGCCAAAAGATACTCCTCTCTCTGGAATGCATCTCTTCCTTTAGATTTTGCCTGATGAAATTTCTCCTCTGCATAGGCTCTCCTCTGCCAAATATTTTACCAAAAATTTGATAAATTCACAGATATGTGAGATGGTAGAAATTAGTATTGGTGCACCATAACTGGATGCATCAAACAAGTTCGCATGTCTAGTAAATAGTCCATTCAAAGCATATGTAGCTACCTCGGAGTGAACGAGCCTCAAACTCGACGACATGCTCTACAGGTAATTGACTAGCTGAGGCAACAGCCATAGCAAGACTAGTGCGAGGTTAGGAGAGCTTTCAATAATATGGTAAGATGGCTTATTTAGATTTTTTACAGCCTGGCACTACAGCTGTGGGTTTATAAAAGTAGGACTACAAATTTGATGACTCACAGTGGACCTGTAAAAGAAGGCACGGACTAGAGGGGAAATCCGCTAGAGGTTGATGAACTAGTGGAGGGGAAAAGATGAAGCTGTAAATGATTTTTTATTAGTGTAAAGGGAAGCCAGAATAACGCATTTACTAAGTTACCATGACAGTGAGAAAAGGAAGCCAAGTTAGATAATATATTGAGCACACATAATGCAAACTCTGTACCTGCAATTGGTATGCATCAGAATTTACATGCTTCATTACTCCGTCAATGCTCCAATCAGGATAAGCTGGGATGCGAGATGTCACAGGAAAAAGAACCCCGATAATTGGATAATTGCACTTAACAGCGGCACATTCCAATGCTGTCAGCCCTGCCTGCGACGGAAAACAGAAGCAAAAGTAGATTAGAAAATGAATGTCAGACAGCAGGACAATCTAGTACTCAACAAACACGCCTATTTACAATTCTGATGCAAGAAATGTCTAATCAGCTGGGAAATCTTTTTCCTCAGGAAGGCGGGACTTAGATATGAAATAGACTAAGAACATTAGCTAATGAAAGGTATCAAATATAGACGGAGAACTAATCCTCAGACTAGTCATTGGGTACAAAATTTATGATGAAGTTGGATGAATCTGCATAATCATCTAGATGGGGAGATAACATATACTCTCAAAAGATATCAAAACTTGGACAACAATGGAGCAGGCAGCAAAGTTTATTACATCCGTACATTCATTTTGTAATTTGGATCCGCACCAGCTTCCAGTAAGCGCTTGATATCATCTACACGTCCATCCCTTACTACAAATATCAGAGGTGTATTACCACATGATACAGCATTTGGATCAGCACCTGCCTACATAAAATATGCCAATTGGAAGAGTTATAACATGCTCTAGGACACAAAATCTGTGATAGCTGTAAGATACATTCTGGAGATATTTTGATCAATACACTGCATATTTTAATATAATACGACCTAAATTTACAAATGCATGAGGTATCGCAAATGCCACGTAGTAAAATTGAGAATTTTTCTAAACCTCCAGAACTATCACTCCCATTATTATGGTCCAATGAGAAATACTGCAAAACGCTTCACCTCATTCAGTTAGAGCAACATTTGGGTGACTAAAACCAGATCCAAATGAATCACATAGACATGGGTTTCTACATGGTCAAATAAAGCATTATGCCACCAGAAGGTTTAGGAATTTTGTTATATCTGTAGTAAAAGTTCCATAATTTCCCATGACTTGCCAAGAATCGAAGACATTAGTGGTCTAGACATACCCTTAGAGGTAACAACATTAGGCTGCATGGTAAAAGAAATTTAGTTAGGTTTCACAACAATTAAATGAGCTGCTACTATAAGCTAATCTCAAATAGAGATAATTGTCCTAATTATTTTTACAAGTAAAAATAAACTGCATAAGGTTACAGCAAGAGAAGGCTGGTAAGTTGGCATCTTTTAAGAGTTGAAGCTGACAGTCTAAACATCGACTGCCTTACAGACAAACAACTATTGCAGAAGAACCCAACTTACATTTGCACCGTGATCCAACAACACTTTAACAGCATCTCGATGACCACAACAAGCTGCCCTCTGAAGGGAAGTGCCAGATGTACATGCAACATCTATGCGAGCACCCCTTGAAAGTAACAAGCTTATTATCTCTGTATCACCTGCACAAAACAGCTCATAAGAATCGCATGCCTAAATATATATATATAAAGATTTCTGGTAAGAAGTTAAGGAACATCTTATTGATATTCAGACTTCATAACCTACCTTGAGAAGTTTAGGATCCATACAGGTATAGTGAGAACTGAGAACTACACCGAGATAGAGTATTTTGCCATTTGTCTGCTGAATATTTGGAAGGGATTTAAAATAGTTTCATGCTGACATGTACATCTAAATCCTTGTATAAAGTTGAGACAAGTATATTCCTATACCGCTAAATCAGGTTGGCTCACTAGTAGGCTGACCATCCAGCCAAGCAAAGAGGTCATTTTTACTATGATATCCTTTTGATTGACTATGAATTATCTGATCCAACAAATTGGCCAGCTCTGTGCCCCGTTAACAGGCAACATAATATTAGCATGTAGCTAGGTCTACTAGTAGGTTGGACATCACAAACGGGCACTAAGACCCTAAATTATGCAATGAGGTGCATCCTCCAGTAATCAACTGTGTCCAGATACGTGAAGTTTTTAGTGCAGTCACAACAGTTTCCAATTAGTAATTTATTATTAGATGTCGTGTATAAATGTAAGGTATAATCAAACTTTACAATGGAACGTCATGTTTACACTGAACGGAACCAATGAAGATCGATCTAGTATCTAAAAAAAGCCTGAAAGTACCATCTAAAGAGGAAGTACCTGTCTTTGCAGCACAATGCAAAGGAGTGTAATTCGTATCAGTTGATGCATCAGCATTGGCACCCTTTTGAAGAAGATACCTAACCGTCTCCAGATTCCCTTTTACACTTGCATGATACAGTGGTGTGTGACCTGTAAAATAGATGCAACAAGGGAAATATGTATTTAGTATCTATGGCAGCAAATTATGAACAGTTTAAACGAAAATGAATTCCCGTCATAATAGCTCATGACTAGACAGTAATTTTTGGCATCTTTTAGCTTTTAGGCCTTTTTAATTAGAAAAAGGGTGTTTGAATTCTTTTAATTTTGATAGTGAGCAATCGTAGTCACACTGCCCTATGATTCCCACAACAGTGGAGCTTAATTTTACCAAAGAGAAAGAATTAACAAACACTATACTGCTCATTTGCATAAAAAAATCAATTGAAAATAAAACAAGAAAATATGACTCAAACCGGACAAAATCTCTTCATATTGTATATTAATTTTATATGTACCATATTCATCTTGGGAGCCCACATCAAGTTTCAAAGTCTCAATCAAGTATTTGCAAACATCTAAACTTCCTCCGGCAGAAGCATAATGAAGAGATCCTCTTTTATCTTCACCTGTAACCTTTCCAATCGCATTTCCTATTCCAATCCCTTCATCTTTAGCATGATTTGAAGCCAACCCTAAAAAACAACCAAACAATTTTAACACAAAATTTTGAAAATAAAAATGAAATCAAAATAGATATGCACTCTTTTTCTTACTCTTGAAGCGATTGAGTTTCCCAGTGTAAGCAGCATTAAACAAATCATAATGTGGTGAGCTTGTTTCTGCGTACAAAACAAGGAACCAAAAAGATAATTAAAAATCAAGACGAAGAAAAAGTTAAATAAGGAGATGTGAGAGGAGAATAGAGTAGCTGACTTGGTGCATATTCCAGATCGTCCACAAATCTATCCATAGCTTGTAGTAACTTCGTTTTTTCAACTGCAAATGAAAAAGAAAAAAATGAAACAAAGATCAAAACTCAAGACAAAGACAGCGAAACTAACCAAGAGAAAGAGTTTTCACAGAGGAAGAAAACTAACATCCAGAGCTCTCCATTTGTAGGGTTTTGTTTTGAGGTTTTTCCAAGAACTGAGATGGGATTAGGAATGGTTTTAGAGGGTGTTATTTATGATTTTATGATTTTCTTTTTATCTAGGGAAAGAAAAAAGGTAAGCGCGGGAAGTGACAACACAGTGGGGCAAGTAACTGTTTCTCTCTCACCAGTCAACACGTCGTGAGGACTGGGGTGAGCTGGGTCCATCGCAACTGTTCAAAATTCCCGTGCCGAATATGCGAAAATGATTCACCCAGCCCAGGGCCAACGCCATCCTGCTCACTCCAGATATTTACCAGTTAGATGTTATAGCTTTGTCTGGACTACGAACATACTCGGAAGTATTAATAACAAAGCAATGCAGACCCTGAAGCAATTATCCAGAAATGCAGACTGTTGATTGAAGAACAATTGACAATTATTAATAACAACCACTCTTGTGTGTCTCAGACACTGAATCGTCATTCTATTCATTGGATGCCCCCTCCATTAAACTATCTTACTATGAATGTTGATGGTTCTTTTGATTCAACTAATCTTACACGAGGCACTGGACTAATAATTAGAAATTTTGCAGGAACACAACAAGCAACAAGGTGCATCCATCTAAGGGAAAATAGAAGTGCAGAACAAGCGGAGTGCATGGGACTGTGGCAAGCTGTGCAATGGGCCAAGGAGCTAAAGCTAGAGAGGGTTCACTTTGAGATGGATGCCAAAGTCGTTGCTGATGTTGTTAACAAAGACAATGGAGCCATTGATTGGAGACTGCACCACACTGTTCTTGACATTAAAAATTTGTTTTCAGTTTATACCTCTTGGAAACTATCATATGTTCCAAAAGAGACAAATAAGGTTGCTGACATTTTATCTAAGTTGGCTAGAACAGATAGAATAACTAATAGTTGGGGTTGTGTCTCTCCTCCAGCAATTTCTCATCAGTTGTCTATCGACTCATTTTTTGTATTGACTTAAGTTTTTTCCAATAAATAAAAATTTTAGTTGCAAAAATAAATAAATAAAAAATACTCGGAAGTAAGTTTTCTGATTTTTGAAGTCAAAGAAACAAAAAGCGAGGCTGCGTATGAAATTTGAGAATCATTTCTGTGAAGCAAAATATTTTTAATTTCTGACTTTTACTTTTGGTAATTGAGCTTAGTATTTGAATTCCTTTAATTACTTATTTCAATTTATACCTCCATGTTTATTTATTTTGGTGGATATAAACTAGAACACCGCTGCCACAGTGGGGAGGGCCGACCGAAGAAAAACGAAACACACCTGATTGCGTACGGCGTTATATATCCTTTTTTTGTCGAAATGTTATTTTTGAGGCATATACATCGTTTTAGTGGTTGCATAACTAAATTAGTGAATGCATGAATCAAAATACGACTGTATAAACTGTTATACATCCTTTGCGGTGGCTCCATAATTCGTTATGCATCTTTTTGTTTGTTTGGAATGATATTTTTAAGCATATACTACCTCCGTTTCAGAAAAATAAATACTTTCACAATTTTATTTTTTCCTAAAAATAGTCCAAATTGAAAAAGTGAAAGTACCACTTTTCCCGAAACGGAATGAAAGTATCATTTTTTATGAAACAGAATGTGAAAGTATCACTTTTCCTGAAACAGAAAATTAGTCGATGCATAAACCAAAATATGGTTGCATAATGTGTTATATATGCATCCTTTGTGGTGGTTTGCATAATGGCTATGCATTCAATTTTCGAGAATTATGCCTAAAGTGAAAGTATCACTTTTCTTGAAACAGAGTGAGTATATCGTTTTATTAGTTGCAACGGAAAATTAGTTGATGCATAAACTAAAATATGTCTACATAAAATATTATGTATCCTTTGTGGTGGTTTGCATAATGGATATACATTTAATTTTCTAAAATTGTGCCCAAAATGATATACACCTCCGAATTTTTCGTCAAAACTCTAAATTTGATATTGTTGTTTGTACTCATTGCGTAGATTTTTTTAAAACCTTTCCAACGAGATAAAATTTGTAAAATTCCAAGGCACGGTTTTTTAGATATGTTATATTAAAGTTTGGTTGCCAGTTATACCCCTAAAAAAATAGGATATAAAAGAAATTATAGTAATTGGACTAAAATGGAGGGATATTTTGGTATTATCAAGTGCACACTACCAAAATCTTTTTACCAAATTGCAAATTTATGTGAGCTTTCATTTTACAAAAAAATGGCCATAAAAGGGACTCCCTCCATACGGGCCCTCCGGTCGGTCGGCCCAATTATTATCCCCATCCAATGGTGTCTGTCGAGGGATGTTTTTTTGTAGCGGAAACACGGAACTACTCTTTAAAAAAATAAAAAATAAATCAAACCTAAATATTCCCCACTCTCTTTCAAATTCTAAATATTCTGCACTCCCTTTTAAATTCTCTTATCCTTCTCTGCCGGCTCCTCACTTAAAAAACGATTTTTTTTTACATTCGGAAGTGATGAAGACCATGCCGATAGTGATGAAGACCATGCCGAAAATGATTTTTTTTTTTACATTGTGGGCATTGTATTAGTGATGACGACCATGCCGGAAGTAATGAAGACCATGCCGGAAGTGATGAAGACCATGCCGAAAAATGGTGACGGCGTGCTCGATAAATAACTTACAATGTCGGCATTGTAAGTTGGGAGTACCCGTTTTTTGGCATTGATTTTGTCGACATTTTGTAAGTTGGGAGTACTCATCTTTTAACCAAATTCCTATTACCTCAAAAAATTTCCTTATACTCTCACCCAAGTGAAGTGATTATGATTTATACTAATCATTTATCAAAAAATCTAATTACTTAACTAATTTTAAATTAACACTAAACCTTATTAGTGAGGGGTAGATTAGGAATTAGTAAAAATACATGGATATGGGGTGATTCTGATTTACTATTTAAATCCCATTTTTGTCTTTTTCCTATATTCCACAATTACGTGTTCTTTTTTTGCTCTAGGCTTTAACTTATTTTTACCAGTCGACTCTATTCGATTGGTAGATATAAGTGTTGTTTTTGTGATAAAATGGCCTAAATAACAACAATGAGAAGTTGCGCATATGAAATGTAAAGTTGAATCTCGCCTAATAGCTGGACGCTGAGAAATTCGCATTTTCGTCTAATGGTTAAGCGCAAAAAGAAAATTCGTCAAAAAGATGTGGATACACCTCTCCCGACCATTTGGCGCAACTAAGTCGTGCCTAATCTTTCTTTCTTTTAAATAAAAGTCGTGCCTAATCATTAAGCGCAACATAAGAATATTTGTTTGATCTTTTTTTTTCCTATATTCCTATAAATTATTTTTTGGCTATCTTTTCTCACATTCTCGTTCCATCGATTCTTTGTGGACACGAATTGATGTAAATGTAAAATGTTTTTGTTTTGTACAGAATAGTCATTCAAAGAATTTAATTAGTAACCAATTTAAAAAATAGAGATTTTCCTTAATTAATAACCTAGAATACATGAAGTCATTCGAGTATCGTATTACGAACACTTGAACATTCAAGTATCGTATTACGAACACTTTTCAAGGGAAAACTTATGGATGAGTATTCCTTATAAAAAGAATAATATCGATTTTTTACATTTGAAACTTATTTTATCCCAAGTGGTTGGAGAGGTTGAAACGGTAGCTTGATCTTTTTTCTTCTTTATCGCGGGTATTTTGGAAAACTTGCTCGTTTTTTTCTTCCAGTTGGGACAAATAAAAACTCTATCATTATCATTATCACGGTAACCTTGGTGCGTAGTTTTTACGATTCCAATACAACCTATGACTCTGCATTTCCACCCAGACCATGGACAATCCCAGACCAGTAATCTTTTCTCCAGAGGTGAGACAAGACTCTTTAGTTGCAAATAAAAAAGATGAACCTGCAGCAAGGGTATTATCTTTGACGCTTACTGGTATAAGATAAGTGACAAGTATTACGATATGTGAGATGGTAGAAATTAGTATTGGTGCACCATAACTGGATGCGCTAAACAAATTCACATGTCTAGTAACAGTAATAGCCAACTAGGCATGTTAACAACTCAATCCAGCCTAGCCTTACTTTGAGCATAATCCTGGCATGCTATAATTGGGACACACCCAATAGCTAGCCTGTGTGCATGTTGTTTAGAATTTGTGAGAGACAATATATAGTCTGCGAACCAAAATGACTGGTACACTATTTACGAAAAAGAATTTGGAAAGTTGGAATACTTTTACATTAATTTTGCAGAAATTAATAGTCAACTCTAAAATCCAAGACCATGGTTATACCAAAAACAAATATTATACAAATAATATGAGGTAAATCCATTTAGATATTAGTCAAAAAATGAAAATGATGAAAACTCTCAACAATACACACATATAAATACTACAGTAGTGGTAATCGCAACTCCCGAGTCCTGACTTATAAAGAAACATACGGCTACAACTCCTAAAACTTGCCTTGATCTGGGTAAATAATAAAACATTCATGCCACCAGAAGATTTGGAAAGTTGGAATCCTTTATACAGCTCCATACTTTCTCATGACTTGGCAAGAATCGTCGACATCAGTGGTCTAAGCATACTGTGATAGTAAAAAGACGAGGGTACCCAAATACACTACAATCTTTTAATTTATCCACCTATAAGTACCGAATGTGATTGTCTATGGACTGAGTCGAGACAATACAACAATTTGGTTCACACTTCGTGTGATCGTCTATGGATACGAGATCGAGACAATACAATAACAAGATCACTTGTGTGGTTGACCATGGATACAAGATCGAGACGATACGACAACAAAGTGTGTACTTGATGTTAGGTTCGGAAATAACCGAAACTCTACAGGATCAATATCAAGTGTTACGGAGTTAACGTACTTGTGTATTTTACTTAACTATAATAACAATTATAATGCGAAAAACAAAGTAAAAGACACAGCAAGACTTTGTTAACGAGGAAACCGCAAATGCAGAAAAACCCCGGGACCCAGTCCAGTTTTGAATACTCTCAGAATTAAGCCGTTATACAAAATCTAATATCAACTTCGTATAGTTGAGACCAAGCAGACTACCCCTAACTACTTAGTTCCCTCAGTATGCCTGCACCTTCGACTTTTAGAGTCACGCACGTGAATAGCAAGTCCTTTGGATCGTATTCTAAACAGCAAAGGAAGAATCTGTTTGGTAACTACTCTAATCAATCTTGCTAAATATATTTGATGAGTCGTTGACAAAGGCTCTTATGTTTAATCTAATAAACTCCTTTGTCTGGTTAGATCAATCTAGATTCGCACTCAATCGATATAGATCTCAAAGAGAAACTATAGAGAGTTGCCGATCTCACGCAACTAATCAATCAAGTCTATCAAAGATAAAAACCGATTCTAGTTGGATCCCAGCCGATCAAGGTTTGTGCACTAAATCCACAAGATATGAAAACTAATAAGAAATTTTCTTCGCCTTCAAATCTTCTATTGCCTTGAAATACCTGCACAACAACACTTGAATCCTCTTGTGATCAATCACATGCAGAACGGAGTCTGTTAACAATGGATTATCACAAGATGCCTTTAGATCCGAATATGGTTCTAAAGATCCCGTTGATACTTTGATCTAGTCATAGTGATTCTTATACCAGAAGAGAAGATTTCCAAGAATAAACAAACTAGGTGCAATCAAAGTTTCAACAACCGTTAGTCAATCAAATCAATAATCGAAAACTAATAACACTAAAATTATCTAGTTTCCTACCAACACCCGTACGCATTGTGGAGTAGCTATATATCAACTTTCAGATTTGTGTGATATGCATATTCGTATGTATATCATGGGAAAATCTGTTTATTTCATGATCAGGAGAGGTATGCATATTCATATGCAAACCATTTTGGAATTTTTTTAAGGGAACCAGGTTAAAGTAATCAAACCGGTTTGAGAGCCAATACAGTTCTATGTTCTAGAACCAATTTAGTACCCAAACCGGTACGTGAACTGAAAAAGTTATGTAAACTCCAGAACTCGTTTATTGCTTATAAATTTGCAAACCAGTCCGCGAATTGTGACTCAGACGACTCACGAACGACTCAAGTAATTGTACCTTATACATTTACCAACTATGTCGATTAGGATTCAATTACAATTAAATTATTTCTATGAAATGATTTGCATTTGATCAATTATCTAATTAACACTAAACTCATTTGATCACATGATTGTGACTCAAGATTAATGTCTTAGTGAACATGAAAATGAGTGTTAAGCTTTTAAAGTTCAAATCGGCTAGTTTCGGCTAATCATGTTGGACATAGTTTTTATACACGGTTCGGTTACGGTTTACCTAACCAGAGTGTATATCTTGTTTATGTGAATAAGATTCAAAGCTTTCATCTAACGGTGAATATTGTTTGCTTGGTTCCAAAGCTATCTTAGCTTAAACCTAAAGTAACCTAGGCTTTGAAGTCTATATAAGGGGAACTCTTGGCAATTGGGATCTTTGAATCCTGACACTACTTTTTGGTGTGTCCTAGTTATATTTAGAGTCGTCCTCTCCAGAAACTCTTTTAGGGTTTAGCGACTATAAAAACTTCATTGGGATTCGTGAAGCCAGGTCCAGTTATCTTTTATCTTGATAACTTGAGTATCCTGATCTTGATTGTTTGTAGAGCTTGCTCCTATGATCAAGATGGACAGTAATCATCAAAGTTCTATTCGTCTCAGACTTTGTTGATTCCGCAAGTTTTATACTTGTGAGGTGAATAATAATCTAGGCTGCACTTCGGGTTGCATAAGTCCAGATTTTGAGGATAGCTGGACTTTTGTCAAATTGTTATCGATTTCCATCACCTGGATTTTTCATTTGATCTGATCATCTGTTTAGATCGTAAATCAGGAAATCAATCATAGGCTTAATCTATGGTAGGCAAATTTGGTTTAAAGTCTTCAATTGAGTTGAAGCAACTCTTAGTTGGTGTGAGACCGTCTAAGAGAATCAATTGCGCGGAGTCCTGCTAGGATTCAAGAGGCATAAGGAACGCGACCGTACCTGAATCAGTGGGAGACTGAGTTCAGGCTCAACTACATTCCATACCGAAGTTAATTGGTAGTAGGCTAGTGTCTGTAGCGGCTTAATACAATTTGGTGTTTAATGTGGACTAGGTCCCGGGGTTTTTATGCATTTGCGGTTTCCTCGTTAACAATTTTTTTGGTGTATGTGTTATTTCTTTTTTCGCATTATATTGTTTATCTTTATAATTGAAATATCACAGGTTGTGCGTTGATCAATCACAGTAGATAGGTCCGACTTTGTTTGTTGGATAAGACTTGATTGATCCTTGGATATTGGTCTTCAGTACCGTCCAAGAACTCTCCTTGTAGTTAGGTTCACGAATACAATTCTAACAACAAGAGAGAGAGAGAGAGAGAGATAACTATAGAAACTTTCCTTGATTGTGTTTTAACTCTCGGAGTTGTGTTGAGTTAGTCCATACAGATTGCCTACGAAAAAGTTGGTGGTGTATTTTGGTACTCCAAGTGTTTTCACCACTTCGTAAAGTATTCTGTCGCGGTAATTATATACTCATATTCCACAAGTTCCTTGAGTAGTTCTTCGTCTTCGCATGATGAACGTCGCGGAGTCTAGAGCTCAACTATACTTACTATCCTAGTCCGAGACTTAGCTATAAGTAGATTAGAAATCAAGACTTATAGTTTTGGCAACTAAACTTGACAAATAAGCTTGAGATAGCAACGCTTGCGAGTTCGACCGAGCAGTGCTCTAACAATCTCCTCCTTTGTCAATTTTAGTGACAAAACTATCAATACATATATAATACAAAATAAATAAACTTTGTAGCTTCTCATCCAAATGCTTGATCTCCTTGGTTCTTCAACATTACTCGAAATCTTCGTCACTTCCAAGTACTCCAATGATTCCAAAGGTACTTAATTCAGCATCATCGTTGTTGAAGATCCGTAGCCATAACAATGAGAAAACAGAAGCTATCAATCATTGTTATACAATGTTATAGTATTATTACACAGCATCAAAGTTCAATTGTATCACAACTTCGACAACAATACTATGGTGATATGTATCACTCCCCCTTAGTGAATACTCCATCTCACATGAAAACCACTCCCCCTTACATAATGATCCGAAAACCATATGTATTTGTAGTGTGAACTACACATTAATTCTCCCCCTTTTTGTCAATAAAATTGGCAAAGGTACGAAAATTAGTGGGATCCTAATGAAATTTCCATAGAGACACTTCATGACCAAAAGAAAAGCACATATCAACTTTTTTAGATGCAATCATCTAGCCGAAACTAAATGCATTCATCAAGGAGTTTATAAAGATAAAAGATAACCCCTAAAATATTCCACATCCGCACTCCCCACAAAGATTTGGCAATTAAGCACAAGTTCAATTAAGAACTCTCCCCCATAAAATGTCATTCCCGAAAGAACAACAAGAGCGACCTTACTTTCACAAGAAAGGAAGGATTTCTTTGGACATTAACAAATCACATGAAACATGAATTTGTATCCAAAAATCTCAATTAAATTAACCACAAGAGAACCAATGATTAATTTAATCAGAAATGCTCACATGATAAAACTTACGGAGCCGCACAGTATTTACATAAAAAAATATGGATCAGGGAAGATCAATACTGCGGAATAAACAAAGATTCATTCTATTCTTTATCACTATTTGCACAATGACATATAATAGACTTTGAAGTTTCCTAGATAATAAAAAAAATCAAGTTTCCTTGATAACATCATACCTCTGAAAGGGTCCATCATAAAAGGTATTACTGATATCCTTGATTCTTTTAACCGTAGAGACCCCATGTTCATGAGTGAGAACATTAACTTTCCG
Source organism: Papaver atlanticum (assembly GCA_023531105.1). Taxonomy (NCBI): domain Eukaryota; kingdom Viridiplantae; phylum Streptophyta; class Magnoliopsida; order Ranunculales; family Papaveraceae; genus Papaver; species Papaver atlanticum. The sequence continues at coordinate 7,991,361 of JAJJMB010008071.1, read as the reverse complement.
ATCAACAATGCGGGAAAGATTCCTAGCTTTGACACAGTCCATGATGAGCTTTTTCTGATTCCTGATCAAGGCGTTTTGATTATCAAGGATTTTGGCATGTCCATCAATAAGCTGATTTATTTGCAGTTGAATATTTACAAACTCGACCCTAGAGTCATTTTGAAAAAGAATTAAATCCTTGACAGATTCCCCAACCTAGGAGTTGTACTCTTTCCTTTCAATCATCCTTTTAAAAACAAGTTCTTGAAAATAATCGCATCCTTTAGAGTCTTCTTCCATCTCAAGATTCACAACTTCTTGAGATCTTGAGGAGTTTTCCATCCCCTTTATAAAAAAAAAATAGGGAAGGCAAACAATATAAGATATATATATATATATATATGTTTTCAAGAGAGGGACACCCTTGATGTGGAAACCCTAAAACTCCCAAGAGAGACACGGACGTATGTGGACTGGTTGAAGATAACAAATCAGAAGAGATCCAAGAAGGATAGAATACACTCTGTTTTCATATGTCCCTTGTCATCATGACTCCAATTAAAAGATTTAATCAGAGCATAAGAAAGAGATTTAGAGCAACATGGAGTCAAGAAGTGACTCTACTTTCTCAACACAATGAAAACAACAATGTCAAACATAATATCAGTGAAAAACAACAGTAGACTTGAGCATCTCTCGAATGTCATTCTTGCATCTCTCAAGTTAGATACAAGAATGAAATTCTCTACGATTAGGTAGTCGAGTGAGATGTAATCTCACTATGAATATCAAGAGATGAGTTGTAAGTTCCATCTGAAAGTTTGAACCTTGTATTCTTTGCCTTCTTTCGGTTATTTTTCGTTCCTGAAAAGTTCAACATAACCTTGTTAGGTGATCCATCATAGAAATTTTTCTTAGGATTAAGTCTAGGACCTCTAGAAATTGGTTCCAAAGGGTTATAAGAGACATGTCTCCACCATCTAGACTTAGATTTACCAGACTTGTTCTCATAAATACTGGGAATGTGTATTTTTGTGGTGTAAGAACTTTCACCATGCGGAGCGACACGATTCCTGTGGGAATTTCGAGATGGGTGACCATTGAAATCCATTTTATGAGAGATCTGGCTTTCCGTAGGAAAAGAATTCATTGTAGATACTGTCAGACAATTTACTTTGTCTATAGTAAAAACAAGAAGATTTTGAAGATCAGAAATCTGTTTCTTTCTAGCAAAACAATATTGAACATAGTGATTCTTTTTCCCACAGAAAGAACAGGTTCGAAGAAGAGGAACATTAGAAGGAACCTGTTTTAAATTCATAGCCCTTTTAGAAGACTGCAAGCTATGTAAACACTTCTTAGCAGGGACTTCCTTTTGAGAACATTTCTTCATGTACTGTAATTCTGTCTGAGAATTAGTGATCGGTACAGAAGAATTTCTCATTAAAACAGAGTTTTCCTTTTTCAAGGATTTGCATTGTTCCTGGGCTAGAATAAGGGATGCACCCAGTTTCTCTTTTTCAATACGAAGTCTGTTTAGATCAGATGAATGCGTCTCGATCAAACGTTTTTCTCTAATTGAGTCTTCTTTAACAATATTCTCAAGAACACTAATCTTTTCACGCTGTAAGGTAGTTTCTTGAATTAGTTTTTCGATATTGTTGGAGAAGGACTCAATGATACTATAGAGATCCCGTTCTCGACCAAGAGACTTTTCAAATTCATAAATGAGCTGAGCATGATTTTGAAAATCAATAGACTCAGTAGTTTTTTTTTTTGAGATTCTAGTGAGTTCCATTTCAGCTTCTGACAAAATGTCAAATATCTCATTTGAGGGAATGTTATCAGAATCTGATAAAACAACCTTTCTGCCTCGGGATTCGGAAGAATCAGCTAAGGAGTTGTCCTTTGAGGCAATTCCAAGAAATTTGGCATAGTTAAAAGCTTTGGAAGGCATTTTGGTATGCGTAAATACAAGAGATAAAGTTCTGTCTAAAGAATCAGATTGCTACAAACACAGACTTATGAGGTCTTAAGCGTGTTCGCCTGCTCTGATACCAATTAAAAAAGCGGGGGTATAACAACCACACCCAATATTTCTCTTAGCAATCTGTATGGAATAACTCCAATATACTTTTAAGAGAATTAACTAGACAGTCAGACTCAATCTTAACAAAAGTATATCAAAGAGTTATATCTTAATTTCTCGATTCAATCCACACTCAAACAAATAGGAATTTGCGAGCCTGATTGAATACAAGAGAAATAACTTGAACGGTACCAAAGACCAATGTTCAAGGATCAATCAATTTCAATCAACAACCAAAGGTCGGATTTCCCAATTGATTGATTCAACGCACAACCTGTGATATTTCAATTATATAAAAAAATATAATGCAGAAAAGAAATAACACAGACACCAGAAGTTTTGTTAATGAGGAAACCGCAAATGCAGAAAAACCCGGGGACCTAGTCCAGATTGAACACACACTGTATTAAGCCGCTACAGACACTATCTTACTACAAACTAACTTCGGTCTGGACTGTAATTGAACCCCAATAAATCTCACACTGATCCAAGGTACAGTTGCGCTTCTTACATCTCTGATCCCAGCAGGATACTATGCATTTGATTCCCTTAGATGATCTCACCCACAACTAAGAGTTGCTACGACCCAAAGTCGAAGACTTTAATAAACAAATCTGTCTTATACAGAAAAGTCTACAGGAATAGATAAATCTTTCTCCCACAGAAATACCTATGAGTTTTGTTCCATCTTTTGATAAATCAAGGTGAACATGAACCAATCGATAAACCAGACTTATATTCCCAAAGAACAGCCTAGAATTATCAATCACCTCACAATAATCTTAATCGACTGGCGAAACAAGATATTGTGGAACCACAAACTATGAGACGAAGATGTTTGTGACTACTTTTATATCTTGCCTATCGGAGATATAAATCTCAAGCCAATCTTAAGATTGCACTCAATCACGATAGAAACAGCAAGATCAGATCATGCAACTACAGAGAAAATAGTTGGGTCTGGCTTAAGAATCCCAATGAAGTCTTTAAGTCTTTAACCTACAGGGTCTCGAGAGAAACCTAAGGTTAAAGGAGAATCAACTCTAGTTTATGAAACTAGTAGCACACAGGAGGTGTGGGGATTAGGTTTCCAAGTTGCTAGAGTTCTCCTTTATATAGTCTTCAAATCAGGGTTTGCAATCTAAGTTACCTTGGTAACAAAGCATTCAATATTCACCGTTAGATGAAAACCTGATTAGATTCAAGCTAATATCTTTCAACCGTTAGATCGAACTTAGCTTGTTATACAAAAATGAAATGCACGTTCATTTAGGTTTGGGTAACCGTACCTAAACGTGTACACTTAGTTGGTTCAACAATAGTTAACCAATGGTTAGCCATATGAGCACTTTCATATCAACCTTATTCATCTTCACCATAACTAGTTCAAGTGACTCAAATGAACTAGTTAGAGAGTTGTTAAATTGCTTAGATCTCATAGAAGTATACAAGACACAATTGATGCAAAATCGATTTTGATTCACTCGAATCAATTCATGAACATTATAGCCACAGTTTGCAAAGATTGCATTCCTTATTATATAAATATTTTAGTTCATGAACAAACCGATTTTAGAAAGTAACCTACCTAAGTATGCGAACAGGTACGCGTACTTAAGTAACCGGATGAGTTTTTTTTTCACTTTCAAACTCCAGCTGAAATTCACGGACGTGAACTTTCCGTCAGTATGCGTCACATACTTACCCGGATTTCCAACAACCGCCAGTATGCGTACGGGTACGCATACTTTAGGTTCCCGATTTTGGACTTTTACACAAATATGAAAACACATTATGTTTATATCCAAAGATGGCCACATGTTCTAAACTCTCATTTCAATCATTGAAACTTTCTTAGAGGATGTTATATAATTGTTATTCACAAACTATTTTTCATCAAAGCGATTTTCAAGTTATTGAAATAATCAACATGACTTTCGTCACTAGTAAAGATGAACTTGGCCAAAGCGAAAGCTTACCAACACATATTTCGAGGCATAGATAAGTGATTGAAACTCGGCTCGAAATAACACATGTGTATAATTGAAGTCTATATAGCAATACGACTTTTGTCTCAAAATAGGAGAAAGAATAGATAGACTTTTGAGTGATATATAAGTTCAAGTCTCCACATACCTTTTTTTCCGATGAAGTTCCACAAGTTCCTTGAGTAGTTCTTCGTCTTCGCATGATGAACGCCGTGGAGTCTAGAGCTCAACTACACTTACTATCCTAGTCCGAGACTTAGCTATAAGTAGACTAGAAATCAAGACCTATAGTTTTGGCAACTAAACTTGACAAACAAGCTTGAGATAGCAACGCTTGCGAGTTCGACCGAGCAGTGCTCTAACAATATGGGACAATCATAGTTTACGGACGTAAACACGCAAATCCCATAACAATTTTTGCAATATATAAAACCAATAAAGATGAATACTGCAAAATCAATTGCCAATTGATGGTAGAATCAATCTTTTTCGCACGGATTTTCACCAAGAGTAGCTACCAAAAGCGTATAAAAATATTTTATTAACAAAGAAGAACATACAAAGTCATTAACGACCATGCACCATAGTTCACATAAGATGATTGTGAACATTCAAGAATCCCACAACAATGCGTATTACTGCCAATTCTTGAACTTCCTTCTTGGTGATTCACCAAAAACATTATTGTAAAAGCTATAAATTAGCTTAGAAGAGTATTACTCCAAGAATCCAAGTGCCCAAGTCCAAGAGAAGTGGAACAAGTGCGACGAAATGGAGCAAAACAGTCAAAAACAAGAATCAGGACAAATACCAACCTTAACTCATCCAAATTTAGGAATTCTCATCTCCAAATTGAAGATCATTCAAATAGGAAGATAATGCAAAAAGAATGAGGTCATTCTGAGTTCGAACGAAGAAGTTATGGCCAAAACAAGTTTACCGAATATCAACGTCTACAGGCCAGTATGCATACGGGTTTGCAAACGAATTTTCGTGACCAGGAGCAGTATGCATACTTGTTTGCATACTAAAACCCCTGGATTTTGATTTCAAATGATGGTATGCATACCTGGTATGTGCACCATGAAGTCCAAACATCCCGAACTACTATTTTCAAACCTAAACATTTAGGAACCTTAAACACAGATCAAGTTAGCTAGAAATGAAGACCAGTATGATCATTATAAGTACTCTAAGTAAATAAAAACAAAAATATTGCTCAAGTTTATAGACATACCTTTTTAGAAGATTCCAATAGAATTCTACAGCCTTACAGAACATAATTTTTGTGTCCCAATTATCGTGCTTCACTCACCGTATATATAGCAGGGCATTCCTTGGTGAGGATGCACTTACAACACACTCAAGTTGTGTTGAGGTGAACAATGTTTTGTTCACCACAAGTGAATTTTGGATTATCAAGAAGGAGGTCGCTTTTAGAACCTTTCTCATCCAAATCCATCTTTCCAAAGAACTTTTTAAGTTCCAACATCATGGATACTGCCGTCTCCACAATCATGGAATTTTGTGGGAGATCATTCCTTTTCACACTCAAAACATCCTTGACTTTCTTTGGTATCCACTTCTGAGTGCGTTTAGGAAAAATCAGAACTTTCTTCCCATTACTCTCTTCTAGAATTCACGGAAGAGAATTGGATTGACTATTCTTTTGCAAGTTAGTCTTTCTCCAATTGGGATCATCGGATTTTGTCTTCGTCTTCACAAAGTTATTCTTTTGATAACCATTACGATTGTGAAAAGGATTTGTATGATGTTTATAGGAAAAAATAGGTTTATCACAGCATTGATTCCTTTTCCTAAAGGTTGGACATTCACAACCTGTATTGTCAAGGGTATTAGCCTTAACATATGATATGGGTTTAATCACTTATTTTGACACCCAAACTAGAACGTCATGAAGCTTTTCATTCCTTATACGAAAGCGACATCTCCTTTCCAGGTGACCTTTGTTTCCGCAATAATGGTAAATATAAGGAACGTTCTTACTCGAATTCATGTGTGCTGGGTTTGGAGGTTGATATACTTTTTTCTTTCGAACCTTAACTTCCGGTGAAGAAATTTCACTTTTGCCATCAGTGGAAACCTTTTGTTGAGAAGAATCACTAGCCTTGAATTTTTTTACCTCTTTGCTAGTACTTGGAGCATTTATTCCCTTATAGCCCAATCCTCGTGTATCATGATGATTTTTACTTGCTCCTAGCTAGTGGTTAATTTGCTTGAACTAGTATTGAACTTTTTCAAGTCATCTTCCAACATCTTGATTTTATCAAGAGCAGCAGCTAAATCATCCCCAAGGCGTTTTTCTCGAGCGAGATAAGCGCTTTCTCTGTCATCAAAACTTGCTTGCTGAGAGTTAATCCTTGCTTCAGTTTCTGCAAGTTTCTCTTCCAACATGAATTATTTTTGATAAACATTATCACATTCAAGTGACTTTCTACTCAGGTTTTCCTCGGAATCTTTGAGGATCGATTCGCAAGAGCGATTCCAACCATAAAGACCTCCGTAAATCCTTTTCAATTTCTTGTTTTCTCGACAGATGGAATCAGAAGAGGTGTGACATGAGAAGTTGTCATATTTTTATTTTCCAAATAATTTAATACCTCAACATACCCCGAGACTTCCTCATCAACATCTCTATCAATATCTGAATCACCTTCATCAGAAAGTTCATCAAGCTGTTCTTCTAGGCGTATTTCCCAATCAACAATTTCTACATTCAGAGAATGTTTAGATATTGACTTAGATGTGATAGTTCTCCCAGGTGAATCCAATCTTTGAAAATCATCTGGTAATTTCTGACCTGGTACGTTATTAGAGATAGACCCGTCCATAATAATCAGATTACTACAAACACAGACTTATAAGGTCTTAAACGTGTCTGCCTGCTCTGATATCAATTGAAAAAGCGGGGGGTACAACAACCACACCCAATATTTCATTCGACAATCCGAATAGACAAACTCCAATATACTTTCAAGAGAATCAACTAGACAGTCAGACTCAATCTAGAGAAAAGTATATCAAAGAGTTTATATCTCTATTTCTCAAGTTAATCCGCAATCAGCAAATAGGAATTTGCGAGCCCGATTGAATATAAGAGAAATAACTTGAATGGTACCAAAGACCAATGTTTAAGGAACAATCAATTTTAATCAACAACAAAAGTTTGGATTTACCAATTGATCGATTCAACGCTCAAACTGTGATATTTCTATTATATAACAAAATATGATGCGGAAAAGAAATAACACAGACACCAGAAATTTTGTTAACGAGGAAACCGCAAATACAGAAAAACCCCGTGACCTAGTCCAACTTTGAACACCACACTGTATTAAGCCGCTACAGACAATAGCCTACTACCAATGAACTTCGGACTGGAATGTAGTTTAGCCCTAATCAATCTCACACAGATCAAGGTACAGTTGCGCTCCTTACATCTCTGAACCCCAACAGGATTCTATGCACTTGATTCCCTTAGATGATCTCACCCACAACCAAGAGTTGCTATGACCCAAAGTCGAATACTTGATAAACAAATCTGTCTCACGCAAAAAAGTATATTGGAATAGATAAATCTGTCTCCCACAGAAATACCTACGAGTTTTTTTCCATCTTTTGATAAATCAAGGTGCACAGGAACCAATTGATAAACCGGAATTATATTCCCGAAGAACAGCCTAGTATTATCAATCACCTCACAATAATCTTAATCGTATGGTAGCGAAACAAGATATTGTGGAATCACAAACGATGAGACGAAGATGTTTGTGACTTCTTTTAATCTTACCTATCGGAGATAAATCTCAAGCAAATCTTAGCAAAGATAATACTTAATCACGATAGTAAAAGTAAGATCAGAACACACAACTACAGAGAAAATAGTTGGGTCTGTTTTCACAATCCCAATGAAGTCTTTAAGTCGTTAACTTACAGGGTTTTGTGAAAAACCTAAGGTTAAAGGAGAATCGACTCTAGTCGCAACTAGTATCACACAGGAGGTGAGGGGATTAGGTTTCCCAGTTGCTAGAGTTCTCCTTTATATAGTTTTCAAATCAGGGTTTGTAATATAAGTTACCTTGGTAACAAAGCATTCAATATTCACCGTTAGATGAAAACCTGATTAGATACAAGCTAATATCTTTCAACGTTAGATCGAACTTAGCTTGTTATACACAAATGAAATGTACCCTCATTTAGGTTTATGTAACCATACCTAAACGTGTACACCTTGTTGGCTCAACAGTAGTTAACTGAGGTTAGCTATATGAACACTCTCATATCAACCTTATTTATCTTAACCATAACTAGTTCAAATGACTCAAATGAAACTAGTTAAAGAGTTTTTCAATTGCTATATTCTCATAGAAGTATACAAGAACATAATTGAAGAAAAATCGGTTTGATTCACTCGAATCAATTCATGAACATTATAGCCACGGTTTGCAAAGAATGCATTCCTTATTATATAAATGTATTTGTTCATGTCACAACCGATTTTAAAACTTTAACCACTTAAGTATGTAAATGGGTACGCATACTTGAAGTAGCCGGACCAAGTTTGGTTTTCGCCAGTACGCGAACGGGTACGCATACCTCCAAACCCAGCAGAAATTCCCGAACATGAACCTTACGCCAGTATGCGTACGGGTACGCGTACTTAGGTTCCCCGACTTGTCAAACCAACAGGTACGCATATGGGTATGCATACTATGGTTCCCGTACATGGATCACATATATGCAAGAGTGCACAACATGTTTATAATCCAATGTTGGTTAAGTGTTCTAAACTCTATTCCAATCATTGAAACATTCTTAGAGGATGACAATAGCCGTTTTCACACACTATTAGCATCAAAGCAATTTTCAAGTTATTGAAATAATCATAACGAAACATTCCAAGTCTACACCAAATGATTGTATCACACAAACCATGTAAGATGTTACTCGGCAATTTTCACATGATCATCTTTTGACTTACGTCAAGAATATAAGATGAACTTGGTCGAAGCGAAAGCTTGCCAACACATATTCCGAGAAATATGTAAGCGAGTTAAACTCAGCTCGAAATCTCAAATGTGTATAATAGAAAACTATATCGTAATACGACTTATGTCTCAATATAGGAGATAGAGTAGAAATAGACTTTCCAAGTGATAGATGAGTTTCAATCTCCACATACCTTTTTTGATGAAGTTCCACAAGCTCTCCTTAGTAGTTCTTCGTCTTCAAATGATGAATGCCGTGAAGTCTAACGCTCAACTACACAATCTATCCTAGTCCAAGAAATTACTATAAGTAGACTAGAAATCAAAACTTATGGTTTTGATCACTAACTTTGACAAACAAGCTTGAGATAGCAACGCTTGTGAGTTCGACCGAGCAGTGCTCTAACATCTTTAAAAGATGCTTTTGAAAATCCTCTAACATAATGTTTATTCTCTTTAGAAGATGTTCCTCAACAATTAAGGTTTATCGTTCCGTAACCTAATTATTTCTTCCTCACAAGATCACCTAGAAAAATCTCGAGATATCCTGATCTATCAAATCTAGGGTTTATGAAAAACACCTAGAAATAGTTTATGTAACTATGTAAGAAGATGGATTCCCTGTGTTTTTAGATCCCCAGGTACATTCTTTTGAAATTCTCACTTTTGTTCGTGAAGAACAAAGATATTGAACACAACCTAATTATGCAACACACACATAATTTTTCAAGATAGGTTGTGCGATTACATGAAACCCCTATTTATAGTAAATGATCATGGCTAGGTTGCTTGGAAACAAAGATACCTTGTATAAGAAAGGAAACACCCAAATCCTTATTTGTCAATTTTAGTGACAAAACTATTCAATACATATGTATTCAAAACAAATAAACTTTTCTGCTCAAAATCCACTATGCTTGATTTCCTTGGTTTTTCAACAATCGTCTTGAATTCTTCTTACTTCAAGTTCTTCTATGGTTCTGCATGTGTTCGTTTAACACCTTTGTTGTTGAATATCCGTAGCATTAACAACTTACGAGAATACTCACAAAGAGCTTTGTTAAAATGAAAATTCACTCTACTCATTGGTTGTTATACAAAAACATAATATTGATACCCTCCTCAAAGTTCAATTGTACCGCAACTTTGAAGCAATACTATGGTTATATGTTCTCCCCCTTAGTCAGTACTTACTTCTTTTTGCAAAATAGGTAAAAACTATAAAAATAATCCGCTCCCCTTTACATAATGCTCCGAAAAGCCATATGTTGTAGTAAGATACTACATAATAATTCTCCTCCTTTTTGTCAACAAAATTGGCAAAGGAGAAAAATAGGGATCACAATGAATTAAAAAAAGAAGAAAGTATTCAAGACTAGAGAACACATACAAGCTTTTAGTTTAGACTATTTCACCAAGAAAACTTGGTTTAGTGTCAAGGAGACGTATGGGTACAAGTATGTCCTACAATTCCACATCCAATCTCCCTATAAAGATATTACATTTAAACACAAGTTCAAAAGAACTCTCCCCCATTTGATGTCATTCCCAAAAGAACAACAAAAGCAACCTTTCTCCAAAAGATAATGACTTTTAATATTGAATTTTAGTAATCCCACAAGGATATATAAGCTAAGAATTAATCATTAAAAGTTTCTCATGAGATCGTGTTACTAAACAATTTAGAACTATCTCATGGTAATCAAACAATACACAATATATAATCATGAAGATCAAGTATTGTAATCATCTTAACCAAGATACAAACTTGTGTCGACAAGATTTGATTTACTCTCAGAAGGAAGAATCAATCTTGTTCGCAAGGATTTACACCAAGAATGGCTACCAAAAGCATAAGAAAAGATATCCTTGACAAAGAACAAGATGCATTTATATATATAACTCATTAAGAATCATGCATCATATGTTCACAAAAGGACCAAGAAGGTTAGCGAACATTCAAGCAATAATGGTGTACAATGACACTCAAGACAAAACTAAAATCTACAAACACTAAGTGATTTATTGATCAAAATTGTCTTATAAGTGTTTATGAGAGTTTTAGCAATGCCAAACATATTTATAAAAATAGTTAATGAGCATCTGCAAAATTCAGTATTTGGAGGGTTGGTGAACTGGGTTCCTGAACTGTCCCTCAAAACACTAAGGTTCGTGAACTGGGTTCGCGAAATATCAAGTTTCTCAAAATTCAGTTGTCAAGGGTTCGTGAATTGTCCAAATCTGAATTTTACGGTTGGTGAACTGGTTTGCCAACCTTCCTGTATTTCATAAACTCATATATCTATGGTTTGGAAATGGTTCGCCAACCTACCGTGAGTTAAAAATTACAGAAGTTCTGAAAACTTTCTATAAACAATTTGAAACTTTCTTAATGGTCATAGATAATAAATATCATTGCTTGAGCAATTTTCAAATGATCAACTTGAAGAAAAAAATCATGAAAAACAAATTGTTCTTAACCAAGATTGTTAAGGATCTAGGAACAACCATTGCTTGAATCGTATTTTGAGAATTTAAACAAGATAAGCTTGAGAACAAACAAATTGTTCTTCTCGTGTTAAAGATGAAGATGATGCTACTGCAGTTCATTCCAGAAATGAACTCTGGTTTATAAAGGTTTTTATCAGGAGTTCATTCCAGAATGAACTCCGACTTTTTGTTCTTAATAACGAAATTTTTGTAGAATTTTAATGAAATAATGAAGTTCATTCATATGTGATTTAATTTGGGTTTTATTAGGTTTTCATTTGTAAGAATGAACTTTGATGGTTCATCACCCAGAATGAACTGCTATAAGAAAATAAGTAAAAATTAACACGGAAAGACGATTTTGAGAGAGAGATAGTTAAATGTGGAAAGGCTTTAAAGAGGCAAAGTAAAACGTGGAGTTTTAGGTTTTTGACTTTCTCCCATAAAAAACGCCCACGGAAAACGGCCATGACTACTTCATTATGAGTGAAATTATTTCTACTACTATTTTTGTTGCTAAATGGAAACTTATGAAGGTTAATTTAGTCTCATATAAAATATAGAAACCTAAATTTATGCTAAAGTTATTAATCTTAATAGTACATCTTGTGTTTTGGGCTACCGATATATAACATCTTAATGATGGGTTTATAGAAGAGAGAGAAACCAAACATGGTTCCTTAGAAACTTCCACGTTATAAAATTTAGGAAGATAAATCTAACATAAATTTAATTTATGTCAAAATGTTATCAAAATCAAGAGCCTGGTATGGTGGTTCACTGTACACTGGTTGAATTCAGACGTCTGAGGTTCGATCGAATCCCCTCAGAAATCCTTTTTTTTCCTTTTAAAAATCTGGCGGGAAATTTAGGTGGGAAAAGAGAAGCGAAGCGATATTTGTGCTTCTTGGTTCACTGTACTCTGGTTGAATTCAGACGTCTGTGGTTCGAATCCCCTCAAAAATCCTTTTTTTCCTTTTAAAAATCTAGCGGGAAATTTAGGTGGGAAAAGAGAAGCGATATTTGCGCTTCTTAAGAGATTCACTTCATTAGAGCGACTCGGAGCGAAATCCCAATTTTTTTTTAAAATCTGGCGGGAAATTTAGGTGGGAAAAGAGAAGCGCATCAACTAATGGAATATTTGTGCTTCTTAAGAGATTCGCTTCATTATTTGTGTTTCTTAAGAGATTCGCTTCATTAGAGCGACTCGGAGCGGAATCCAAAATTTTGAAGCAAAGTGTGAAGCGTACGCTTTTAGAAACCATGTTGATGAAGTTGACGTGGGAAAAACAAACTTTTCTCTATCCTCCACGTTTGGCTGCCACATGGGATCAGCTGTTATCCGGCTGTTCACTTAGTATTTTCGAAAAAAGACAGAAGGTATGTGGGAAGAAATGGCTCAATATCACCATGGCTGAAGCAGAAGCCGCTGCTCCTGATGGTGGTGTTGCTTCTATCGCTGGTGATGCTGGTGCTGGTGCTCCCGCTGATGGTGGTGCCGCTGCTGCTGTTGCAAATGCTTCCGGTGGTGTTGCTGGTGCTCATGCTCTTTAAGTTTTTAAGTTTAAGTTTTAGATATTAAAAGTTTAAGTTTATAAGACTTGTGGTTGTTTTAAGTTTTTAACACTCTTTTGGGATGGTTAAGGTTTGTATTTTGTATGATCATGGTGTTGAACTTAATGCACTTAAATTTTTAATTATAATTATGTGTTTCTCAATAATTCTAGCCTGACATGCCAACAATCGGGGTACTCGATATGTTAACATAAACAGATTGTCTAGGTTCCATAAAGGAATCAGTTTATGTGTGGGGTAAGTATAATCCGATTCTTCATGCCTTAGAAATGTTGTTTTTCCTGTATGTTTTTCAAGCTGCAATCGGATCACATATGCATCTATATAAACCGATTAGTGTCAGTGAAAATTCAATTTTTTTACATGTCTTTAATTGGTTTATATTGGTCACAAGAAAGACCGATTCCTGCTGGCATAAAAACACAATAGAATTTTGCAGACCTTCGAGAAGTCCGATTATTTCAAATTATTTCACTTTTTTCAAAAAAAATAAATAGCCGTTAGGGACTTTCTCTATATATAGAGACCTCATCCTTGGACCCCATTTGCCCCAAAATTGCTCATTTTATTCCCTCTCACTCCACATACTCCACAACTACTCATTTCATACCTCCACAATGGCTTCATTTGATTCAAATGAAGATCTATCCATCACCAAAGCATGGTACGTGGAAACTCGAGTTAAAAATCAGTCCTCCGTAAGGGTGGATGCCGTAACCTTTTGGGCAAGGGTATACAACAAATATAGACAAGAGTTTGGGAATCCTAATGGAAGAAGTGTTTAACAAGTCCATGATAGGCACCTAGTCATCGAAAATGCGATACTTGCTTTTTTAGCTATCCAAAAACGGATTTTGAACGCTATCCGCTTTAGGTACTCCATTGAACAATTTGTAAGTATTTTTGTGGTTTATTTTACGTAATCCATGTTGTTTTATCTCCTAATGAAACACCACTAACTAAGTAAGTTTGTGTTGTGTTTTTGTAGCATGAAGTCGTGAAAGCGCACTACTTGGAGGAAAAGGGGGAAGCATTCGCATTTGATGCAAGCTATCACTTCATGGTATCCAAAATCACGGAGTATGACCCGGACTTCATTGAGGGTGGATCAAACTTGGATTCCTCCGACGAAGATTGATGGTTTTAGAAGTTTTTGTGTAGGTTTTTGTAAACCCTCACGAGACTATAACTCGTCCACTAGGGTCGCCTAGGGGTTTAAAGGCTTGATGCATGTGCTAAATCATCCTACAATAATGAAATGAATGAAAAAAAAATCTTATGAAAGATCACAATCGGTTTATATATGTCACATAAAACCCCGATTTTGATAATCGGATTATACATATACCAAATTCAACCGATTATGGAAGTCCTCTGTTAATTTTGGAAACACCAACCCAGAATCGGTTTACAAGTGCATGAACGTAAACCGATTTTGGGTACTATTTACGTAAAAAAAAATCAAAGTTGCTTGATGTTTTGAAGAACTCTTTAACATTAGTTGATCACACATCTAAAACATAATTAACACCTAATACGATTAATTAATGCTAATTAATCAGGGGTAAAATAGGTACTTAGGTAATTGTTGGATAAGGGGTGGTGTGAATGTTATTTCTAATGACCTTTTTTGTCATCTAGTATCAGGCCCCAATTAAGTGGCATAGGCCCCAATTTAGCCAGCTTATTAATGAGGGAGGATCTATGGACACTCTTATATGGGCACTATCACACATGATTTATGTCATTTTCTCTACAAAACTTAAAAGACAATGAACTTAAATCTAATATTTTGATGATATGTTCCTCTTATAAGACTCTGCATTCCTAACAGAAAAGATCTCAATTTGAGACGTATAACACCGCCATACATCTCTTTGAAAATCAACCGATAAAAGTTAACGGTTGAAATTAAGATCGGTAGATGGTGAGGTTTGGTATCTTGGATCATGCTCATTTTTGGTAGGAATATAGAGTCTTATAAGAGGAACGTATCTTCATAGAAGAGCTTCACAAAGCCTGTAGTCTCACAGGTCTCTTGTTAGAGCACTGCTCGGTCGAACTCGCATGCGTTTCTATATCAAGCATGTTTGTCAATGTTAGTGATCAAAACTATAAGTATTGATTTCTAGTCTACTTATAGATGTCTCGGACTAGGACATAGATTGTGTAGTTGAGCCTTAGACTTCAAGGCGTTCATCATTTGAAGACGAAGAACTACTAAGGAGAGCTTGTGGAACTTCATTTACAAAAGGTATGTGGAGACTGAAACTCATCTATCACTTGGAAAGTCTATTTCTACTTTATCTCCTATATTTAGACATAAGTCGTATTACGATATAGTTTTCTATTATAGTTTTAAGTCGTATTACGATATAGTTTTCTATTATACACATTTGAGATTTCGAGCTGAGTTTAACTCGCTTACATATTTCTCGGAATATGTGTTGGAAAGCTTTCGCTTCGACCAAGTTCATCTTATATTCTTGACGTAAGTCAAAAGATGATCATGTGAAAATTGCCGAGTAACATCTTACACGGTTCGTGTGATACAATCATTTGGTGTAGACTTGGAATGTTTCGTTATGATTATTTCAATAACTTGAAAATTGCTTTGATGCTAATAGTGTGTGAAAATGGCTATTGTCATCCTCTAAGAAAGTTTCAATGATTGAAATAAGAGTTTAGAACACTTAACCATTATTGGATATGACATGTTGTGTACTCTTGCACATATGTAATCCATGTCCGGGAACCATAGTATGCGTACCCGTACGCGTACCTGTTGGCTTGAGAAATCCGGGAACCTAAGTATGCGCACCCGTTCACGTACTGGCGTAAGGTTCATGTCCGAATATTTCTGCTGGGATTGGAAGTACGCGTACCCGTTTGTGTACTGGCGAAACCCAATCTTGGTCCAGGTATTTCAAGTATGCGTACTCGTTTGCATACTTGAAGGTTAAAGTTCTAAAATCGGTTATGTACATGAACTTAAACATTTATATAATAAGGAGTGCAATCTTTGGAAACCGTGGCTATAATGTTCATGAATTGATTCGAGTGAATCAAACCGATTTTTCTTCAATTGTGTTCTTGTATACCTCTATGAGAATATAGAAATCGAACAACTCTTTAACTAGTTTCATTTGAGTCATTTGAACTAGTTATGGTTAAGATGAACAAGGTTGATATGAGAGTAATCATATGACTAACCTCAGTTAACTATTGTTGAGCCAACATGGTGTACACGTTTAGGTACGGTTATATAAACCTAAATGAGGGTACATTTCATTTGTGTGTAACAAGCTAAGTTCGATCTAACGGTTGAAAGATATTAGCTTGGTTGAATCAGGTTTTTCATCTAACGGCGAATATTTAATGCTTTGTTACCAAGGTAACTTAGATTGCAAACCCTGATTTGAAAACTATATAAAGGAGAACTTTAGCAACTGGGAAACCTAATCCCCACACTTCTGTGTATTACTAGTTGTATAGCTAGATTCGATTCTCCTTTAACCTTAGGTTTCTCACGAGACCATGTAGGTTAACGACTTAAAGACTTCATTGGGATTGTGAAGCCAGACCCAACTATTTTCTCTGTAGTTGCGTGATATGATCTTGCTGTTTCTATCGTGATTGAGTGCAATCGTAAGATTGGCTTGACATTAATATCTCCGATTGGCAATATAGAAAAGTAGTCACAAACACCTTTGTATCATCGTTTGTGATTACACAATATCTTGTTTCGTTAATCGATTAAGATTATTGTGAGGTGATTGATAATACTAGGCTGTTCTTCGGGAATATAAGACCGGTTTATCAATTGGTTCCTGTTCACCTTGATTTATCAAAAGACGGAACAAAAACTCATAGGTATTTCTGTGGGAGGCAGAGTTATCTATTCCAATAGACTTTTCTGTGTGAGACAGATTTGTTTATCAAGTCTTCGACTTTGGGTCGTAGCAACTCTTGGTTGTGGGTGAGATCAGCTAAGGGAATCAAGTGCGTGGTATCCTGCTGGGATAAGAGACATAAGGAATGCAACTGTACCTTGAATCAGTGTGAGATTAATTAGGGTTCAACTGCAGTCCAGTCCGAAGTTCATTGGTAGTAGGCTAGTGTCAGTAGCGGCTTAATACAGTGTGGTGTTCAAAGATGGACTAGGTCCCGGGGGTTTTCTGCCTTTGCGGTTTTCCTCGTTAACAAAATTCCGGTGCTTGTGTTATTTCTTTTCCGCATTATATTTTGTTATATAATTGAAATATCACAGGTTGTGCATTGTATCGATCAATTAGGAAATCCAACCTTTGGTTGTTGATTGAAATTGATTGATCCTTGAACATTGGTCTTTGGTACTGTTCAAGTTACTTTTCTTATATTCAATCGGGCTTGCAAATTTCTATTTGCCGATTGCAGATTGAATTGAGAGATAGAGATATAAACTCTTGTATATACCTTTCTCTAGATTGAGTCTGATTGTCTAGTTGATTCTCTAGAAAGTATATTGGAGTAAATCCTCTCAGATTGCCAAACGAATTGTTGGGTGTGGTTGTTGTACCCCGCATTTTCATCTTTGAATTTATGAAGGGAGTGTACCAGGTCTAGAAAACCCATGTGATCTTGAAGCGGTCACGGAAGAGCAGCCATGGTCCTTCAACAATGATCTTGTTTTGTTTGAGAAAGTTGATAAATAAAAAGTTCCGCATAAATATTTGTTCCAAACTACTCAAATAAATCTTCACATGGTCCGCATATAGGTTATCTAACAAAGAAATATGTCACCCAGGTTGTGAAGTAACTGGCAGTGACCCCTTTTGAGTCGTTGTTGCTCAAACCGACCCAAAATTTTCATTGTCCAGTTACCAACAAGTTGATCAAAAAAATTGTCAAACTATCCCTCCCCCAAATTCCAACTCTCAAAACCCTAATTTTATTGCTATCAATTTTAATCATATGATCTGGCCTTCAGGTACACACACCCCAAATATTGAGTCGAAAGCAATTAAAGTTGGTCCAAAACAGAACTAGACTTCTAAGTGGAAAGGATTGGTGAGAGAATCAATCCAAAAACATCAATGTGAAGTGAAAACTCTAATGGAAAAAAAAGAGGCAGTGATACTGATTATAATGGCAAATCCCCAAAGAAGAACTCTTTGCATTCATTTCCATCTCCGGCAAATGTGGTGGCGGCTGACCTTTAAAAACTGGAAGGATGATGTTAACCTTCTTGTGGAATTGTCGAGGTTTAGGGAACCCCTCGACAACTCGGGCACTAGGATAATTTCTCATAGCTTTAGATCTTCGTATCTTACTATTGTGTTCCTTTTTGAAACCAATATGACCTACAACAAAGCTATCAACTTATGCCCTATACTCAATTTTCCCAATTTCTTTGTGGTGCCTGTTGCTTGTAATAGTGGAGGTTTAATTATCTTTTGAACTGTTGATGTTGGTATTGTCGTGGTTTTTACTTCCCAAAATGTGATTCAACTCCTCAAATACGGTAAAAATTTCACTCCTCCTTGGACTATGTTTTGTATTTATAGTCCACCT
Source organism: Papaver atlanticum (assembly GCA_023531105.1). Classification (NCBI taxonomy): domain Eukaryota; kingdom Viridiplantae; phylum Streptophyta; class Magnoliopsida; order Ranunculales; family Papaveraceae; genus Papaver; species Papaver atlanticum. The sequence goes on along the minus strand of JAJJMB010008071.1, from coordinate 7,972,678 downwards.
ATCAGAATGATATGAAATATTTTTTTGAATGACTTCTCCAATATCACCGCTTAGGTTAATACTCCATGATCTAATCGGAGATCTTAATGTAATTTTGTACAACCATGAAAAATGGGGTGGTAATGATGATGATTCTAAATGTGGAGAGTTCTAGTAGATGGTCCGTGACAGGGACTAGATGGATCTCGGCCATGCTGGTCCTGCCTTTTCTTGGAATAACAAACCTAATTCTTATGGAATAACAAACCTAATTCTTATGGTTGTATATTTGAAAGGCTAAACAGAGTTACGTGTACTCCTTCTTCTTCTTGGTTCGTATCCTACCCTAATATTTTTGTTCTCCATATGCCAAGGTGGTGCAGTGACCATGTCCTACCATTTTTACAAATTAAAGCAAAGAAAGCATAATATGAGATACAAGAGCTACCAATTTGAACAAATATGGTTAGATCATCCTAGCTTTAAGGAAGTGGTTGAAGAGAATTGGCATAAATTTAGTGAAAGTCTAACTAGTAAACTTAAAGATATGGCTCATGAATTTTTGAAATAGGGAGAAAAATAATTTGGGCATGTGGATAGAATTGTTCAAGCTAAGCAAAGAAAACTCTAAAAATGCAGAAAGTAACTCATATACATGATACTGTTAAAGTAGAGCTTGGTCTTAAAGCTGAATTAGTTAGACTTGAAGACGTTAGAAAGAAATTCTGGGCGCACCGCAACAAGACCATTGGATTCCAGCTACGAAAAAAAAAATACTACAATGTTCCGCTTATCTGTGATGTTTAAAAAAAATAAAGAACATCGTTCATTCCTTGAGAAATTCTAATGGTGAGTTGGCTTCCCGTTAGAGCACCGCTCGGTCAAACTCATAAGTTTTGGTATGTCAAGCTTCTTGTCAAAGTTAGTTGATCAAAAATATATTTCGATTCTTAATCTATTACAGTCAGTCTCGTACTTGGAATAAAGAATGGCGGTTGAGTATCAGAATTCACTGATCGACCTTGAAGATTGAAGACTGAAGAACAACGGCGTCACAAAAATTTCATCAACAAATGTATGTGAAAATTGACTATCCTATTTACTCATATTATTAACCATTATATCTACCGAGACATATCATATGACTTTAATATTATGATTATTGCAAAGAAGAATTCAAACAATAAGAAGTTGCCAAGTTAGTTATTATGTTCACAAACTGTTTTGCTTAGTTCGCGAGCTTGAACTTATGAATACTAAAGACTCCATAAACTAATTCTCAATTAACTCGCATACATCAGCTGAGTCTATTTGTTCGCAAACCGGAAAGTTTCAAGATGTCACTGGATACTCTTTCTTTCAATAGTACACGAACTGATTTATGCAGCTCGCGAACTGGTTGATTTTGAAAGGTTTTTGGATACTTTTTGTATTTGAGTACACAAACTATTTTGGATAGTTCACGAACTTATAAAATATAAAAGGGTCCTTAGTTACGAGATACACAATTTCTCACAAATTGTTTTAAACAGTTCATAAACTGATTTTGGTCTTGTGATATTATACTCCAACTTATGCTTGTCGGTCCAAGAACTTAACCATTTTTTTTGATCTAACCACCTGTTACACAACATATAATACACGGTTGCACTTTTTTTTTTTTTGTGTTTCAAGGAAAACTTCTCACATGCTCACATGATCAATTTATATAGAGAAGTGTGACAAAGTAATTCGTAAAAATAAGTTCACGAACTTAGCTACGTATGTAATCTACCAAGCCATGTTCATCAATAAATAGAGGATTCCTTGTACATTAGAATCTCAATCTTGTCATATTTATGTCCTAGTTGCGGCTAGAGTCCTCCTCTAAGACCCAGATTTCCTATAGTGAAACTGTATTAGGTTACGACTTTGAAAGGATTCACTAAGGGATACGTGAAGCACGATCAGTTTACCTGGTATATCTTTGTTATTTGGATATTGTTTTTTTATGGATTGTTATAGTTTATGTATAGATCAGAAACAAAATAGATATATATCATACTTTGTGATTCCACAAGATAGATATATAAATCACTTATGGTTTTATTTGTTTAGATTGTTATTATGAGCTAGCTAGAATCGATCAGGCATCTCTGAAACTTTTGAAGAGAGTAAATTATCTTAATTGTTGAGTTTGCTGGGTATGTTATTTACCCTGAAGATCCATCATAAGCATATATATTTCCATTACCTTGATTGAATAAATTTCTGAAAGGGAATCATAAAGTTTATCCGATAAAGGTAAAATAGTTAAAAAGGCTTCAGGTTGAAGCAACTCATAGGCTTGTAAAGGACGTCAGCTAGGGGTTCGTATTGCACAGAGTATTGCGAGATCCAAGAGACGTAAAGGAGCACAAATGAAGATGATTTTTTTGTAGATTCGAATCAGTCTCAACTACGTTCCAGTCTGCAGTCTGATAGTATGCTAATGTTTGTAGATAATACAATATGGTGTTCAAGTTCTGGACTAGGTCACTGGGTTTTTTCTACACATTGTAGTTTTCCTCGTTAACAAAAATTATGGTGTCTTGTGTTGTTTCTTTTCTGCATTATATTTATTATCTTTATCACAAGTAGTACGATAAAAAACCTAGACAGTTTTTAAGCCCAAAAGACTGTGCTGAACCTAAGATATTTATATTTGAAAATTCATATCTTGAAATGTAGATTAAAAATAGATCAGAAAAAAGAGATTCTAAAACTCAAATCAATTATCGTAATACTGGAGATAGAGAGTAATTCAACTGACTACTCAAATACAACGGATTCTCAGGAATCAATATCTTCCGAAATTAAGTCTATCCCGGAGAATAAGTCTCAGAATACTGTTAATTCAAATTTTAGATCGTCTAATTCGGCGCTAAAAAAGTTAACTAAAGTTTGGAGAAGAGTGTCTGAGCTTCAGCTAAGGGGAAACCAATCTAATTTGGTGAACCATGGGTCAGATGATTCGGAGAAGGAAACTATTATACCATGGGTTACGGTAAGAAAAAAGAAAACGGGGTCGGGTCGAAATATGGGCCAAATGGGGAGAGTGGTACCTATGGATCCTACCGGTGAATTAGGTATCGGCTCTACACTAAGTAAGAGTGGAACTCCTTCCCATGACCATACACAGAATTCAGATCAAGATATGGGCCAGATGGGGAGAGTGATATCTTCGGGTGCGGATTTAGACCCAGATACCGGCTCTACATCATATAAGGATGAAAATCCTTCTCATGATCGGTTTTCTGAACTGTTGATTGTATCTTCAGAACCGTTGATTGAACCTTCTACCACGAAGACAATGAGCCCTACTGTCTCTACAGCTGCTCCCTCAAATAAAGAAATTATTGTCTCTACTGTCGAGAAGGGAGATTTTCAATCAAGGATGGAGTCTCAATTTAATTTCAACAAACTGATGGGCATTTCAACTAATCACCCGTCAATGATTAACATATGCAGCAAAATAGTAGAAAGCGATTCCAGACATGAAGATAAGACGGAGTTACCGTTAGAAGAAGATGATGATGGCCTTGTAAATTACGACTTAGTAGAAGAGATTCAAGCCACACTGTTGGATAAGAAAGAACAAATTGATGCTCTTAAAGGAAATTTGGAGGAGGAATTATTAGATGTGGAAGCTGGATTTAATCCAATTGCTTCTAGGGTTTTGTCTGTTGTTTAATGGATCGCAAAATTCTAAGTTGGAATATTAGGGGTTTAGGTCAAGACCCTAAAGTGGTTGCTATTAGAAATGCAATTATCAAGAACAATCCAGTGATTGTTACAATTCAAGAATCAAAAAGAGAAGTGGTGGACGATAGTCTTATTAGATCTTTTTGGGGTAGTAACAGGTGCAACTATGTTTATCAAGCTTCTGAAGGTATCATAGTTATGTGGAAGGAAGGTGTGGTAGTTATGGAAGATCATCTTATTGGGGCATTCTTTGTGTCAATCAAATTTAGGAATGTCTCAGATGACTTTGTTTGGCTTTTCACTGCTGTTTATGGGGCTTTAGATAGAGATTACTACAACCAATGTTGGCAGGAGCTCAGAGATATTAGATTTCTTTTTGATGAACCAAGGTTGATTGGTGGAGATTTTAATGCTACTTTAAGTGCAGCTGACAGAAATTTTCCTGGTGGAAGAACTACTAATAATAAGTCTTTTAAATCCTTTGTCAATAGATTCTCTTTGGTGGATATACCATTGGTGGGAGGAATATTTACATGGACTAATTTACAACAACAACCTCTGTCGATAAGGCTAGACGGATTTTTATTAACTAGTGACTTCTTAGCACACTGTCCCTCTCCTATGCAAGTCAGATTAGAGAGACCAATCTCTGATCATGCTCCCATTATGCTCAGCTGCAATTCTGGAGAAAAGATAACTTCACCTTTCAGGTTAGATAATTTCATTTTATATTATCATGATTTTTTAAACAATCTTAAGACCTGGTGGGAAAATTTTCCTTTTGTGGGTACTCCTAGCTATATCTTTGCAAAGAAGTTGCAAGCTCTCAAGTTTATTATTAAAAATTGGCAGAAAAATACCTTTGGTAATATGCAATCACAGATAGATAATCTTGAGCTTACTATTGATGTGCTTGATAATCTAGAAGAAATAAATCCTCTTTCTGATGATGATTTGGTGGCTAAAGAGCAGGCTAAGTTAAACCATGCTACTTTGTCTTTAAATTTAGCTAGGATAATAAGCCAAAGAGCCAAGGATAGATGGTTTAAAGATGGTGAAAGAAATTCTGGTTATTTACATCAAATTGCTTCTTTCAAATACAAGAATAATAGTATTAATTGTTTAAAGATAGATGGTGACTTGTGCTATGATAAAAAGAAGATAGCTGAGGAAACTAGAAATTTTTATACTTTTCTGTTTACATAAAAACATAAATCAAGACCTGATTTTAATCATTTGGATATGCCATTTATTTCTGTTATGGAGAGCATAAATTGGAAATGCCTTTTCCTGTGGAGGAAGTTAAACATGTTGTGGATCATTTTGGAGTAAACAAAAGTCCAGGAGCTGATGGTTTCACTATGGAATTCTACAAACATGCTTGGCAGGTAATTAGGAATGACCTGATGTTAGTGGTTAAAGAATTTGACGAAACCAGTGCTCTTAATTGGAGGATTAATTACACTAATATTACTTTTATTCCTAAATGTAATGGTGCAGTTTCTCTGACCAACTTTAGACCTATTAGCTTGATAAGTAGTGTCTACAAGATAATATCCAAATTACTGGCAGAAAGGATGAAGATTGTTATGCCTTCAATTATTTCAGATGTTCAAGGGGCTTTTTTTCAGGGTAGACAAATTAATGATGGGATTTTAATTGCATCAAAATTGATTGACTCGAGACTCATACAACAACTCACTGGTATAATTTGTAAAGTAGATTTTGAAAAGGATTTCGATAATGTAAATTGGGGGTGTGTGGATAATGCTCTTGCTAGATTTGGTTTTGGCTGCAATTGGAGAAGCTGGATAAGATGGTGTATTTCTACTCCAAGGTTTGTTGTTCTAATCAAAGGCCAAGCTACTGATCTATTTACAAGCCAAAAAGGGATCAGACAAGGAGATCCCTTGTCACCCTTCCTTTTCATTCTTGTTGCTGAGGTTCTTTCTCTTATGTTCAAGTCTGCTGCTGCTCAAGGTCTTATCTCTGGATTTAAGGTGGCTTCTTAAGGTACTGTTATTACTCAATTGCATTTTGCTGATGACTTGATAGTATTTCTTGATGATAATGAGATGCAAGTGCATAATTTTAAAAGTGTTTTGCTGGCTTTTGAAACCATTTCTTGGTTAAAGGTGAATTTTAGAAAAAGTATTATTGTAGGCATAGGGCAACTTCACAATGCTGAGTTGTGTGCTGAAATTTTTGGATGTGCTCTTACTCAATTACCTTTAAATTACCTAGGAATACCTCTTGGTAGTAAATAAAAATGTAAATCTGTTTGTATTAAGATTGTTCATAATTTTCACAAAAAGGCAGGACAGAAAAGAACTTATTTGTCTAAATGACAAAGACTAATTATGATACAAAGTGTCTTGGATAGCCTGCCAGTTTATTACCTCTCAATGTTTCAAATGCCAGTGAGTGCGATAAAGGATCTAGAAAGGATCATGGGGAATTTCTTATGGGGTTCTGGTGCAAATGTGAAGAAAAGAAGTTGGGTGGCTTGGACCCAGGTGAATCTACCAAAATGTAGGGGAGCAGTAGGGATAAAAAAGTTGAAGTTGTTCAATAAAGCCTTGCACGCTAAGTGGATCTAGAGATATGGCAGTGAGAAGCAAGTTTTGTGGAGGAAAATCATAAACCAGAAATTTGGAGGTGCTACTGAAGCTTTGTTTCCAAATTGTTCCAATAGATCAGTTTGTTACAGCTTATGGGCTGGCATTTTGAACTCCAAGAGCTTTGTTGAATCTGGTACCAGGTTAGTGTTAGGGGATGACAGTGGTGTCTACTTCTGGAGTGATATATGGATAGGATAACAGTCTTTGAAAGATTATTTTCCTTCTTTATTCAAGCTTTCTTGAAATAAAAAGTTGTGGTGAAAGATATGATGACAGCAGAGGGGGCTTGGAATTTGAGGTTTGCCAGACCTTTGAATGAGAATGAGTTGATTGAGGTAATTAACTTAGTGCAAGTTATTGGTGAACCAGGTGGTATCTTGCCTAATACTGATAAGGTATCAGATGACAGAGTCTGGAGATATGGAAATGGTAAAGGTTTTTCAGTGGCTAGCGCTTATGCTGCTCTTGAAACTGATGGTTTTCTCATCTTCCCAGATAAAAAGTTGTGGAATCCAAAATTTCCCTTGAAAGTATGCTTCTTGGTGTGGAATCTCTGCTATGAAGGGGTACCAACATTGGATTATTTGTATAATGCAGGACTGGTTCAAGATGCTAATTATCTGTTGTGCCATCAGCAAACTGAGAACAATTCTCATTTATTCTTACACTGCAGGATTACATTTGAGGTTTGGACTTACTTTCTAAATAGTTTTGGCTTTAATTGGGTTTTTTCTAGTGATGTGAGAAGAACCTTATAGGAATGGAAGAACAAGAAGAGCAAGAGTAAAGTAAAAAGGTTATGGGGTTATCTACATTTTGCTGTTTGGTGGAGCGTGTGTAAGGAAAGAAATAACAGGCTGCACAACCACAGGAGCAGGAATTCTAAGGAGATGATTATGGAAGTTAAAACTCTGTTGTTCAATTGGACAAGAGACACGGATATCTTTAATGGACTTTCCTTATCCACTATTATTTGTAATTGGGATGTGATCTTTGATACATTCATGTAACTTTTGAATCTAGTCACTTTTTTGGTGACTATGATTCCTATTTTATAAAATTTACCCTTTTCCGTCAAAAAGAAATGTAGATTAAAAAAACTAATTCTTGTTGAAATTCGGTCCGGAAACAATTCAAATACGTACTAGGTTGATTCTTGGATATTGATTTTTGAAATTGTCCAAGAAAACTTGTTCACATGTCAGGTACAAGATTTCATATATTTATCTATACTAATGATTGTGACAACTTTGTCTATACAGGTTTCCGAACAAAAAAGTTGGTGGTGTGCTTGGTACCCTCTCCTTTTCACTCCTAATTTAGATGAAATAACTAGTGAGCTTATTTGTCATTTTGAAATAATGTTTGCGTATGACCAGTCCTCTTACCTTTTTCGCTGTCAACAATAACCTTAGTGAGGATGAGAAATATACTCTCATTTTTATCCCATCTAGAGGAGATCTTCATGCTACATTTAACCGGATTGGAGACCTCATTTAAGAAATGTTGGCCTTTGACAGCTGATGAAGTAACTAACCTGATACAATTATGCTTCTCTTCTAACACAGTTCCTAAAGGTATTAACAACACCAACCTTATTCTTGCTAATATATAAGAGAAAAACCCAAGATGTCGTTGTGGATTACATGCCCATTGCCTTGTGCAATGTCTTATATAAAATTGTAACCAAATTAATAGCAGAAGACTAGGATCGTTCATGGATAACTTGATTATCAAGAACCAATATGCTTTCGTCCCAGGCAGACAAATTCCTAACAATATTATAACTGCTAAAAAATTAGTTCGTTTTATAAGACAATCTAAATTTATTATTTGGTCCTTTGCGCTTAAACTTGCTATAATTAAGGCCCTATAATAAGGTAGAATTGACTTATTTGAAGCACATCCTTTCGGAGTTGGTATTATGAGTGGCCTACTATCGTTTATTATGAATTGTGTGTATTTTGTTTTTTATTTTTCTCTTGTAAATAAGGCACCTTGGGGACTTTTTTAATGGTGAGAGAGGACTTAGGAAAGGCGGCCATCTCCCTCCATATTTGTTTATTCTCATTTTCCATGGTCTTTTCTTCCTTGTGGATAAAATGGAGTATATAATGAGTATAAACTTCATATTTCTCATGTTATTATCCATCTTATGTTTGCAGATGATTTGATGTTCTTCGAATTGCTTTGTATCTTCAAGCAAGCTAAACTCCTCCATATAGATTGCGCCATGAAAGTATGTGAGAAGTTCGCTTTGACTTGCAAAGAAGATATGTGTAGTCGTAAGTATACCTAATGCACCAAGTGGTTTGCCAGAGCGCCACAGTTAAGTAGTTCTGGAACCGAAAAACTTAAATTAGAAAGAGGCTGAATCATTTTGTGAACTGTTTAAAATAGTTTGTGGACTAAATAGTCATCTCGTAACTTAAGAGCCTTTTAGTTTGACAAGTTCGCGAACTGCATAATTAGTTTGTGTACTTGAAAAATAATAGGTGTACATAAAACATTCAAAAACAAATAGTTCGAGAATTGCATGAATCAGTTCTTGTATTGACTTAAATAGTATCCAGGATTTTCTCAAAATCGACTAGTTCGCGAACTGAGCAGTTCACTTCGTGTACGCGAGTTAGTTGAGAATAAACAATCAAGTCTTTATATTTATAAGTTCAAGTTTGTGATCTGGTAAAACATTCCGTGAACTTTAAGAACTAACTTGACCACTCCTAATTGCGTGCATTCTTCTTTGCAATGTTCATCATTATACTAAAGTCATACGACTTGTATCGGTAGATAGAATGGTAGATAATATGAATAAATAGGATAACCAGTCTTCACATACCTATGTTGAGAAAGTTTCTTCAATTTTCAAGGTCGATTGGTAAATTTTGATATTCAATTAGCATGCTTTATTCCTAGTCTGAAACTGACTTTAGTAGACAATAAATCTTGACATAATTTTTATCAAACAAAATTGACAACAAACTTAACATACCAAAACTTGTGAGTTTGACCGAGCGGTGCTCTAACAGTTATCCTAAGGTCCAAATATGTGAAAGAGAAAACTTTTGGAACCGCAAACAGATAAATAATTCAGTTAGTACTTGGGGAGCTATGATATAAGTGATAAACATTATGAAGAATGGATGTTGCTAGCAAGTGGAGAATGGTTCTGCTATATCCACTTGGAATGACCCTTGGATTCCCTTAGTGTGAGAATTTAAACCTATCTGTAGTGAAGAGAATTCAAGCTCTAATCTCAAAGTTGAAGCCTTTCCAAATATCAATCCCAAGGGATGGAATTTTCAGGTTCTTGCAAGTCACTTTACCCCAGGGAGGTTTCTCACATTATGAAGAATTTTCTATCGGATAACCTGAGGAGGACAAGCTGATATGGACCTTTACTATTAAAGAGGAATATACTTCTAAATCCTCCCATATGTTCCTAGCTAGCTGTAGAGTTAACTTTTCTACTAATTTGTTTATTAATTTCAATTGGAGATTGTCCAGGTTCCTTAGGTATATGCCTTCAAAAGTTCAAACCTTCATCTGGAGGATTATACATGATGGTGTTAGAGCCTTAGCAAATATTGTGAGATTCATTAGAGGGTTTAATATGAAATACAAGTTTTGCCGCACACTAGTATTTTAGGTGTAATAAAAAATAAAGTGAGAGCAGGGATATTTATGTGAGTTGGAGAGATCAAAATAGTAGGCAACTCGCCTAAACCAAAAAAATTGTCATTTGAGCACCGCTACAGTCACAAAAATAGCCATTAGGGTTAATCTTAGGGAGAGAAGCATAGAAAGAGTAACAGATCACGATGGGGATGTGTGTGTGTGTGTGTGTGGGGGGGGGGGGGGGGGGTTGATATATTCAAACTGTGAATATTAAGTTCTTATACTTTGTTGTAAAATTACTACTTTGAAAATTCTCTGATCTTGCTGAGAGATTACTTAGTATGTTCAAGATGGTTTGTAAATAGGTTGAGTTTCCTATTTATAGTAGTAGTAGTAGGACACCGGTCTCCTATAAGAAGTCGAAAACATGTTGAGAATAGAAGAATCGAGAAGACTCAAGAAAAAAGTGGTAAAATCCTTTCTGTTAGAGCATTACTCCGTTGAACCTACAAGTTTTGCTATCTCAAGGTTGTTATCAATGTTAGGTGATCAAAACTATATCTTGATTTGTAGTCTACTAAGTTAAGTTTCGGATAGGTTAGAATTTTAGTTGAGTATCAGAGATCACTCTTGAAGACTGGAGATCGACGAAGACATTTGGAGAACTTATGTATCAGGTATGTGAAGACTGAACCATTATATTTTACTCACTATACCATCATTCTATCTATTGAGACTATGTCGTATGACTTATAGTATGTTTGTAAAGAAGATGTTTCGAGTCGAAGCTTGTCTTTTGAAAAATCTCAAAATATGATTTAGCGATTAGATGTTCAAAGGTCCTTAACAATATTAGTTTTATGAATTAATTTGTGGATCAATTAAAAATTGCCCATACAAATGATTATATCACTTTTCAAATATCATAAGAGAGAAATATGAACTTACTGAAATTTCTATTCAGGGTAGGTTGGCGAACCAGTTCACAAACCATAGATAACTGAGATATAAAAATACAGGAAGGTTGGCGAACTAGTTCGTAAATCGCAAGTTCTGTTGGGAACAATTCATGAACCCGGTTGGTGAACCGTGGTGAACTGATTTTATAAGTTGGATAAATTGGCTAGCAGTTGGCGAACCCATGAAAACCGTGGTCAACTGATTTCAATAGTCTAGGGTTGGCGAACTCGGTTCACAAACTGTTACACCCTGACTCGTGAACAAGCTCTACGGTTGGAAAACCATTGTACCAACTGTACCGACGATGTTTAGCAGATGCTTAAAGACTTATTATTTGTAATATGTTTTGCATTGCTAGAAGTATCTTAAACACTTCTAAGACTTCATTGATCACTTAAACACTTATGTGTGTGAATCATGATTAATTTTTTAGGTGTTTAAATGAACATCAATAGATTTTAGTTTTTTGGTTAACTTGCCAAACCAAATAGTCATTATACACGGTTCCGACCGAACCTATGTGTATGGTCTTCTATTGTAGTTTGAAGACCTAATTTGTTCGCTTGATTCTCAAGTTATCTTAGCTTGAATTCTAAGCTAACCCTGGTCTTTGAAAACTATAAATAGACCATCTTTGGCAACTGGAAAATTCAACCCCTGACACTTTGTGTCCTAGTTGATTCTAGAGTCGTCCTCTATTGACCTTTTAGGTCTACGACTAAAAGACTTTTCTTTGGGAATTCGTGAAGCAAGGTCCGACTATCTTTACCTTAATAGTTCGTGAATCCTAATATTTCTTTTATGTTATCGAGGTTTTCCTAATCTCTTTCAGGAAAGATAGATAGTCATCGCAAAGTTCTCTTCGTCTCAGAATTTTTGATTCCTCAAGATAAATATCTAAAGACTGATCTTAATCGATCTTTCGACGATTATTATTGAGAGGTGGTTAAGAATCTAGGATGCTCTTAGAGAGTCGTAAGTTCTGAATTTTTGAGGTTTTTTAGCTTTTCTGTTGCAAACATATTTTCACACCTTTATTATTGATCTAAACAAAAATCAAATAGGCTTATCTATTAGAGGAAGATTGGTATCAAAAGTCTTCACTTCGTCTGAAGCAACTCTTAAACTGTAAAGGACGTCAGCTAAGAGAATCAAGTGCGTAAAAACTTGCGAGGTTCAAGAGACGTAATGAGCGCGACTGTAAATGAATAGATTGGAGGGTGGATTCGGTCTCAACTACATTCCAGTCAGAAGTCTGATAGTAGGATAGTATCTGTAGCGGCTTATTAGAGTTTGGTGTTCAATCTGGACGAGGTCCCGGGGTTTTTATGCTATTGCGGTTTCCTCGTTAAAAGAATCTCTAGTGTCTTGTATTTTTTATTTTCCGCATTATATTGTTTATCTTTATAATTGGATTTCAGGTTTGTACGTATTCAATTTAAGTAGTGTTAGAGCATAGCTCGGTTGAACCCACCAAGCGTTGGTATGTCAAGTTTGGTTGTCATATTTTAGTGAATCAAAACTCATTTACAGAGTCGCTTGATTATTTACTAGAATCAATTTCGTATAGGTTAGCTTGAAAGTATTAGGATATGAGACATTACAAGTATTACATGAAGACTTGAAGATTTGAAGAATGTGAAGAAGCAAAGAGCTACAACGACGACATCATCCTTCCACTTTAGGTTAGTAATATTTGACTTGAACTGTTTCATTCCCTAACGTATCTTTCAAGTCGTGCATATTGAAAACATAACTGCGAAGCTGTGAATGATTATACTCTAGTTAGACATAGTATTAAGGAATACAATACGAAGTATAACGCTTATCTTTTGAACTTCGTATATAAGACATCGACATAATCGTATGAATGCTATTGTGATTATGTATGGGTATGGGTGAAGATTTCGTCCTAGGAAACAATGTTTTACATTCGTTTAAAGGAAGTAAATTCATGAACTTGTTTTATGAATCGAAAGGGAAATCGCTAGGCTTATTGGTATTGTTATTCATTGCAAATCTTTTGAATTACCAATATGTGTGTTTAGTATAACCGCTCATAACTTGTTTATGTATCTTGGTAAAACTATTCACAAGGCCTGACTTTTGTATTGGTATGACTTTTATTAGTGAAACCGATGTTAAGTAATCACCTGAGATAGTATGATCGATTTGTTGTAATTGGTATGACCAACTCTAGACATTGGGGAACAGATCCTAGTAAGAGGTGCAACCGATCACAATAGGGGAATCGATCCTTGTAAGAGGTGCAACAAGTTTTTAGTTATTGGGAACCGATCCTATGAACATGCGCAACACGTTTTTAGTTATTGGGAACATATGCAACAAATACAAGTTAGATACCATATATATGTGGGAACCGATCCTAGTACCTAGTCAACCAAGTTTTGGTAACTAGCGTGACTAATTCTAGTACCCACATGGAGGTAGAACCGAAACTTGTTTTGGTAGAATCGTGAAACCCATGATTGGTGATTTGATAGGATAATCAATGACATAGTTCTTGGAAGTCAGATGAACCAATTCTAAACTTGTTTGGAAGTGTGGAAAATCGGTTCCAAGATGGTAAATATGAAGAAGGATTTACAAAGTAAAGATGTCGACATACTTTAAACATGTGCAGTAACGCTTATCTTTTATTGTTCAAAGATATTCCTTAATAGCTAAAGGAGAATCCCGGATCGAAATAAATTGAGAATCTTTTAATTAAGGTTTTTAGTTTTATATGCTTTTAATTTCCAGCAATTAAAATGCATATCTTTAGAAAATAAAAATTGGTAATGTGCATTTACTAATTGGATATTTTCTACTGAGATTTCGGTCAATATTTGGACAAAGCATTTCCAGGAATTATGGAAACCGAATTTGGTAATATATTGCATATCTTGGGATTATTTTCGGTTTTGGAAATTCCTTGGTGTCCAAACTTCCTTGCTCTATAAATATTGAAGTTTGTATTTCAAGCAAACTAATCCTCAGAGCCAGCAAAACTACCTAGTTGTGTTGTTACTGGTGGAGCCGCCTATTCGGAGAGGAAAGTAACCTAATTAGGCGAAATCTCTTACGACCACTCAGTTTAAAGACTTCTTTGGGATTGATAAGCTCTATTAGTACCGTTGGTGGGAAACTAGATAATTTCTGTTTATTATTAGTTTTCGATGGATTTTATTGACTAACGGTTGTTGAACTTTGATTGCACCAAGTTTTTTTATGCTTGAGAATCTTCTCTTCTGATATAAGATTCACTCAAACTAAATCGAAGTTTCGACCGGGATCTTTAGACGGTTTGTAGATCTAAAGACGTCTTATGATAATCCATTGTTAACAGACTCCGTTCTTTGTGTGATTGATCACAAGAGATTCAAGTTGATTGTGTGCAGGTGTTTATTGAGATTTAAGAAAATTTGAAGACAAAGAAGATATTTGGGTTCATAATCTTTGGTGTGCACAATACTTGTTTCGGCTGGAAAAGGATCCAGCTATAATCGGTTTATCTTTGTGATAGATTTGATTGATTAGTTGAGTAGATCGGCATCAATACAATTCTTTGTGATTCAAAGTATTGATTGAAAAATCTTGACAATTACTTTGGTAGTTGTTATTAGATAGATCTAAGGACCTGACAAAGGAGTTTATTGGGATAAACGGAAGAGTCTTTTGTCAAACTCATATCATTTGATTGAAAAGAGTTGTTACCGAACAGATTTGTTGTTCCTTTACTGTTTGGAATACGAACCAAAGGAATTGTTCCAAGTGCGTAACTTATTGCAAGTTATAGGTGCAGGGATACAGACGGAACTAGGTGAACTATAGGTTTAGTTGCTTGGTCTCAACTATACGAAGTTGGTTTAGATTTTGTATATCGGCTTAATCCTGAGAGTATTCCATTCTGGATAAGGTCCCGGGGTTTTTCTGCATTTGCGGTTTCCTCGTTAACAAAATCTTGCTATGTCTTTTACTTTTCTATTTCCGCAATTATAATTGTTTATTATAATTAGAAGTAAAATACACAAACGTTAATTCCTATTTACTTGATAGCAATCCTATTGTGCTTTGTTAAGTCCGAACCTTTTATCAAGTAAACATACTTCGTTGTTGTATTGTCTCGATCTTGTATCCATAGTCAATCACACAAGTTATCTTGTTGTCGTATAGTCTCGATCTCGTATCCATAGACGATCACACGAAGTGTGAACCGATTAGTTGTATTGTCTCGACTCAGTCCATAGACAATCACTTTCGGAGAAAGGACTTATAGGTGAAAAAGTTTTAGATTGAGGTATATATGGGTACCCTCGTCTTTTCAATTGGTATCAAAGCAGGTAAACACGAAAATATCTAACAATCTGTGTTTGGTGTGATCCAACCTATAAACAATGAATTCGAGTTCTCATGAATCGACTTCAATTAACGTACCGCCAAGATTTGACGGAACAAACTATCTATGGTGGAAATCTTCTGTGAGTTTTTTTCTTCAATCACAAGACTTTAATACATGGCTATTAGTCGTCGATGGTTATATTCGTCCAAAGATAGAAAATTCGGAAACTGAGTTTAAACGCTTAGTAGATTTTTCAAACGAAGAAAAGGCTCTTGAAAAGCAGAATTTAGATGGTTTGAATGCTATAATACATGCTGTAAGCCGTGATCTACAACATCATGTATCAACATGTCTAACTTCGAAAGAAGCTTGGGATAATCTTCAGATCGTATTCGAAGGAAACACATCATAGAAAGAAGATAGACTTCAAACTCCTACATCCGATTGGGAAAACCTTCGAATGGATGACAACGACACTTTTGAAGAGTTTCATATTAAACTCTCTGAGATAATTAATGCTTCTTTCTCTCTTGGAAAGACTATTTCTGAAAAAGATATAGTGTGCAAAATTGTCAGATCGTTGCCATCTAGATACGATTCTAAGAAGCATGCAATCATAGAAGCAAATGATCTTTCAACACTCTCACGAAGCACACTCGTTGGAAAGTTAAATATCTTTGATCATGAATCACAGTCTATTCAAACAAAAGAAATCGCTTTTAAAGATGCAAAAGTTCCGAAAGCTCCAATGGAGAGGAATAGACATATGGATGATTCAGATGAACAGATTGCAGAAAATTATGATGGTGAAATTGAATAATTATTATCATTGATTACTAGACAGTTTTGAGATCTCTTAAAGAAAATAAATAAGAGATTCATAAAGGATACCCATCGTTCTTCTCGTCCACATGATCGAGTCCTTGTCAAAAAGGATCAGGAAGAAGATGATGAATATCAGCCTCAGTGCTTCAAGTGTAAAGGGTTTGGTCATATTGCTAAAGACTTTCCCAATCTTAAGAAATACATTAGAAGCAAAGCTCTGGCTGTAACTCTAGATGAGAGCTCTGATTCATGATTCTGAAGAAGAGGAAACAACTAATATTGCATTAGTTGTCAATCTTATTTCTTCCTCCTCCATTACTGATTTACCCATTTTAAAAATGGACATGTCTTCCGATGTTATTAAATCATCTCATGGTAAAGGGAAAAATAAGACAAGATGAAAAAGCTGTCTCAAAAACAGAATCGCTAAAAGTTGCATATGCAACTCCAGTCAATCTCAAGATACTTCGTTAGTTCGAGGTAACAAAAGGAAATCCTTTCATACTATACTAGATCAAGAACACTCTGGTTGTTCAAAAATCCATAATGAGAGTAAATCTCATACTAATACCAACTGATCGGTATTATAATTCTTTCCTCACCACGTGAGCCAAATCTTTGAGTGAGGAAGAAGAAAAATCAAGGCACTTATGTGTAGATTATGGGAATGAAATCTAGTAATTGAAAATATTTGAGATATTTGTATTTATAGGAATATTATATTTTCGGAAGTATGAAAATTATAAAAATATCCTTCTCATTCTTTGGTCATTCCTTGTCCGAACCATGAGTCTGGATCCAACATCTTCTCTTGATAAGATGCTAGATCAGAAAGATCAACTTAAGAATAAGTCTGTATCTTCTTCTGATATTAAGAGTAAAATCAAAAAGAGAGATTGGCTTAGCAAGAAGGAAAGAGAGAATATGCTGAAGAAAGATCAGTGTATTGAAGCATTGACACACTTCATTGTTCAATCAAAGACAGAATTACATGTTCTTGCAGAATCCTTCACGAAAATTTCTCAACTGCAAGAAATTCTGGTCAAGCAAAAAGGTTATCTACTTGAAGAAATTCACAAGCTGAAGACTGAAAGTAATAATCTACCTTCCTTTAGCACTGATATGAAGGATTGAGTTGCAAAGAGAATAGGCATCAGTTTTTTATTTCTTTCAATAATTGTATAAGGTCTATTATGAGTAAAACTATCTTATTTATGAATAAAATTATTAGTATATAATTTTTCTTGTTATAGTTTTCAATTACATAGCCTGTGCTTGAATGCTTTATCTTATTGCTATGTATGTTTATGGGATGTTTGATTTAGGTTTTCCTAATCTTAATATTCGATCTCATATGTGTGAACCCTTATGGTTTGGGTGACTTTTTGATTTAGTGGGATTAAGTTCTAGCCCATGTTGGTAGGCTTTATCAAAGGATCATGAGGGGTTCTGATTGAAACAATATGTGAAAAAGTCACAATATGTTGAATCGTTTTGGTTTAGCATAAAAGCATATGTGTTTCGGGGTTTCAACTTTTGCATTGCAATAGTTAAAACCGATTTTCAACCTTTCTCTGGTAAAGGTTGGTGTTTGTTGTTGTTCTTTTGTCTTGCAAGAGGATGACAACATAGTGGTATTTTGGTATCAATTCTCCCCGGAAAGATGCAAATGAAAAGGATAAGAGGGATGCGGAACTTGAGGTAACGACTTTGTTAGTTAATCGTTTTCCTGTTTAAGAAAAGCCTAATTTTTATTGCATATATTTATTGCTTTTGCTTAACAAAATTTCGGTACAATTGATGTTTATTCCATTATTTGTGTATGGATGTGTGTGTGATTCAATTGTTTCCGGTTAAGAAAAACTATTGTTATCTTGCTTTATTGTTTGGTATCAATTGTTTAGGCTTACAAAATTTCGGTGCAATTGCGGTACTTTAATGTCTATGTTGTTTCAATTGCTTATGGTTGAGGTAAATAATTATGCAAGTTGATTTATTTGGTTTGTATGAATTGTTTATGGCTTAACAAAAGAAAAGGTTTTCGGGATGAATTGTTTAGTCCAATTTGATTCCGGATAAGTGAAACTAAGTTAATTCTGATGTTAGTTAGACTTATCAAAGTGGAGGTTTCGGTTATTCAAGTCTAATAGAATGCCTTAACAAGAAATGCTAGTTAACTAACCTAGTACTTGTCTTGTTTAAAAGTGAAAGGTCTAAGTTATTAATAAAAATAATTAGAGCCTATTGAGAAAAATAGAGTTAATTTTGATCTTTATTTTGGTCTTATCGAACAAGCGATTGTATTTGTGCAATCGGTTTAGCAAAGGAACTAAGGTGCTTAGTCGATTTCTGGTTTGCTAAACTATTAGGTAAAATTGCTTCGGGAAATTGTTTCCTTGGTAACATATCAAAACAAAATTACTTGTAGTTTCGGTTTTGACATTGGTTATCAAAAATGGTGTATGGAATCCTCGTGCTTAACTCTTATAGGTTGTAAGTCTCTTTGTAAGATTTGTAAGATCCTTTCGGTTTGTTTTTTATTTGCTCGTACCTTTGTCATTTTGTGACAAAAATAGGGAGAAATATATGGAGTAAACAAATGATACTTATATTGATTTGTATTGATTTGGTATCACTAAGGAAAGGACAATGGTGCTTAAACGTTATATCCAACGAAATAGTAAAGCATAGACTAAGGGGGAGTAACATATCATATGATGATGGAAATAACAAAGACGTGCGGATTGAAAATCTGCCTATCTTACCTTTAGGGGGAGTATTAGCTTTGTTATTATAATGTCAACATCGGCATTT
Source organism: Papaver atlanticum (assembly GCA_023531105.1). Classification (NCBI taxonomy): domain Eukaryota; kingdom Viridiplantae; phylum Streptophyta; class Magnoliopsida; order Ranunculales; family Papaveraceae; genus Papaver; species Papaver atlanticum. Next base: position 7,953,793 of record JAJJMB010008071.1, on the reverse strand, counting down.
ATGGATTAAATGTATATAGGTTTTTGTGCTGTTGAATTTGGGAATCAAGAGTATGTGTAATGAATTCTTGTAATTTGTTTATCCATATGATGTACGAGTTTTGTCACTAAAATTGACAAAAGGGGACATTGTTAGAGCATAGCTCGGTTGAACCCACCAAGCGTTGGTATGTCAAGTTTGGTTGTCATATTTTAGTGAATCAAAACTTATTTAAAGAGTCGTTTGATAATTTACTAGAGTCAACTTCGTATAGGTTATCTTGAAAGTATTAGGATATGAGACACTACAAGTATTACGTGAAGACTTGAAGAATGTGAAGAAGCAAGGAGCTACAACGACGACATCATCCTTCAACTTGAGGTTAGTAATATTTGACTTGAACTATTTCATACCCTAATGTATCTTTCAAGTCGTGCATACTTAAAACATAACTGCGAAGCTGTGAATGATTATACTCTAGTTAGACATAGTATTAAGGAATACAATACGAAGTATAACGCTTATCTTTTGAACTTCGTATATAAGACATCGACATAATCGTATGAATGCTATTGTGATTATGTATGGGTATGGGTGAAGATTTTGTCATATGAAACAATGTTTTACATTCGTTTAAAGGAAGTAAATTCATAAACTTGTTTTATGAATCGAAAGGGAAATCGCTAGGCTTATTGGTATTGTTATTCATTGCAAATCTTTTGAATTACCAATATGTGTGTTTAGTATAACCGCTAATAACTTGTTTATGTATCTTGGTAAAACTATTCACAAGGCCTGACTTTTGTATTGGTATGACTTTTATTAATGAAACCGATCTTAAGTAATCACCTGAGATGGTATGATCGATTTGTTGTAATTGGTATGACCAACTCTAGACATTAGGGAACCGATCCTAGTAAGAGGTGCAACCGATCACAAAAAGAGAATCGATCCTTGTAAGAGGTGAAACAAGTTTTTAGTTATTGGGAACCGATCCTATGAACATGTGCAACACGTTTTTAGTTATAGGGAACCGATCCTATGAACATGTGCAACAAATACAAGTTAGATACCATATATATGTGGGAACCGATCCTAGTACCTAGTCAACCAAGTTTTGGTAACTGGCGTGACTAATTCTAGTACCCAAATGGAGGTAGAACCGAAACTTGTTTTGGTAGAACCGTGAAACCCATGATTGGTGATTTGATAGGATAATCAATCACATAGTTCTTGGAAGTCAGATGAACCAATTCTAAACTTGTTTAGAAGTGTGGCAAATCGGTTCCAAGATGGTAAATATGAAAAAGGATTTACCAACTAAAGATGTCGACATACTTTAAACATGTGCAGTAACTCTTATCTTTTATTGTTCAAAGATATTCCTTAATAGCTAAAGGAGAATCCCGGATCGAAATAAATTGAGAATCTTTTGATTAAGGTTTTTAGTTTTATATGCTTTTAATTTCCAGCAATTAAAATGCATATCTTTAGAAAATAAAAATTGATAATGTGCATTTACTAATTGGAGATTTTCTACTGAGATTTCGGTCAATATTTGGACAAAGCATTTCCAGGAATTATGGAAACCGAATTTTGTAATATATTGCATATCTTGAGAATATTTTCGGTTTTGGAAATTCCTTGGTGTCCAAACTTCCTTGGTCTATAAATATTGAAGTTTGCATTTCAAGCAAACCAATCCTCAGAGCCAACAAAACTACCTAGTTGTGTTGTTACTGGTGGAGCCGCCTATTCGGAGAGGAAAGTAACCTAATTAGGCGAAATCTCTTACGGCCGCTCAGTTTAAAGACTTCTTTGGGATTGAGAATCTCTATTAGTACCGTTGGTGGAAAACTAGATAATTGCAGTTTATTATTAGTTTTCGATTGATTTGATTGACTAACGGTTGTTGAACTTTGATTGCACCTAGTTTTTTTATGCATGAGAATCTTCTCTTCTGATATAAGATTCACTCAAACTAGATCGAAGTTTTGACGGGGATCTTTAAACTGTTTGTAGATCTAAAGACGTCTTGTGATAATCCATTGTTAACAGACTCCGTTCTGTGTGTGATTGATCACAAGAGATTCAAGTTGATTGTGTGCAGGTGTTTATTGAAGATTTAAGAAGATTTGAAGACAAAGAAGATATTTGGGTTCATAATCTTTGGTGTGCACAATACTTGTTTCGGCTGGAAAAGGATCCAGCTATAATCGGTTTATCTTTGTGATAGATTTGATTGATTAGTTGAGTAGATCGACATCAATACAATTCTTTGTGATTTAAAGTATTGATTGCAAAATCTTGACAATTACTTTGGTAGTTGTTATTAGATAGATCTAAGGACCTGACAAAGGAGTTTATTGGGATAAACGGAAGAGCCTTTTGTCAAACTCATATCACTTGATTGAAAAGAGTTGTTACCGAACAGATTTGTTATTCCTTTACTGTTTGGAATACGAACCAAAGGAATTGTTCCAAGTGCGTGACTTATTCAAAGTTGGAGGCGCAGGGATACACACGGAACTAGGTGAACTATAGCTTTAGTTGCTTGGTCTCAACTATACGAAGTTGGTTTAGATTTTGTATAGCGGCTTAATCCTGAGAGTATTCAATTCTGGACAAGGTCCCGGGGTTTTTCTGCATTTGCGGTTTCCTCGTTAACAAAATCTTGCTGTGTCTTTTACTTTTCTATTTCCTCAATTATAATTGTTTATTATAATTAGAAGTATTATACACAAACGTTAATTCCTATTTACTTGATAGCAATACTATTGTGTTTGGTTAAATCCGAACCTTTTATCAAGTAAACATACTTTGTTGTATTATTTTATCGATCTTGTATCCATAGTCAATCACACACGTTATCTTGTTGTCGTATTGTCTCGATCTCGTATCCATAAACGATCACACGAAGTGTGAAACGATTAGTTGTATTGTCTCGACTCGGTCCATAGACAATCACTTTCGGAGAAAGGACTTATAGGTGGAAAAGTTTTAGATTGAGGTATATTTGGGTACCTTCATATTTTCAAGTACATACGCCCGCTTAATTGTAATAGATTATGAGATTAGTTTCTTGTAGAATTCGTATCTTGAAAGATAGATAACAAGTTTAGTCACTTGGCAAAATTCCAAATGAATTATTTGGATACGACTAATTGATTTTTGAGATCGTCCAAGTACTCTGCTTAACAATCAGGTTTACATACCTTTTGTCTACATACATACTTATTAAGTAGAAGTTGAGATATTAACTCTATATACATAATTTCAAGGATCATTAAGTTGGTTTACTTGTAATTGTATTAAGTGTTGTCTATACAGGTTGCTGAATGAAAAAGTTTGGTGTATTTAGTATCCCCTGCGTTTTCACGTTCTGCATCGCTGGGAAGACTGATTTCTACATGTTCACTTATCCCTTCTTAATCTCAATGCTTATCACGACTTAGTTTTTTTTTATTGTCAGTGTCAGCTGGCTCACCTCATCCGTCGTACACCGTCAGACCAAAACCCTAAAAAATATCCCCCATGTGATATGTTTGATGTTTCGTAGAAATCGATATGCTACTAATGTTGAGTTGATAGAGTCATATGAGACTACCTAGCCAAGTAGTTGAACTAAGACTCAATGTGACGACTAATTGTTAGACTGAGCGTGACAAGTCTTTTGAGTAAAGGGTCTGGTAGAGACTCGGTCATATATAGCAAGTCAAGTAGAGTAAACTACTAGTAATACTAAGCCAAGTGATGCTAGCCGTGGGTATTAGTGGCATCGTAATGTCAGTTGTAGTAATGCTCTTCAAACCATTGGTCATTGTTAGAGTGTCACGTAACTAAAGATATATAGCTGGCTTTAGATCTTGCAGGTATTCTAAATGAGCTCAATCTTAAAGGTTGGACTACTACTTGGTTCAGTAATACGTACCGAGACAAGCAGAGTTATCCAGAATGAGCGGGTCATTTTTGCAGGTTTTGTGCTATGGCACATCTGGAAACAGAGATGCACAATGATATTTGAGAGAGTAAAGCTAAATGTGGATAGACTAGTGGGAGACATAAATCGGCCAAGAGCTTATTGGGAAAATGTCTCAACTAGACAAAATATTGTTAGTATAAGGGTAGCTAAGTCGAGAAACATGCAACAAAGGCAATTGTATGATGAGTAAGAATTCAAGGAAATAAATTTCGACGTTTCTTTCATAAAAGATACTAAGATTCTGTGTATCCATCTAATTATGTTATTTGATGTAGGTGAACGCTATGGAGCAGTCTGCATTCCAGGTATAACACTTGACGTATAAGCTATGACTGCTTTGAATGCCATCAGATGGGCTAAGGAAAAAGGGGTTAAATGTGGTGAAAGCTATTAGTGGTAGTATATGTTCTATAAAATGGACCCGTAATAATATCATTCTTGACTATCAGCTGTTAAATTCTTTCCGGAACTGTAAATGCACACATGTTCTGAGGGATATTAATGAAATGTCTGATTTTTTAGCTTAAAAGTATGTGAATAATAATAGAAGATGCAGAACATATTTCCCCAGGTGGTTATGTACTCTTTTTTTTTTTGGTAATAAAAAGATAGAATAAAAGGATTAAGGAAAGTTACACATTGTTTGGGTTAGGTTGCGATCACTGAGATGCATCCCATCCCTATTCAGAATTTTGAAAATAAAAACAAGGGGAGTTCTATAAAAGTCACAGGTTGCTGTTGCTTTGGGTTTCTGCCCCAAATCAATAGCTGCCTGGTTGGCTCCTTTAGTTACAATACTTAAAAGAATAGTTTTATCACTGATATTAGCTTCGATAATTGATTGTTTACTCGCTTCCCATCTAGCAGTAGCTTGCCAAGAGATGTTGTTTTGTTCCCCATGTATCAGCTTGTAGAGATTGGTGCAGCTGGTTTCAATTTGGATGTTGGTAGCTTCCAGACGAAGTCCCCAATTCCAAGCTTACACTGCTTCTAACACCTCCCCTTCGTCACTTGTTTGAGTTTTGGTTGTTTTCCGAATCACTTGCTTGCATAAACCCAAATGATCTCGTAAGACAATAGTATAGATAGAGAGAAGTTACTAGTTATATCCCAAAAGGAAGCAATATTCATTTTGACCGCCTAAGGCATGAGGGCAATCACATCCTTTACTTCCTTAGCCACATTGTTATGACTATGGGGGTTTGGTTGGGGCTCCGCTCTCCTAGCATGATGATTTTCTTGCCAATATCGAGCTGCGCTGAGATAGACTTGTCTTGGGTCTTGCTGTACTCCTTCACAAGTTTTGTCACACCTTTCCTTCCATATGTGCCACACTATTGAAGCACAGAAATCCCTCCAAGTCCCTTTATCTGAGCACCAACCGTAAGAGCAGTGTGCCAACTGTCTATTCATTCATTTACAAAAAGTATAGTGTACCCTGGTGGGAATGGGTTTGAAAGAGATGAAAACCACACACTTCGAGCAAAGGGACAATTAACCAGAATGTGCTCAAGAGTCTCTCCCTGATGCAAACATAAAGCACAAACATTTTGAATACCAATATACCGCGCTAGGCTATCTGCCGTAACTATCATGTTTTGCCTACATTTGTAAATGAATAAAACAGTTCTAGGTGAGGATTCTATCTCCCAAATTTGGTCCCAAATAGAGTTCTGGATTTTCTGTTGGTCTATAATTACAGCATACAAGGTTTTTGTAGAGAAGTTTCCATCTGTCCTTAGTTTCCACCTAATTTTATCCTTCTTAGACAAATTCACGGTAATCAGAGAAATTGCTTCTATTGTGGCTGGGTCAAAAATACTTTGAAGAAGGGTAATATTCCAAGCACAAGAGTTAGGAAGGAGAAGATGGGAGACTAAGAAGACATTAAGTGGCGGGGCAGTTGGAGCCAATTCCCTATCCATGGGTATCCAGTTATCTTCGAGGATGTGAATGGAGTTGTCATCCCCAACTTCCCAAAAGCAATGAGGTTTTATTTGAGTTAATCCTTTTTGAATGCAGCTCCACATCCAAGACCCTGTTTTAGTAATTTTTGTATCAAGACCATGTCTACAATTCCTAAAGTATTTTGCTTTAAGTGCAACAACCCAAGGAGCATCCTGATTTGTCAACAAATTCCATGCTAATCTACCTAGTTGAGCTAAGTTGTCAGCCTCAATGTCTCTAAAACCTAGACCACCTTCATTAATAGACTTACAAAGATCTATCCAAGCTTTGGGATAAAATCCCTTTTTTACCTTCCTTCTTTCCCCACCAAAAATCTCTTTGTAGGGAAATGAGTTGGTCGATAATATTTTTTGGAATCTTAAAACATCCCATTTGATAAATGGGAAGAGTTTCAAGAATGGATTTGACCACTACAGTTCTTGCTGTTGGAGAGAGATTTCTTCCTCTTCAATATTGAAGCCTACTTCTAAATCTAGCAACCATCGAGTCAAAGCATTGAATTTTTGAACCCGGAATGAAAAGGGGAGTACCCAAGTAAGAGTTTGAGATATTATTTGTTTGGATTTTCAGATTTTTTATTATCATTTTACCAAATTTATTAGGAAATTTGCGGCTGAAAAATATTCCAGACTTTTGGAAATTTATCATCTGCCCGAGGCGTTACTAAAGGTATTGATTACTTCTAGTATGTTTTTAGCAACGACTAGAGCAGCCTTAGAAAATAAGATACAATCGTCAGCAAATAACAAGTGGGAAATAGGAATACTATTCCTAGCTACACCAATTCCTCTAATCTTACCTTTGAACTCGTTTTTCCTGAAAGCCTAGTGAGCCCTTCCATACAAATCAAGAAAAGGTAAGGGGAGAGTGGATCCCCTTGCCTAATCCCTTTCGAGAGGTGGAATTTTTTTCCAGGAAAGCCATTACACAAGATTGCAATGGCAAGAGTGCTAATGCATTGATGAATAAGAGAACACCAAGTCTCTGAAAATCCAAATTTTTTCATTACTTCTATGAGATAGGTCCAACTGACTCTATCGAAAGCTTTACTCGTATCAAGTTTGATTCCCATCAACCCAGCTTTGGATTTACATTTCTGCATCGAGTGAACTACCTCTTGAGCCATAATGATATTATCGGTTATCTTTCTATTGGGCATGAAGGCTGATTGGAAAGGGGAGATAATTTTGGATAATATTGGTCTTAATCTATTGGCTATAAGTTTAGATATAATTTTATAAGTTGTGTTACAAAGACTAATCGTTCTGAAGTCCGAGGGACTAGAAGGATTGTCTTTCTTAGGAATTAAGGCAATAAAGGTGGTGTTTGTCTCTTTAAGAATATGTTTGGTTCGAAAGAAGTGTTGAACCATATTTACAATGTCAATACTAATGATTGGCCACTGATGGGAGAAGAATTTTACATTAAAACCGTCTGGTCCCGGGGACTTATCTACGGCCAGAGACTTGACCACCTTTTCAATTTCAGAAAAAAAAAGAATTGCAATAAGAGTTTCGTTTTCCGCAGCAGTAACTTCTGCGGAGAACAGATCCGTAACTGGGTTAAGGAGCAAGGCAGAGGGCTCATTCAAGAAATCTTTAAAATGATTAGTAAGAGTATATGATATTCCAGCGTGGGAGGTGTGAGTCACTCCATTTTTATCTATTAAGGAAGAAATTCTATTTCTTCTTCTTCTATTCAGAGTGCAAGAGTGAAAGAACCTAGTATTTCTATCTCCAAATCGCAAATTATTCTCCTTACAGTTTTCTTTCCAGATTTTCTCTTGTTGATCATACAATAATTCCAACTCCTCTATGTGTGTCGCTAATAGTCCATCTTTACTCCCATCCTGATTAGAGGCATGGACTGAATTGATCGTGTCTAAGGATAGTATAATCTTTTGTTGAACCCAACCAAATACCTCCTTGTTCCATTTAGATAGATTTTTCTTAACTAGTTTTAGTTTAGAAATGACTCTAAAGGGAGGGGATCCTATGACTGGTGTTTCCCAGCATTCCTTTATTATTTGGAGAGCTTCGGGATAGTCTAGCCAGAGACTAAAGAATTTATAGGGTATTGCTTGTGTTTGAGCAAGAGGTTTAGAATTAAGGAAAATGGGGCAATGGTCTGACCCAACAGCTGGAAGATGAGTAATTGTTTCCTCCTGATTTTGGAGTAACCACTCCGCGTTGGTCAAGGCTCTGTCTAGCCTTGCCTTAATTAGTTTAGGAGCTTTCTGTTTGTTGGACCATGTATGAGTTGGTCCAATGAAACCTAAATCAATATGTAATACCCTGTATATTTATTTACTGTTTCGTTTCGGTTTTCCTGACTTAGCTAACCTTGTTACTTAGGTTGTTTATTTGCCTTAGCATAGTTGGGTTGTTTGAACTAGAAATGCTACAGGTTAGGGTGGAAATAGAATATTAATAATAAATAAAATTATGAGAAAAATGAAAAGAAAAATAAATAAAATAGTTAAGATAAAGAAAATATTAAATAGGTGTTATTATTATTAGTAGTACTAATCTAGATCTCATAAGAGGAAGAATTTTAGAGAAGTTAGAAACATGAACTAGAGAGAATGAGAGGAAGATAGAGCTAGAGATTTTTGGAGAAGAAGGATAAAGAAAATCCGGAGGAGTTTATAGAAATTGAGAGGTAGAATGCGAAACCCTTTCTCTTTAGATGTTTTTCTTTGGTGTTTATTTTATATGATTTTGTATTGTTATGATTCAGTAATTTATTTGAATAAATATGTACCTCTTGTTGATGATCAAGCTTCTTTTCTTGATACAAAACGTGATTATGTATCTCTTTTTAAAATTTTAGAATTTTCCAATGTAAATTCACCGTTAAATGTTTCTTGTAATTTGGATAATAGTTTCTGAAATTATGGACAGTTTCATTTTTCTGTGGTTTTGATGTTCTTAGGAAGTCTTAATGATGTTAAAACGATTTTAGGTCTTAACAAAAGTTGTAGATAAATGTCTTATATTTCATTATGATTTGAATTTGATTAATTTCAGTTTGTTATGAATTTATCATGAATTATTTGGTAAATACATGTAATCTGTCCAGTTTTTAGGAAGTCATTGTAAATTCATTATCTTTTGATTGAGCCGTTAGTTTCTTGTGAAATTTGGATGTGTTAAACATGATAGTGTCAGGAATGGTCACTAAAATTTTGAGGTAGATCGGAAAAAGTTATCATTACGAAACCTAAAAAGTAAAATTCTGAAGTTAGTGTGTTTGTTGAAATGCTTAAAAGAATTACAATGTTGGTTGGGTTGTGAACTTATAACTTGTTGATGATATGGTTTGGATATCAAGATGGTTATTGTATGACAAAATTATTTAAAAAATAATTGGATGGATATGTTAGTTCGGATGGCGGTGCCTGTACCGAGGATATACAGATAGGTGGGGCACGACCCAAGGATACTCGTGCAAAAGTAGTGTGGATTTATAAATGAATGGATATACTTGTTTGAATGGCGGTGTCCGTACCGAGGATACACGGATATGTGGGGCACGACCCAAGGATACTCGTGCTACGATAGTGTGAATTTATAAATGAATGAATATATTTGTTTGAATGGCGGTGCCCATATCGAGGATACACGGATAGGTGGGGCACGACCCAAGGTTACTCGTGCAAGTGAGGTTGGCGGTCCCGTGCCAAGGATGCACGGATAAGCGGGGCATGAACCGAGGATACTCGTACATTTAAGATGATTTGATAGATTGTGAGTTTAGTTGCACCATATACTCTTGTTAGATTTGATTTGATAGATTTGATATACATAATTAAATCCTTGAAGTTACACCATATACTCTTGTTATGCGTATTCTCTTTGATTGGTTGACATGTTTGCTTGTATTTTGAGAAAGAGAATGCATTCTATTGAGCTGTCATCTCACCCCAATTGACATTCCTTTCAGATTTATGGAAGTTGGAAGTGGAAGCTAGAAATGAGTAGCTTAGTGATTGCATTGTTTTCTTGCATTGCTTGAGGTGTAAATTTGATTAAATAAATGTTAGTTGAAAATGTTTTGAACGATGTTTAATGTATTCATATGATTCAATTCATGTATGAAAGTTTAAATTATGTTTGGTATAAAAGTGAATTAGCAAGAATAAATATATGCATAAGTCTCGTTCCGACCCGTAACACTTCGAGTTCGGATCTCCATATGGGTTTGACCCTGGTCCGGAACTCGGGGTGTTACACAATGAGACCTAAATCTTCTATGTTTGTTTTTATATTCTGAATTGGAGCTTCGTCAAAAGGTTTTCCTCCTTGTTTTTCTGAGCTTACCAAGGTAATATTTAAATCCCCTAGTATTACCCAAGGGCTATCAATCGGTACACCCATTTCCTCTAAGCATAACCAATCCTTAATGCGTTTACCATTTTTTGGATTCCCATAAAGGAAAGTGAACTCGTTTGCTATTTCTATACCATTCTCTACTGTTGTGACTATGGTATGAATCATTCGCCTAGTTTTCCTTCTTATTTCTACCTGCATATTATCACCACTCCAAGCTAAACTTAGGCCTCCAGAAAGACCAACTGGAGGGACCAGAGAGAAGTTGTTGAAACCACAACCTAACAACACTTTCTCTACTTTATCATCCTTACACCCAGTTTCCGAAAGAAAAAGTATATCCGGTTTATGAGAAATGCAAAGTTTACCTAAGTGGGAAGAAGTGGTATTGGAGTCAATTCCTTGGCAATTCCAAGACAAGATATTCATGGTGATGCTCTCTAAGAGTTTCAACTCTAAATATTGGGATAACTGAAAGCTAGAAGGACAGATCCATGTACTTTGGAGACAAACTTGAAGACATACGAGCACTACTTAGAGTGGACACAGAAACAAAGAGCTGAAAACAAGAAAAATTACACAGAGACCTAAGTTTGAAGCTAAAAACCCGTGACCTAAAAGCCAAGAGACTGGAAAAACTAGCAGACAATTAGGCTGGTGGTTATGTACTCCCGCCAGAGAGAAACTAAAAGTTCCATCCATTTCATATATTATAAATTTTCTTTCCTATTAAAAATAAAATAAAAAAATTGAAACTCTTTATTGTATAAGCATTTCCATTCTTTCCTTTATTTTGAAACTTTGGTCCTTTGGTTGGCTTTAGCCTTTAGCGTAATTTTACCAATAATCATTTTGAATGAACGATGTAGATACATGTGCCCCCTTGTTGCAGTAAAATAGTGTAAGCAACAACAATGTGAAAATATAGATGTTCATCTAAGAGGATATTCCTTTTGCAAAGCTTTACGTACCTACCAAATATGAGTACGTTCTGAAATATCAAAACTCACAATCTACCGGTCTTAATTTTAACGGATGAAAATCCATTGATATTCAAAATAGTAGAGGATGATGTTATACGTTTCGGGATATGCTCACTTTTGGTAAGACCGCAAGAGCGTAGAGCTTTATAAGAAAACATATTCTAGTTTCAAAGGTAAACACTTACCTTATATGAAATTTGGTATACTTCCAACACTTATCCCAAATAAATTGGTACCCGATAGTGGCGCAACTGGTTTGCCATGCCCTTTGGTTTGGCAAATGTTTAGCATATCCCATAGGAACCCGCCTTGGCAATCTTGAATAATTTGTCTTCCCTTTTGTATCTGTGCGCATTGAATTTTAAAATTACAGGTGTTCAACCCTTCCATTTGAATTTTTGACGCATAGTATGACTTCAAAAAATAATTCAAGAAAATGCTCCATAAAATAGTTTTTGGGGCGGTCCTTTTTCTTATTGCAGATTTATTGGTAACGTAATAATGTGACATGTCTATGAATGGGATTGTACGAGTCTCGTGAGATTGTATAGAGGACTCTAGAGTCTAGACTGTGTACGTAGTGGCACGACGCACCTCTTCAGTAATAAATGTAATTATAAACAAATCCAACCAAGAAAACAAATACTTGTAAGGTAAAAATATGGACAATACAGGTATGAAAAAGGTATAATCATTTACTAGGTAGAAGCATGGACAATCCAACCAAGCAAATCCGAAACATGCTTGATAGCTTGAGATTTCTTACTTGGAAAAGAAAAGAAAAAAACAAAAACAAAGGAGATTCCACAAAAGGTAAATGTGGCACATTAGCCATCAGGAGAAAGTTGAGAATATCTAGATTCTAAAGCAATGTAATTAGTTCGCAAGTGAGTATCTACTCAGTCATTTTAATGCTCATCTCCTCATTTCTCAGCATTATCTTCTTATACTTTGATAGAGTTCAATTTAGCTTCAATAGCTTTCCTGTTAAAGATACAAATCAATATTAGTATGAAGAAGCAAACTAGATCCGTATGGCTGAAAAATATCATATCAGAGATCTTAATGCTGGAAATGAAGGTATAAAAATTGTACATGTACGCATCTTCAAGCTCTTTGTTTCCCGGACCGAGAGTCAAACCCTTGTTAAAGGCATCTGCTGCATCATCGTACCTCTATGACAAAAAATCAAGCAAAAAGTTGACAAGGGATGTTGTTTATTGCCTATTGGAGTAAGGAAATAGAGGGGAGATGCATACTTTCAGTATATTGTGCGCGACACCCATCCTATAGTAAGCCTTATAGGCCATTCAGGCCTTTCATGCATGCATCTAGTGGCATAGTAAAGCGCATTGATTCCGTCATCCAGACGCGCATAACAGGCACTAATTTTGGATAGTACAGCTGCATCATTTCAAATGACCAACGCCTATTTCCATAACATAAGAGGAAGAGGATATTTATGATGTTAAGTCAGTTTATCAGAAGAATCCACGGTCACTGCAATAAAAACTAATGATATGTATAGCGATTTGTAATACAACTGATAAATTTGCTAATACGACTATAAATGATATCATGGCATATATTACTTCCTATAGGTCCATACGTTACCAGAATACCAAAACCAAATACGTTTAGATGTCAAAATCAATCAAAAGAACTAGCGGAAGACACCCCACACCAGAGCTAATTTTCATTGTAAAATTTTGAGATCATAAAATGAATGATAAGTGAAAATCACGAGATACAAAGGAAGATGCATTTAAAAGAAATTGTTATCCACACCCTAGGCTCTCATATGTTTACGTGGATGTGAGAACAGTTCAATGACGAAAAAAAGGTTACATATCTTCCAACGGAAGAAATAATACATCGTTCAAAAGACAAATCAACTAACCCCGTTGAACTCGTTATAGTACTATATGCATGATACTGGTTAACCTACCTCTCTGAACAAATGCAATGCCGTAACATACTGCTCCCCCTGGAATGCATCTCTTCCTTTTGATTTTACCTGGTGAAATTTCTCTTTCGCATAGACTTCCCTCTGCCAAAAAAAATATCCAAATAGTTGATGAATTCACATCGAATTTTGAAATTTCAATACGATCAAACTTCTAAATTTGCAGTGCATGCAAGAGATGCGAGATGGTAGAAAGTAGTATCGGTCCATTACCATACTAGATCAGTCCAACATGCCCGCGTGTCTAGTGACAGCCAACGCCAACCGGGCATGCTAACAACTCAAGCTAACCCAGCCTAAGCCAGAGCCTGGCCTGCGATGGAGTGGGCCACACCCTTTGGCTAGCTTGTGTGCATGTTGTTTTAGTTTTCGGGAATACAAATTCTCATGAGAGGGACTGTAAAGAGTCCAAGTAATACAACATTTCATATTCGACTTCAAAGTATATGCAGCCATCTCAAAGAGCGTGAATGAGGCTCTATTATGGAGTGAATGAGCCTCAAACTCGACAACATGCTCCACAGGTAATTGACTAGTTGAGGCAACAACCATAGCAAGACTAGTATGTGGTTATGGGCCATCTCATGGTGCCCTACCTGCTTCTGAGAATAGTAGTGTGATGACTTATTTAGGTTTTCAATATAACCTGGCAGCACTGCTGTATGTTTATAGAAAGTAAGTAGGTTTACAAACTTGACGATCACAGTGGAGAAGAAGACTTGATTCCATCCAGATCGTCCTCTGACATACCCATAGCTTGTAGAAACTTTGATTTTTCAACTCCAAATGAAACAAAGAAGAAGATCAGGACTCGAGACAGAGACGGAGAAACCAAAGAAGAGAGCTAGTTTGGACATGCAGAGCTCTCAATTTTAGGGTTCTTTTCTTTTGAAGATATGAAATTGGGGAATAATGGGTTTTAGAGGATTTTGGGATATTTTTTTTGCTTTTTCTTGGGAAATGAGAAAAAAGTATTATCTTACCGCCCGTGCTGAAGTAAAAATTAACTAGGCGTGGTCGGTGCTTTCCATATATCCGATCACCGGAAAAGATAAAGTTACTAGTAATTGACTAATATTCACTGCCGTGGACATCTCTGACGGTTCAGATGGAATACAGACACTAAATTTTAGAAATTTGGCAGCGGGAAAATAAAGTCAACGTTTCCTATTCAATTTCTTCATCTTCCTAAAACAAGTTTAGGGTTCCGTAAATTATTGTTTACACTTAGCTATGTCGGATTTTCTATACTGACTAGAAGTATCTAGCAAATCCTATTTGAGCTTGAGATGTCTTGCGTGAACTAGAATTGGTCATGAAAATAGAAAACAAAGAAAGATAAAAACATCCGCAAAAGGTATATTAGACAAATTAGGAGAAGTTTGGGAATATCCAGAGCAAACTATGCTACAAGCTTAGCGATTATAACCAGCAGTAACAGCAAAATAAGTACCAGAAAAAGAAATTTTCCTAGTTAAGACTTAAGACGGCCGATTAAAATCTAGAGCAGACTATGATGCTAATTATGTCTTCTAGGGTAGTTCATTTGTTCCCATGTGAATATATTTTTCGTCATCTTAATGCTATCATCTCCACATAATCACTCAGCATTATCTTCTTACACCTGGAGAGAGTCCAATCTAGCTTCAATGGCTTTCCTGTGAAAGATGCAAACAATATAAGTATGAAGAAACAAACAAGATCAGCAAAGCTGGAAAATATCATATCAGAGTTCTTGATGTTGGAAGTGAAGGTATAAAAACTTTACATGTACGCATCTTTAAGCTCTTCGTTTTCTGGATCAAACGTCAAACCCTTGTTAAAGGCTTTAGCTGCATCATGGTATTTCTGTGACAAAAAATCAAGCAAAAAGTTGACAAGAGATATAGTTTACTGGATAGAGTAAGGAAATAAAGGGGAGATACATACTTTCTGAATACTGAATGCGACACCCATCCTGTAGTATGCCTTAGACCACTCAGGTCTTTCATGCATGCATTTAGTGTAGGGAATAGTAGTGCACTACTATCCCGTTTGATTGTTGCGGAAAGTAGATCAGTGAGAAAACACACCTAACATAATATAAACACTCAATAGAATAGAAGAAGCACACAACAATTTACGTGGTTCGGCAAGTTGCCTACATCCACGGACAAAGAAGATTGTTTCACTATAATAATTCAAGAAGAATACACACTGAT
>JAJJMB010008071.1:7922361-7938373 GCA_023531105.1 Papaver atlanticum | reverse complement strand
AAGAACACCTCCATACTTTCATATTACAAAAGTCTGATTTGTAGGCATATTTAATGTGTCCATATCCTGTGTACTTTTGTTTTGGTAAACAAAAGCAACTTGTGTTCATATGCTGTAGTTTTGTTTGGTAAACAAAAGCTACCCCCACGTGAAAATTGAGACAATGAAACTTCCCAACAGTACATTACTATTATCTCAATAGTTGATACTGTGTAGTGGGAACGTTTCCACATTTAGTGGCATAGTCAAGCGCCTTGATTCCGTCATCCAGATGCGCATAACAGGCACTTATGTTGGAGAGTACAGCTGCATCGTTTGGAAAGATGGCGGAGGCCTATTTCCATTACAAAAAGACAAAATCACTAAAGTAATCAACATAAGATGAAGAGAAACTATGTTGATGTTGTTGAATCAGTTCATCAGGAGTATCCACAGTCACTGGCATAAAACACTAGGCTACAGCAATTTGTAATAAAACTACTATAATGATATCTTGGCATATATTACTTCCTATAGGTCCATGCACCACCAAAAAGCCAGAACCAGATATGTTTAGATGTCAAAATCAATCAAAACAACTAGCAGCAAGAACTAGTTTAAGCTTTCATTGCAAATTTCAGACCATAAAAGAATGATCAATTAAAATCACTACTATAAAGGAAGATACATGTAGAAGAAAGCTTATATGTTTAAGTGAATGTAAGAACAGTTCAGTGGCAAAAAACGGGTTACAATAACACTTCGTGAAAAAACAAAGCATATAAGCCAGTTGAACTCATTATCCACACAATATTGGTTAATCTAATAAGTTGTTATTGCTAATTTACACTAACAGACACGTGCCGAAAAGACCAATAGACTTTTGGTTACATACTCATGATCCAAGAATATATAAGTAAAACAGAAGGAGAAAAAATGTAATATAGTTTGAATAACACGCAAAAGTGTACATAATGTCGTCGATCAGAAACTACCTCTTTGAACCAAATTGCTGCCGTCAGACATTTTTCTCCCAGAAATGCATCTCTTCCTTTTTGTTTTGCCTGTTGAAATTTCTCCTCCCTATAGGCTTCCCTCTGCCAAAGATTTTCAAAATTGTTGATGAGTTCACATCAGAGATTTCCCGCACATTCAAAGATCTGAGTTAGCGGTGAATGTAAGAGAACTGAGATTGAATACATTAGTGTTGGTGCACCCTAACTAGATGAGCTGAACATGTCCAACTGTCCAGTAACAGCCAAAGCTAATAGAGCATGCTAACAACTCAAGCTAGCCCAGCTTGAGCCTGAGCCTCCTGGCCTGCTACAGAGTGGGCCACACCTGTTGGCTAGCCTCTAAGCATGTTGTTTTAATTTTTTGTCAACACAAATTCTCGTGTGAGAGACATAAAATAGTACAAGTACTGCAATGTTTCATACTCGACTTCAAAGTATATGTAACCATCTCAAAGAGCATGAATGAGGTTCCATTATGGAGTGAACGAGCCTAAAACTAGATGGCATGCTCCACAGGTAATCGACTAGTTGAGGCAATAACACCATGGTTAAATGACTAATAGTGGAGGCGAAAAAGAAGGCATAGACCAGGAGGGAAGTCCGATAGAGGTTGAAGAACTGGTGGATCAGAAAGCTGAAGTTGTAAACGATTTTTATTAATGTAAAAAAGGAGGCAGAAGAACTCATTTGCTAAGTTACCGTCAAAGTAAGGAAACGAAGCCATGTTAGATAACACATACGGCACGTACAATATAAACTCCATACCTCCATTTTATTTGCATCAGAATTTACATGCCTAATTAGTCCGGGGATGCTCCAATCAGGATAAGTTGGAATGGGAGACGTTACAGGAAAAAGAACCCCAACATTTTGATGATTTCCCTCAATAGCAGCAATTTCCAATGCTGTCATACCTTCCTGCGATGGAAACCAAAAACAAATGTAGATACAGGAAGACGTTTTAGTACTGAACAAACATGCTACTTATAACTCTAATAAGGTTTAAAGCACTTGGGAAATTTTATACAGTTTTTTTCTTCTTCGGTAGATGTGTCAGAGGTATCTCAGGTATCTCAGGTATGTAATTCCACGAACATCAACTACCAAACGTATCAAATGTAGACCAATAACTAAAATCCAGACTAGTCATTAGGGTACATATTTATAATAAAGTTGTATGGACCAGCATAATCATCTGTGTGGAGATAACACTCTCTCTCAGAAGATATCAATATTTGGACAAATATGGAGCTAGTAGAAAAGTTTAAGACAGCCGTACATTGTCTTTATGATTTGGATCTGCACCAGCTTCCAGTAAGCGAGTAATTTCATCTACGCCTCCATCAGTTGCTGCAAATGTCAGAGGTGTATCTCCATGTGATGCAAAATTTGGGTCAGCGCCCGCCTATATATATGCGAATTGGAAGAAGTTATTAAATGCACAGAAAAGATATGAAAGGTGCATTATAATGGGAGGTAAATTTACAGAAGCATGTGGTTTCGCAAATGGCAAGTAATAAGACTGAGTGCTTTTCAAACCTCCAGAACTATTACTCCCATTATTATGGTCCATAAGAATTTTGTACTCTCACATCCATAAATATAATATTTTGAAGCTTTTTGGGCTTGGTTTATGGCTCGGCACAGGGTCAACCGGAAAAACGCTGTACTTGTTCACCACAATCAGTTAGAAAAACATTTGTAGGGATATACCCAAATCCAAAGGAACCAGATAGACAAGGCTTTCTACAAGGTCAAATAAAAAAAGCAAAACTAGTGACAGGCCTCATATAGAGAAAACAGGAGTTATCTGAGACAAAATACGCTAAGTAACTGTGACCCCATGCCATTTCAGAGAATGAAAAAGAATTTTGGAAATCGAAATACTGTTATACAACTTTTGCAGTCAGAAAATGATTAGTTAACTCGAAAAAATTTAAGATCACCAGTAATACCCACAACAATAATTAAACAAATGCTATGTGAAATAATGAATCTCTACTATATATGTACATACAGACATATATACAATAAGTAATTGCCTCTACTGGTTTATGAAGGAACATACAGTTACAACTTCCAAAACATGCCTTAGTCTAAGTAAGCAAACAGATAAGGATTTTTGGTACCAAAGCTATGTACAACATCTGCACAAAATACCTCATAAGGATTTTTGGTACCAAAACATGCCTTAGTCTAAGTAACAAGGTTATTATCTTTGTATCACCTGCACAAAATACCTCATAAGAATTGCATGCTTAATTATATGTTCAAACAGATAAGGATTTTTGGTACCAAAGCTATTTACAACATCTAAGCGAGCACCCCTTAAAAGTAACAAGGTTATTATATTTGTATCACCTGCACAAAATACCTCATAAGAATTGCATGCTTAGTTATATGTTCAAACAGATAAGGATTTTTGGTACAAAGTTACGAAACATCTTACTGATATTCAGACATCATAACTTACTTTGGGAAAGTTTAGGAACTATACAGGTCTACTGAGAAGTACACCGAAATGGAATATTTTGCCATGTTTCGTGAACCACTGAAAGGCAGATTAATTATTTTCGCATTGACCAGACCATCTATTTCGTGGTGTAAATTTGAGACTAGGATATTTTTAGACAGCCAAATCAATTTAGACAGCCAGATCAAGATGGCTCACTAGTGGCTAGTAGGCCGACCATAAAGGCAGGCGAGGAGGCCGCGTTTAACTATGATATCTTTTTGGTTGGCTATGAAATAACTGATCCAACATATTGGCCAGGGCTGTGTCTCGTGAACAGGTAATCTAACCCGAGCATGTGTTAGTAAATAAGTGATCACATACGGCCACTACTTTACTAAATGAGGTACATCCTTCAGTGTTTCCAGATAAGTGGAGTTTTTAACGCAGTCACAACTTTCTAATTAGTAAATACTAGGTGCAAATACTAATGCAGAAATGGGTACTTCACATTTATATAAAGGTAGGTTTAAATTTTAAGATGGGACGGCATATTTGGACTCAAAGGCACCAATAAAGATCCAGTATGTAGCAGGAAACTGAAAATTTCATCTAAAAAGAGAGTACCTGACTTAGTAAAGGAGTGAGATTCGTATCAGTTGAAGCATCAGGGTTGGCACCCTTTTCAAGAAGATATATGACCGTGTCAAAATGCCCACCTTTAGAGGCATTATACAAGGGTGTGCAACCTGTAAAATACATATAACAAAAAGACATATGAATCGAATATATACAATAGCAAATTATGAACAGTTTAAACGAAGATAAATCTTGGATACAGTGACTTGATAGGTCTTAGTCTCTTCACCATATTTCCGACCACTACCCTTCTCTACAATTAATAGCATAATAGCTTAACAGTACTAGACAATATTTCTTGACGTCTTTCAATTTTTTTATCTTCCGACAATCGCAAACACTGCTCACATATTGAAGTGGCAACTCTAAGATTCCCCACATCAGTAGCACTTAATTTTTCCAACAAAAAAAAAAACAATTCTCTAATTTAAGTTTTAAAATTGTAGTTGACATACTTAAAATACAATTGAGAAATCAAAATTGACCCCTAACAGAATATCATTCCATTCCTCAAACATGACAAAATCTCTCACTATTATTTTAATTGTTAAAAGAATAAGATACAATACCTTCTCCATCCTTGGTATCCACATCAAGTTTGAAATCCTCAATCAAGTATAGGCAGACTTTTAAACTTCCTCCTGCAGCAGCAGAATGAAGTAATCCTCTTCCATCTTCAAGTTTAACCTTCTTAATCGCTTCTGCTACTCCAACACCTTTATCTTTAGCACAATTAAAGGCGAACCCTAAAATATAAACAAACCAGAAAAATTATTAAGTAAATAATTCTTAAAAAAATAAAAGTAGATAGATATAGAGTAGTATTTTTCTTACTCTTGAAGTCTTTGAGTTTCCCATAGTAAGCAACATTAAACAACTCAGGATGTGGTATGGGTGCTCCTGCATACAGAACAAACGAATTTTTTTTAAAATCAAGACTAGAAAACAGTTAAGTAAGGAGTTGTAAGAGGAGATTGGAGAAGAGGATCGTCCTGTAACCTACCAATTTTATCCATAGCTTGTGATTTTTCAAATACAGATGAAAAAAAAAGAAGAAGATCAGTAGATCAGAACTCGAGACAGAGACGGTGGAAGAACTAAAGAAGTGAAATAGAGAGGAAGAAAGAAAGTGGACATGCAGAGCTCTCGATTTTAGGGTTTTTTTTCCTTCTTTTCAAGGGTCTTCCAAAGTTCAGCAGAGATGAAATTGAGAAATGATAGTTCCAGAGGGTTTTGGGAATTTTTCAATGAAAAAAAGTACGCGGGAAGTGACGTTACGACACACTAGGCAGGTAACTGTTACTCACGCTCATAGTCACCACCATGTCGTCAGTCGAGGGCTGGGAATACTGTAGTGTCATCTTACCGTCCGTGCCGAATTCATAAAATTTTAAATGAGAAAAAGCTAGAAAAAATTCCGAGAGTGGATTTTCATTTTGCCTAATGGTGTGTTTGATCGTAGAATTCACAATTCCAAGGGATATATAATTCAACGAGATTATAAATACCGAGAGTCATACAAATTCCTTGTCTGTTTTGTAGTTAAGTGATTTTTTTTAAAAATTCTTAACATTTCCTTGTTTTAAATCCCATGTACTATTTGGAGACTATTTAAAGGAGAAAATATGGCTTTTAAGGTTAAAAAAAAGGGTTCATAAATCCCTCCTAAGCTAACCGAGAAAATTCTAAGTTTTGAAGTATATGAATGATTGTCAGACCAACTAGAACAAAAGAAATTAATTGCAGTCGATGATCATTATCTTCATTCATTTGTCTTCTATTTCTCTCATGATAGCTGAGGTGGTAACGGCCTTGAACTGCATTGTGATAGAGCATGGTGAAACGGTCTAGGATTTCCATGGATTCATCTTGGATTTCAACGTTGATATGATGCATTCTTTTGATCTAATCGAAGGCTAGATCAGTTCCTCCAGTTTCTCCCCATTCTCCATCATTGTGTCCGGATATCCTCGAGACCCATCGATATTTCCTGCAAAATCCAGAGCAGTAAGAGCAGTGAAGTATAATAGAGTTTCAGGTTTCTATAGGGTACAGATTTTAATTAGGATGCCATACTCCCTTCTTTGGCCTGAGTGAAGTGAGCAACTGGCAGTGTTATCAGAACTTATACTGTCATCCCTATCATATTTTGGAGATTTTGATTCAACATATGGTTTTGTAAGTGGACCTTGTTATGGTTGCACAGAAGTTTTTGTATACTAGTAATAGTATTATTGACATTTGGTTGGATGTGTCTAAAAGTGTAATTCACACCTAGCCTTCCAAATGTACTAACAAGAAGTAGCATAAATATTGTTGTTGTTATTAGTTGTTCCAGATATGAACCATGAGTTCAACCAATCCATGAAGTTGATGTTGCAATCAAACTTTCCATGGGAACGTCCTAGCAGTAATTTCCAGACAGAGGTAGCAGCAGGAAAATTAAGGAGCAAATTTGTCATAGTTTCCTCCCAACTATTGCATATCTTGCATATAGGATCAATATAGTGGAGAATGCTAGCATTTTTAGCATTAGTGGGAAGTATTCCATGTGCACATTTCCAAAGAAATATCTAGATACTAGAGCAATATCCATTTTCCACAAACCTTCCAGTTGCTAGTCTGGACATCGTTTTTGTAAAGACTATCCATTTTGGCTCTGTAGAGGGACTTGACTGTGAATTTCCCAGAATATGTAAGATTCCACACAATATTATCCTCTTCCCCAGGATAAGCAATAATCTTGTGAATGGCCTCAGCAGTTACAGTGTTGAACCAAGAGTTGATTAGATTGGTATTTCATTGTCCAGTTGGTAAAAGAAGGTGCTCAACCAAATTGAGCTCTGAAGGATCTAGAAACTGGAGAAGGATCGGTTGGAATCCAAACACCCTCCAAGATTTTTATCTTCTTGCCATTACCAATTCTCTAAGAACTATAATCCTGAATATTATTAATGCCTTCCCCATATCCAAGAATCTTCATTTTTGGGTTTTGTATCCATGTTGAGAACATTTTTACCAATGAGATACTTTGCATCCATGAGATCTCTATTTTTTTCCGATCTCCAGCCAATTTTAGTGATCATGGAACCGTTAAAATGCTCCAATTCATGAATCCCAACCCTCCTAGATCCTTGAGTTTCCAAACTGTTGTCCAGGCTTTTGGGTAATAATCTTTTGGGTATCCTAGACTCTTGACCCAGAAGAAATCTCTTTGCATCTTGTTTAGACCTTGACAAGTTTTGTAACAAACCAGTAAATTCTCCCTTCGAATGGGTCGAATTTCAACCCATCCAACAGGGCCGAACCTCCGCTCTGTCACTCGGAAGTCTAAAACAATACGTAAATTCATTGAGAAAAATGAAAGTAACAAATTAACAACAAAAAAATTATTTCAGTTTCTTAACAAAATGAAGTTAACTATAAAAATGTACATCTAAACATACACAAGTGTTTTGCACAAAACTATTATTCAACTGTACAAGATTTTTAGCATCCATAACTGGGAAAAATTTAATAAATCACATCAACACCAAAACACCCCATCCTATGATATATATATATCGAGCTAGCTCCAAACTATGTGGGAGAACAAAACAAAACAAAACAAAACGGGATGAGCCACAGCTCAGTATGGGATATAACAGTCGTCAAATGCCCAGATATAAACAATAAGGTGTCACAAGGTAAAAGCAACAACACAACATAAACTGAAATCTGAAATTTATCAGTAGAAGTAAAACAATTATTCATAAATATTTGTAAGATGCCATTCATTTAAATTCAGATAAAATTACTCTACTCTTCTCATGGATGTTGCCACCGTCAAGGTAGTTCTGGTCACCAGCCATCGTTGCCGCAAAGATCTTCCGGGTAGCCACCGAGGTGGTGGGGTTCCACTGAGCCTGACGTTCCTAAAGTAGAGTC
This sequence comes from Papaver atlanticum, assembly GCA_023531105.1. NCBI lineage: Eukaryota > Viridiplantae > Streptophyta > Magnoliopsida > Ranunculales > Papaveraceae > Papaver > Papaver atlanticum. The sequence continues at coordinate 7,930,360 of JAJJMB010008071.1, read as the reverse complement.
CACTAGTTTCGAAATCGAATTTCCACAAAGAAAACATCACAAAAGTTTTGAAGAACCACGTAAATTCATAACTGAAAACTCACTTAAAAACAAGCATTGGCAGCATTCATGTAATCCGTAAAATAAGATTCTTACTAGGAAACCATTCTCGCAAGTAGATTTAAAACAATATCACTAGCCGATAAACATGTGAACCAAGCTCAATAAAAAGAACTCAAATTACTAGAAATAATAATAAATTTATGCTACCACCATGTTTGCAAAACTGAGAGTAAGAAATTTACCGCAAGTGACAAGAACTTAAAACAACAAGGACACCAAAGCATGGTAGAAGTAAAATCTTAAATGAACATTCACGTAAATTTAAGTTTTGAGTGTCGTAAATCAAAATCCACACCGGCTTCATTATGCGACAAAACTCAGTAAATTATATCTCGTTAGAAAGTAGAAGAATCCCCCTGTCATAAAAATAGTGAGTGAAAATGATAAGTTGAATAAATGAGTTAAAAGTTCCATGAAAACGGGAATATGAAAATGTTTCCAGGAAATTTCAGGTTTGAGACTCTTCAATCAAAAATTGGTAGAAAATTCATTAGGCGATGAAATTTGGCAAATTTGGTCTTGTCGGAAATTTAAGAAAGCCCTCTCCAATACAAAAATGATAATCAAAAGCAAAAGGGTTCATAACTGTGTAGAAAAATCTCAATAAAACAGGACAACAGTACCTTCACAGGAATTTAAGGTTCTTTTCACAAACACTTAATGGGCTATTTTAGAAACTCATTTGAAAGCTTGATTTTTGATGAAAATCAGAACTTTGAATGAACTAAATCCATTTTTAATCTTCAGAAATCATTCTTAAGCATTTGAATTTACATGCAATTCATTATGCAAAGATTAAACAAAGAGCAATATATGGAATTCTCAAAAAGCATGGACAATTGAAACAAGGAAGAGAGAAGATTCAAATTCCATCAAAATCAGTTTAATTGGCACAAGTAAATACAACGAAATTAAATGAAGATAAAACCCCTACTTCAATGCAAGCTAACCTTCGTCTAAATCCGAGGTGCGGGTTGTTTTCGAAGTTGCATATGAACATTCAAAGTACCTCCATTGACCATGATGGTTTTTCTTTGAAACATTAACAGTGGTGGGAGAGATGGGAAAATGGTGGAGAAAGACAAAAAAAAATGAAGAGTTTATATTCTAATAAAATCAGACTTATGATGTAAAATACGTAAATGCCCTTAATGACATTTGTGCACCATGTACTCAAATAGATGGTAGTAAAGTGTAATCAACTCCATGGAAACACTGAGCCGTGACTCAAGGCTCACACCTAGCATTCAACATGCAAGGCATATAAACTCTAGGATTTGTGCTCCCACATTGCACAATCCCAACATTACACAAATGGGTTGGGCTCATTGCCCATAACCCAAATTAAATTTCTGCGCGTGTTACACCGTTACCCACTAAAAAAAGATTTCCGTCCCCGAAAATCAAACAAAACTAAAAGCTAAGAAGATTACCGTTACAAGTTTGCTTTGGCATTTTGAAACAGTTCATTCGATAAATAATGGTAGTTGATGTGACAGTGTTGATGAGAACATGCCTGCCAACAGGATTGAGGGGACCGTTTTTCCAGCTAATCAATCTGAGTTTGAGTCTATCAACTCCTAGTTTGAAAGAGGCAATCTTGTTTATATGGGTGAAAAGAGGAGATCCTAGATACTTGTCAGCTGGAGGACTTGAACTCCCATATTCTTGCTTATGATGGTAGTTAGAGCAAGTCTTATGATGGAAGCCAACCTATTCCAAGCTTGGAAAAAGTGTGGAATGTCAAGTCTAATAGTTGGTGTCATCCACACTTTTTCAAAGCCATGTTCTATGATTTTATGTAATGCTGCATGGAATCCAAATAGAAACGTTATTCAAAATCGCGCTAAATGTTATTCAAAATCACGTTAAAACTGTGACATAAAGACAAAAAATGCCATTCACATTTGCATTAAGTGATGGTCCAATTTGCATTTCCAGAATAGTAATATTAAATGTTAAAAGAAGAGTTCCACACTTCCACTAAATGAACGACTATGATATAGTGAAATGGATCCACTTATTAAATGAACGGTTAGTATATGAATTCATAAATGATGAATTCTCGGGAACAATAGCTTTAACATTTTGAACTTTCTCGTCATTTTTTGCATGTTATACACGTGAACAAGATTGGAGATTTATTAGCAGTTCACTAGTCAAAAGCCAAAAAGATTAGCATTTTATTAGATTCCATGATTAGACTTGAGCATCCATAAACAATTCCAAAAGCTGAGGTGGCATGTAATTTGGAAGATGAAATTCTTCCACCATAAGACTTGCTCTTAGAGTAGGATCAGTGTTGTTGCTGAAGAAAACACCTGATTTACTGAAGTTAATTAGTTATCCTGAGGTTTCACTGAAGATTTGGAGAATGTCCATTAGGTTCTGGCTCTCACTCGTGTTTTCCTTGCAGAACACCATGCAGTCATCAGTAAATAAGAGATGGTTGATGGAGGGAGCATTAGCTTGCAAATTTTGATTCCAGTGATAAAACCCATATCCTCAGCTTGAGTTAAAGTCCTGGAGAGAGCTTTCATGCATAAAAAAATAGGTATGGAGATAGACGATCACCTTGTATTAGACCTCTAGTGGGGTTGGAAAACTTTTCAGGAGAGCCATTGATGAGGATTACAGAGGTAGTGGTGGAAATGCACTGGTGGATTTTTTCACACCAATGTTTATTGAAGCCAATTTTCCTCATTATTGTAATTAAGAAGTCCCATTCAACTCTATCAAAAGCTTTGGACATATCAATTTTGATACCCACACTACCATTCTCACCTTTCTTGCCTCTCTTGGATCTCATAGAATGAATGATTTCATAAGCTATGGCTATATTATTAGAGATTTGTCTTCCAGGTATGAAAGAAGATTGGTCAGGGGATGCGATTTTGTTGAGGAAAGGCTTCATTCTCTGGGCTATGAGTTTAGAAATAATCTTGTAAGTAGTATTGCAAAGGCTAATAGGTCTGAAGTGGCTAGGAGAAGAATGGTTGTCAACTTTGGGATAAGAGAGATGAAAGTGGAATTCATTTCCTTTAGCATGTGGCCAGAGAGGAAAAAATCTTGAACCATCCTGACAATATCAGGGCCTAGAATATCCCAATTGGCTTGGAAAAAATTAGCAGAAAAACCATCATGGCCGGGAGCTTTATTTTCTTCCATGTTAAAGAGAATAACTTTTATCTTATTCATATCAGGGGGTCTGTTGAGCATGATATTGTCTTGGGTAGTAATGGTAGTGGGCGTAAGATTGATGATGTCACGGTTTATATATGTTGATATCTTCAGCAGTAGCCATCTTAGTGAAGTGGTTGGTGAAACAAGCAGTTACTTCTTGATATTCAGTAATCCATGCACCCTCTTCATTTTGAATAGTATCAATTTTATTCCTTTTTAGTCCTGCATTTGTGGCTCAATGAAAGTAATTAGTATTCTTATCACCCGACTTGATGATTTGGTCTCTACTTTTAGTTTTCCAGAAACATTCCTCAATAGCAAGCCAATTCTTGAGGTTTTTTCTCGTAATTTTGAGAGCTCCTCCTCTATCCTATCTGAAGTAGTTTTGGTGAAACCAATCCAGATGTTTTTTGCAGTCTTCAACATTGGTTTTGATATTACCATAGACTTCTTTATTCCAAACTCTCAGTTGTAACTTTATATCCTTGAGTTTTCTTGCAATGAGAAAAGCACTAGAACCAGTAACATTCTTACTCCAGCATTCAGCTATAATTTTCTTGCAATCTTCATGCTCCATCCATGGACCAAAAAGTTTGAAAGGAATACTCCCACCTTTCCAAGAAGGATTGTAATTGAGGTAAATGGGATGATGGTCTGACCCCATAGCCAATAAGTTGGATATGGTGGTTTTTGGAAATATAAGTAACCAACTATCAGAAGCAAAACCTCTATCTAGCCTTTGCTCAGTGAGAGCAGGGCCAGATCTTTTGTTAGACCAAGTAAATGGACAACTAGTGAAACCAATGTCCATCATATCTAATTCCAAAATTTTATTTGGAAAAAGCTAGCTTCCACAGTATCAATTGGGGTGACACTATACTTTTTAGAGTCATGGAGGATGATGTTGAAGTCTCCAATGATCATCCAAGGAAGATGATTATTGAGAGCAGTGTTTTCCAACATTTTGCAGGACTATGATTTTCTTGTTAAATCATAAGGACTATCATAGTAACCAGTGAAAATCCAAGAGGGGCTATGAGCAGAAGTGACAATAGCATTGATATGGTTTAGAGAAAAATCAATAACCTCAATGGTAATGTTACTCTTCCATATCAAGACTAGGCCACCAGTAGTGCCATTATCCCCTCCTGGTTCAACAAACCAATAGTTGTGCACATTTATATCCTGCATGATTTTATTGAGATTTTCCTTCTTTTGTTTTGTCTCAGAAAGGAAAATGATATCAGGATTTAGTTTTTTGAGCATATCATTAGGTATCTCTTAGTATCTCTTGTTCTTAGTCCTTGGCAGTTCCAGGCTAAAGAAGTAAAGATTCCCAGAAATATGAGATATGAGGGTATTTGGAAGTAATCCTTCTAGAAACAGAGTCATAGTGTTGTTCTAAAATCATAAAACTATCCAAGAACAAAGTATGGGATAAAACAAAAAACATGTATTTATGTAAAGTAATAATGCATTTATCCAATTGGTAAGAGGAGAGTATCATAAATTGTACCAGATTTTTAGTGGATGAGCTTTCCAAGGTACCATTAGCCAGATCCTGAGTGGGGGTCGGGTGCTCAGAGGTAGTGGTGTCCAAATCCTTGCATATTTTTGAGATTTCAGCATCAGTATTCTCAAAGGGTCTTTTTTTTTTGTCTCAAAGGGATGGGTATCAGCAATCTTGAAGTTGTGTGCCTTCTTTTTTGCCTCCTAAACCTCCTTTTTCTTCTTAGATATTTCAGCATCCATCTTGGTTTTGATTTGAGCTAAAGTAGGTAAGGTGTTGAAAAGAAAAGGATTGGGGGAGGAGAGACTGGGAAATTAATTATATTAGTGTTGGGAACTGAGTTGACATTGTTTGAATGGTTTTGACATCTAGCAACAACTTTCATGTTTGTGAGTTTCTTCTTGTAAGTTCCCATAATATTTTTGGCAATGTACAGTCTTTTATTTCGAATCTAACAAGCAAAAACATCAGGGTGTTGATTGAAATCATCCTTACCAGAAATAGGGGGTTGAGAACCTGTTAGAGCATAGCTCGGTTGAACCCACCAAGCATTGGTATGTCAAGTTTGGTTGTCATATTTTAGTGAATCAAAACTCATTTAAAGAGTCGCTTGATTATTTACTAGAGTCAACTTCGTATAGGTTAGCTAAAAACTTACTAGGATATGAGACTTACAAGTATTACGTGAAGACTTGAAGAATGTGAAGAAGTAAAGAGCTACAACGACGACATAATCCTTCCACTTGTGGTTAGTAATATTTGACTTGAACTGTTGCATTCCTAATGTATCTTTCAAGTCGTGCATATTGAAAACATAACTGCGAAGCTGTGAATGATTATACTCTAGTTAGACATAGTATTAAGGAATTACAATACGAAGTATAACGTCTATCTTTTAAACTTCGTATATAAGACATCGACATAATCGTATGAATGTTGTTATGATTATGTATGGGTATGGGTAAGATTTCGTCCTAGGAAATAATGTTTTACATTAATTTAAAGGAAGTACATTCATAAACTTGTTTTGTGAATCGAAAGGGAAATCGCTAGGCTTATTGGTATTGTTATTCATTGCAAATCTTTGGATTACCAATATGTGTGTTTAGTATAACCGCTCATAACTTGTTTATGTATCTTGGTAAAACTATTCACAATGCTTGACTTTTGTATTGGTATGACTTTTATTAGTGAAACCAATCTTAAGTAATCACCTGAGATGGTATGATAGATATTTTGTAATTGGTATGACCAACTCTAGACATTAGGAAACTGATCCTAGTAAAAGGTGCAACCGATCACAAGTATGTGGAATCGATCCTTGTAAGAGGTGCAACAAGTCTTAGTAATTGGTAACCAATCCTATGACTTGTGCAACCGATTACAAGTTAAATACCATTAATATGTGGTAACCGATCCTAGTACCTAGTCAACCAACTTTTGGTAACTAATGTGACTGATCCTAGTACCCACATGGAGGTAGAACCGAAGCTTTGTGTTTTGGTAGAACCGTGAAACCCATTAATGGTGATTTGATAGGATAATCAATCACATAGTTCTTGGAAGTCAGATGAACAAATTCTAAACTCGTTTGGAAGTATGGCAAATCGGTTCCAAGATTGTAAATATGAAAAAGGATTTACAAAGTAAAGATGTCGACATACTTTGAACATGTGCAGTAATTCTTATATTTTATTGTTCAAAGATATTCCTTAATAGATAAAAGAGAATCCCGGATCGAAATAAATTGAGAATCTTTTACTTAAGTTTTTTAGTTTTTATATGCTTTTAATTTCCAACAATTAAATGCATATCTTTAGAAAATAAAAATTAGTAATGTGCATTTTCTAATTGGAGATTTTCTACTGAGATTTCAGTCAATATTTGGACTGAGCATTTCCAGGAATTATGAAAACCGATTTTGGAATTTATTGCATATCTTTGAGAATATTTGGTTTTGGAAATTCCTTGGTGTCCAAACTTCCTTGGTCTATAAATTTTGAAGTTTGCATTTCAAGCAAACTAATCCTCAGAGCCAGCAAAACTACCTATTTCTGTTGTTACTGGTGGAGCCATCTATTCGGAGAGGAAAGTACCCTAATTAGGCGAAATCTCTTACGACCGCTCGTTTTAAAGACTTCTTTGGGATTGGTAAGCTCTACGAGTACCGTTGGTGGGAAACTAGATAATAGCAGTTTATTATTAGTTTTCGATTGATTTGATTGACTAACGGTTGTTGAACTTTGATTGCACCTAGTTTGTTTATGCTTGAGAATCCTCTCTTCTGATATAAGATTCTCCCAAACTAGATCAAAGTATCGACGGGGATATTTAGAACCGTTTGTAGATCTAAAGACGTCTTGTGATAATCCATTGTTAACAGACTCCGTTCTGTGTGTAATTGATCACAAGAGATTCAAGTTGTTTGTGTGCAGGTGTTTATTGAAGATCTAAGAAGATTTGAAGACAAAGAAGATTTCTTATTTGAGTTCATAATCTTTGGTGTGCACAAAACTTGATCGGCTTGGGATCCAACTATAATCGGTATATCTTTGTGATAACCTTGATTGATTAGTTGAGCAGATCGGCATCAATACAATTCTTTGTGATTCAAAGTATTGATTGCATAGTCTAAACAATTACTTTGGTAGTTGTGTAAGAGATAGATCTAAGAACCCGACAAAGGAGTTTATTGGGATAAACGGAAGAGCCTTTTGTCAAACTCATATCACTTTGTTTGAAAAAAGTTGTTACCGAACAGATTTGTTGTTCCTTTACTGTTTGGAATACGAACCAAAGGAATTGTTCCAAGTACGTGACTTATTACAAGTTGGAGGTGCAGGGATACTGAGGGAACTAGGTGAACTATAGGTTTAGTTTCTTTGTCTCAACTATACGAAGTTGGTTTAGATTTTGTATAGCGGCTTAATTCTGAGAGTATTCAATTCTGGATTAGGTCCTAGGGTTTTTCTGCATTTGCGGTTTCCTCGTTAACAAAATCTTGTTGTGTCTTTTACTTTTCTATTTCCGCAATTATAATTGTTTTATTATAATTAGAAGTAAAATACACAAGTGCTAATTCCTATTTACTTGATAGCAATCCTATTGTGTTTGGTTAAGTCCGAACCTATTATGAAGTAAACATACTTCGTTGTTTTATTGTCTCGATCTTGTATCCATAGTCAATCACGCAAGTTATCTTGT